>CM076576.1:908170690-908770690 GCA_034641835.2 Pinus albicaulis | reverse complement strand
TTTTGTGTAGCCCTCTCTCGCTCGATATACTTGCCTTATGAGAATTTGGCCTCTCAATTTGGGTTTTAGGCTTGATTTTCATGTTGCATGAGCTCCTCAGCCTCTATTTGATTGTCTTTCAGCCTCCCTTGCGTATTCCATGCCCCCACCAGCCCCTTCGTCCTCTCCGCACTCGTCTGACCCTTTGCAGCAGTCGTCTCCTCCATCAACTGGTTCTCACGGCCCTCTTTCGCTTCTGTGTGAACCATGATCTCCAAATTCATTGTGATCTTCCCCATCCCCCTCTGTCTTCTCCAGTTCTCACTCCCTGTTCACTAGCATTTATTCCCACACCAAAATCCTGCTCATGCATAGACTTCATTGCAGAAGATGGGGTGGCAGTAGAGGGGGGGGAGGGCGGTAGGGGTTCAGGCCCACCACTTGCCATCCACGATTTCGGTAGCCGGCCTCCTTTAGACAACAACATGGGGAAATTTCATTTTTGCAGTGACTTGGCCAAGCCGCGCATTACTACTACCATCTCAGTCTCTTTCCACGAAGAGCCTCAAGTTGGTGAAGCTTCAGGCTCCAGAAAACACCAGAAATATACCATTCTAGTCTAGCATCCTCAGGACACAAGGAAATCGATGGTGCTCCCAGTCAAGCTAGGCACGAATAGCTCCAACAGTGAGGGTGATAACAGTAGTGACTCGACTCGTGGGAAGAAAAATATCAACTTGGATTCAGGCTCCTCTTCCACATCAGAAAGTTCCTCCCAGTACTCTAAAAGCTTCGTTGAAGATCTCGAAGATTACAGCTGTCCCATAGTGGAGGAGAATCCTCCTCCACCTACAGACAACTAGCTTCTTGTCAGGTCTTTCTTTCATTTTTTTTGCCTTCTACCATGTTAAGTTTCACGTTCAAACACGTTGATGGTCATCTCCTTCGAAACTTAATTTTTTTTTTTTGTTTCTATTATGCTATTAAGAACTTGATGACTACTGGTTTCCCAATAATGGGTAGCAACTCATGGGCTGGTTTCCCGGTTATGGGGAACCCTTTTTACAGTTTTTTTGTTTTTTTAAATAGGACCTCCTGTGGAGTTGACTAATTTAGTAGCCATGGAGGAAGGTCTCGCATTGTAAATTTTGTTCAATATCAATAGATTAATGCAACTTAGAATGAAAAAATACAAAACTTGATGGGAACGTCTACTTAAGGCATGAGCAATTTGGTTTTCCTTTCTTTTAATGTTTTTGATCTCCATATCAAATTCACTAAGGAAATCTAACCATGTTGTTTGCCTTCCATTCAAATCTGGATGACTAAAGAAATATTTCATATTGATATGATCATTCGTCAGCAAAAATATCTTACCCAACAAGTAGTGTCACCACATTTTTAATGCATGTATGACAATAGCTAATTCCAAGTCATAAGCTGTATAATTTTTATCATGTTTCTTCAGTTCTCATGACTCACAGGCTATCACTGCATTATCTTGCAGCAATACTCCTTCCAATACTTCTATACAAGCATCCGTGCATATAACAAACTCTTTTGTTGGATCAACAATTTTTGAGATAGGTGCAATAGTTAATTTTTGTTTCAACTGCTCAAAGCTCTCTTGACACTTGGCTATCCATTCAAACTTCATACCTTTTTTCTGCGAAGAGGTTATAGGAAAAGCTAATGTAGAAAATTCTTCTACGAATCTGTGGTAATATCAGATAATACCCATAAATGAACGTATTACTGGTACATTTGTGGGTACAAGCCAATTTAAAATTTCTTACAAATTTTCAGGATCGACCACCAACCCTTTCCTAGAAATAACATCTCCCAAATATTAGATCTTGGGTTTGTAAAAATCATAGTTGTTGATTTTTGTATACAATTGGTGTTCTATGAGTGTTTGAAGCACTGTTCGAAGATGTTCCCGGTGTTCATCTTTGTTCTTAGAGTACTCCAAAATATCATCTATGAATACTAGCACAAACTTATCCAGGTTGTACCCATTTAAGTTGACATGATATTTTTGAAATTTATGGGCGACCTTCCGTTTGGTTCTTGTAGCCAACTGCACCAGCCAAGAGTGTGGAAAATTTTCTATCTTCAATTTACATTTTTCAACTATATGTGGACTCATATAACTTAAACTAGCTCTAGGGTCAATTAAAAAAGACACATGTTGGTCGAAAATAATACCTTCAATTTCAATCATAGTTGATTCATGCTTAGCTTGTCGGTCTCTCATTATTGCACTGATTCCGGGAATATGTCGGGAAACATCATTCACTATGGTTGCTTCCTGCACTACTTGAATGTATAGAATTGAAGGAGTGTTGTGTTGGCAGTCTTGCAACATGTGAGGCTCACCGCATCCCCAACATTTAAAAGGGTCCTTGGTTTTCACCACATTTTCTCACTTGATGTTCCCTTCTATGGGATTGGAACCTGTGTGGGAATGGGCTATCATATTTTCTCCACCTTTATTGAACCTTTTTCACTATTGGCTTCTCCCAAAATTCTTTAGATAAGTTGGTCTAGGTCTTTTTGAACCTGTTTCAGCCTTCGCTTTTTCACAATTCTCCTAATTTTTCAACTGATCATTCCTTCCTTTAATTTGCTGGTAGCATAGTTGTGCCTTCTGAATAGCCTCATCCATATTCATTGGATTTTCGAACTCAATTCTTTCTTTGTAAATAGTGGGTAAAAAAATTAGAAATCCTTGTAGCTTAGCTTTTTCTCTCTTATGTATGGCACATAACAAAGTAAATTTGTGAACTTTCTCACAAATTCATCAATGCTGAGATGTCCCAGTCTTAGCTTGTGAAATTCATTTTCTATGTCATAATAATAGCTCTCACTGAGGTATCGGGATTTAAATTTCTCGTGAAATTCTTCCCATGAGAGAATATTTTCATGCACCAAGTGTATGATTTTGGTCTCTTTCGACCAAAGTGTGGATTTACCTTGCAATAGGTAAAATTCCAGCCTTGCTTTCATATTACTTCCGTACTCATATAATTCAAACTATTTTACCATATTTAGGAGCCAGGCTTCCGCATCCTCTTCCTTCCCCCTCGTCAAAAGTTGGAGACTAGATCTTGTGGAATTCCCCCCTGCAACTCCTTTTTCTTTTTGGAATTAGAGACTGCTTTACAAGACTCTTCCCCACTCTCAGACCTCTCTGAGTTGGGTTATGTTTCTTTCCTTTTATTTTCTTGTTCTCCGTCTTCATGACTAGATCTGGAGGTTAATTTTCTTATCAACCTCTCTTGCTCCTCGTTGGCTTGCAGTAAAAATTCATTGCTAGTTCTTAGCTGAACCATTTCCTGCTGCAAATTTTTGATAATTTCCAACATCTGAGCATTTGGATCTAGTGGGGCATCCCCATCCCCAATTTCCACATACAACTCTTCTCTGTCAAACATGACATCAGCTGCAATTCTTTCCGCACTTTAATCTGATGCATAGAAAATAGTTACCATTCATGCAACATAATATGTAATTGATTCCTAATTCACTAATCATAATTTAAACTTTCTGACAGCAAATTTTTCATGTGTTGGGACCTGTAAGCTTAGTGTTTTAACTTGGGCTCTAATACCATAAAAAAATCGAGAGTAATTGATGAAAAAGGAACCTGAGAATCGAAAGTGGATTTGGTCTATGGTTAAATGAATGAACCACCAGGAGCTCGTATGAGAGTCGGTTTAACTACTCTAACCATGGCTGAATATTTATGAGATGTCAATGAGAAAGACACACTATTATTTATTGATAACATGTTCCATTTTTTCCAAAGGGGATCAAAGGTATCCACCCTATTAGGAAGAATGGCTTCTGTCGTGGGTTATCAGCCAACTCTTAGCACATAAATGGGTTCTTCGCAAGAAATAATTACTTTCACAAAAAAATGATACATAACCTCGATTTAAGTAGTGTACGAGCCTATTCACGACTTCACCAACCGTGCTCCTGCTATGAAATTTTCACATTTATATTCTACTAATGTACTAGAGAGGATTAGATGTGAAGTCTATCTATTCAATAGTGGATCCTTTAGATTAATCATCGACTATGCTCGAACCTTGGATTGTAGGCAAAGAACATTATGAAACTACACAAGGGGTTATGGAAAATTTACAACGTTATAAGGAATTTCAAGACATTATAGCTATTCCTAGACTAGATGAATTATGAGAGGAAGATCGTTTAATCGTGGTAAGAGCAAGAAAAATTGAACGTTTCCTATCACAACCCTTTTTCGTAGCAGAGGTATTAACAGGTTCGTCAAAAAAATATGTTGGTCTCATTGAAACAATTAGAGGGTTTCAAATGATCATTTCTCAAGAATTAGATGGTCTTATCAAATAACCTTTTTATTTGGTGGGTAGCATTGATGAAGCTAACGGGAAGGCTATGAAATCCAACATGGAAAGTTATTTATGAAAATAACCATAAATTGTCCTGTATTGTCTCCTAATCTAGTGATTTGGGATTCATAAGTTAAAGAAATAATTCTATCAACTAATAGTGGTCAACTTGGGGTGTTACCTAACCATGCTTCACTTATGGCGGTTGTAGATATAGAAATTGGCTCATTACCCAATCATGAAATCCATTTGTTTCTTTAATTTTTTTTATATTTCAAATAGATTTAACTTACTATATATATATATATATATATATATATATATATATATTATTTAAAATGGAGTTCATTTATTTTTTAAATATTTTCTGCTTAATTAATTAATTTTATTATTTAAAACATAATTTTTTTTAAGTATGTTTTGAATACTACCATGTAAATTAAAATTGGAAAAGATCCATTTCAATGTAAATAGGTCTGTCAATGTAATTAAAATATATTTAGGAAATAATTTAAAACAATATTAATATTTAAATAACTTATATATTTTTAGAATTTTGGTTTATGTGATACATGGTACATGTTTAGAATTTTTTGGGTAATAGCTACATGAAAAAGAACGTTGTGGACCTATTTCTAACCAACCACTATAGTTCATCATCATTATGAATCACAATAGTTAGTTTGAAAAGGTCCACAACTTTATTTTTCATATAATTATTAACAAAAAAATTCTAAATAATAACCTATATAATTAAATATTGATAAAAAAATGTAACATATATATATATATATATATATATATATATATTAAAAAAATAAAGATAAATATATTTATATATAATAATTTTTGTTAAAATAAGATAAAATTATATGAAAAATTCATATATATATATATATATATATATAAAGAATGGCTCTTTGTTGTTCCCGAAAGCCCGTTAATCTTCCGTGTTGATGTCGTTAGAGGTGGTGTCGCATGTGGACCACTATACCATTAGTTGTGCAAAAGGATAGTCACTAGTGGACACACTATGACTACATGCCATGTCATGCATGCCATTTCATTTCTATATAATTGTCACAGCCCCACTGGTCCTTTCGCTTCACATTTCGATTTGTTTTCTTGTATAGATTGTGAATCTCGGTTTTATTTCTGAACCTGCGAGCAACCTACAATCAGAAAAGAAAGAAAATTTAGGGAACTCGTTAATGACGACGATGGCATGGAGAGTGATATTTCTTATTACATTTACGTGTTTTCTCTGTTCGTGCGTTGGAGGTAAAATTCTCAAATTTATTTGTTCTGATTGATTGTCTCAGATCAGATCTGTATAGTAATAATGTTAACTAATCTTCCCTGAATTAATTAAAGCAATCAACAGAGTCATGTGTGCCTTATAAGACAATAAATGTGGCGAAAAAATGCGCATTTATGGTGTGGCCTACAACCAAGGGGTCAACTAAAGTTGCTCCTCCTCCTGAGATCATGAAAGTGAAAGTGGGAGCAGGGGAGTCATATTCATGGAAGGTAGATCCATTCTGGTCGGGATCCATTTGGGGGAGGACTGGTTGTGTCTTCAATTCCAAAGGAATCGGAGGGTGCGATTCCGGTGACTGTGGAGGAAAGCTACAATGAAAATACGGGAGTGAGAGTGAAAATCATATGATCACGGTAATCACAAAATCAGAGTTCGAACTTCTGGGAGGAATAGAAAAGTCGAACACGTATTCGGTTACGTTGGAGAATGGTTACAATCTTCCAATGTCAGTGTTTTCAAGCTATGCCACCAATAATATAAGTATCACCCGACCCTGTGAGTCCATGGAGTGCAGAACCAACGCGGATGTGGTGTGTCCCAAAGATTTGAAAATTAATGTTGGTGAGGGAGAGGATTCAATCACACAAATAACATGAATATCTCACACACGAACAATGAGCTGTTGCTCTTCAATTAATCATAAAAATCTGAATCATAAAACTCTCTTCAAAACAATGAACCCATGAAGGGTATTTAATCTAATTAACATGCACACACTCTCACACATAAATAAAATTAATCAACTCGCTTAACTCACTGTCTAACTCGCTCACCAAATCTAACAGTAGCTCAACTCAACTAACTCTACTTAACTATTTGTCTAACTTATGCATGAGGAAGTAATTATATATTTTAACACTCCCCCTTAATTACGACCTCTAAACTAAAAAAAACTCATGACATGCATGTTGGTCTATGTCTCAGCTAGGCTTACAACACCCAATTTTCTTTTGTGAAACTCAAACAAATCTACTAATAATGGCTTTGTAAAGATATCAACCAATTGATTACTTGTTCTACAAGGCTTCATGTGAACTTCTCCATTGCTCACAAGTTCTCGAATAAAGTGATATCTAGTATCAATATGCTTTTTATTTTGATGAAACACACTATTATTCGATAGTGCAATCGCTGATGTGTTGTCACAGTATATCAATGTTGATCCTTGTTGTTTCTGCTTGAGTCCATCCAATACTCTTCTTAACCAAACTTCTTGACATGCTACTGAAGTTGCTGCTACATATTCTTCTTCTGCTGATGATAATGTCACAATAGGATGCTTCTTAGATGCCCATGCTATCAATCCTGAACCGATATGGAAAACATAACCAGATGTGCTCTTCCGATCATCCAAACTTCCTGCAAAATCACTATCTGTATATCCAATCAATTCTTTCTTTTCTGTACTTGCATACATTATGCCATAATCTCTGGTTCCTGCTATGTATCTCAGAATTATTTTTCCAACACTCCAATGTGTGTCTTTTGGAGTTTCCATGAATCTGGAAATTAGACTCACTCCCTGCATAATGTCTGGCCTTGTAGCTGTGAGATACATGAGGCTGACAACCAATCTTTTGAATAGAGTTGGATTGACATCTGCCCCTTCATCATCTTTACTTAACTTTGTACCTGTTGCTACTGGTGTAGGTACAGGTTTGGAATTATCCATCCTGAATCTTTTCAATAAATCTATTGCATACTTATTTTGACAAATAAAAATGCCTTTTTCAGATTGCTCAACTTCAATGCCAAGAAAATATTTCATGAGACCTAGATCTGTCATCTCAAATTCTTTCATCATGGCTGCTTTAAATTCATCTATTTCAAGATCACCTGTAAAAATCATATCATCAACATATAAGCAAACTATCAAAATCTGTCCATGCTCGTTTACCTTTGTGTATAAGGTAGGCTCAATGCTGCTTCTGCAAAATCCATTCTTGATCATATAACTGTCGATTCTGCTATACCATGCTCTAGGTGCTTGCTTCAGTCCATAGAGTGCTTTCTTCAATCTGTAAACTTTATCCTCTTTTCCTTCAACCTCATAACCTGGAGGTTGCTACACACAAATTTCTTCTTCTAAAATTCCATTCAAGAAGGCTGATTTGACATCCATCTGACACACTTTCCACTTGTTCTGAGATGTTTTCGCTAGGACTGCTCTTACAATATCCAATCTGGCTACTGGAGAAAATGTTTCCCCAAAGTCTATTCCCTGTTGCTGCGAGAATCCTTTGGCTACAAGTCTTGCTTTAAATCTGTCAATCTCACCTTTCTCATTCACTTTAGTCTTATACACCCACTTCACACCAATGAGATTTTTATCGTTTGGTAAATAAACCAAATCCCATGTATCATTCTTTTCAATTGAATTCATCTCTTCATCCATGGCTTGCACCCAATTGTCATCTCTGATGGCTTCTTCAAAGGAAGAAGGTTGAAATGCCAACAATGAAAAATTTGAACTAACATCCAAATCATCATAAATATCTTTCAAACTTCTCACCTTTTTCTTACCAGTACTTGATTCATTACCTGATTCACTACTTAGAGAATTCTGATCCATGGATCTGCTTGAAGATCCATGCTACTCTAAAAATCGTGGAGTCCTTGCTGGTGTGACTCTGTTTTGTGTCTGATCTCTTGGTTCTTGTTGTTCCTCTTCTTCTACAAGATCATTCTCCATCAATGGTGTTTGAGCATCGGTTAGTGTGTCTACAGTCCGATGCCATGAATCTTGTTCTTTGAACATGACATCTCTGCTAATTATTGTCTTCTTTGTGACAGGGTTATACAGTTTGTAAGCTTTTGACTGCTCACTATAACCAGTAAATATGCATTTTTCACTTTGATCATCTAATTTTCCTCTTATTTTCTTAGGCACATGTGCATAGGCTACACATCCAAAAAATCTGAAATGAGATACACTGTAAGACATACTTAACCATGCTGCTTCTAGAACTCTATTCATCACGCTCTTTGTAGGATATCTTTTTATCACGTAAACAACACATGCAACTGCTTCTGCCCAATACTCATTAGACAAGTGTCTTGCTTTCAACATGCTCATTTTCATGTTCATGATTGTTCGATTCTTCCTCTCTGCTACACCATTGTGCTGTGGTGTGTATCTGGTTGTAAAATGTCTTCTGATTCCATTTTTTTTGCAATACTCATGGAATGCCTTCGAATCATATTCTCCACCATGATCTGATCTCAATACCTTGATCTGTTGATCACTTTGGTTCTCCACCAAAGCTTTGAACTCTTTTAACTTTGCAAAAGTTTCAGACTTTTGCTTCAAAAAGTAAACCCAAGTCTTCCTACTATAATCATCAATAAAGGCGAGGAAGTAATAGCTTCCACCAATCGACTGTTCCTCATAGGTCCACACAAGTCGGTATGCACCAGTTCAAGTGGTTTATTTGCTCTGTAAGAAAATCCTTTCGGAAAACTTTCACGGTTTTGCTTGCCTAAGATGCAACACTCACATGTGCTAGCAGGTTCTTAAATGGGAGGTAGACCTCTCACCATCTGTTTCTGCTGCAATAATTTTAAACCAGAAAAATGCAAGTGTCCAAACCGAAAGTTCCATAACCAGTATGCATCAGAACATGCAGTTGTAAAAGAACTAACTTGATCATTGTAGTTCATAATGAGAGGAAATAGTCTGTTCCTCGCCATCTGCACCTTTGCAATCAGCTGCTTGCTTGGGGATTTGTCTTAAATAACACATTGTTGCCCCTAAAAGATAACTTTGTATCCATTCTGCATCAGTTGGCCAACACTAATCAAATTATGTTTGAGCCCAGGGACATAGTATACCTCTGATATGGTCTTTGGCTCCCCCTGCTTGGTCACAATGTTGACCACTCCTTTGCTATCTACAACCATAGTCTTGTCAGTCCCTAACTTTACCTCTATCTGCATTGAGACATCCAAATTAGCAACCAAATCCTTGTTGCCTGTCATGTGGTTACTGCAACCACTTTCTAATAGCTAGACCTTATCAGACGGTGCATGCATGGTGTTGCATGCTAGAAACATAGAGTCAGTATTTTTTGCACTAACATTAGCTCTCTGATTTCCTTGATCTACAATATTCTTCCTACAATCACAAGCATAATGACCAAATCTATTGCAGTAATAGCACTTTACCTTTGATTTTTTAGACCTTTGATTGTTATGAAAACTTCTGCTACTGCTGCATCCACATTGATGCTCATAATCATCTCGGCCATCTCTGTGATCGCCATATTTGTTGCCTCATCCTCTGCCTCTCGATCGACCTCTTCCTCGACCTATTGAAATATAGACTTGACTTTGGAAGGAAGTTTCCAAAGTGAAATCCTTATTTCTGTCTACCCTTGCTTCATGCAATAGAAGGGATCTCATCAACTCATCAATTGTCAGTTTTTCCAAGTGCTTTGCTTCTTCTATGGCTGCTACCGCAACATCAAATTTGGTAGACAGGGATCGAAGAACCTTCTCAATCACTGTTCGATCTTTAACATCTTCGCCATATATTTTTAACTGATTGACGATAGACATGACCCTATTCATGAAGGAATGAATGTCCTCTGTCTCCTTCATCTGTTGACTTTCAAAGTCTCTCCTCGTGTTCTGCAATTTAACAATGTTAACTTTCGCCATACCTTGATAGCTTGTTGCCAAGGTGTCCCATGCCTCCTTTGCTGACGAAGTTATCATGATCTTCTGGAACACGGCTCGATCAACTCCCTGATGGATAAGAAGCAACGCTTGTGCATTCTTCCGCTTATCTTTCTTCCATTGTTCCCTCTTTGTATTACCGAGGGCGCGTTCTTCTGCTTCATCTTGAGGTTTTGCAAACCCATACTTGACATGATCCCATACATCATGCACTTTGAGCATAGTCTCCATTTTAATAGCCCACATATCATAATATTTCCCATTGAAAGATGGAAGTTGTGGTTGAAAACTTGACGTGGCCATATTGCCTAAAAAAAAAAATTGTCTCTGACAAAAACCCTAAATTTCTTCTCTTTTTTGTAAAAACTTTGCCAAGCTCCTTTTTTTTTTTTGTAAAAAAAATCTCTTTCAATAAAACACCAAGTCCTCCTTTTTCTTTTTTATAATAAATATTTTATATAAAAAGTTTATATAAAAAAAAAATCTTCTTAAAAACCCTTTCTTAAAAAAAAACCTTTATGTGAAAAGGCCTTTTTTAAGGGATCATAAACAGCCTTAGGTAATAACCTTCTTTTAAAAAGAAAAAAAATTGATGTGAACGGACCTGTGAAAAATTATTAAAAATAGCCCTTTTGTAAAAACAGACTCACGTGCTCTGCACCCACACGACTTTCATAAATTTAACGGATTTACTTTTAGAAAAAAAAAAACTCCCACGGATGTACCTTTTGAAAATGCTCACGGGCTGGTTTTGTCTGCTTGTGCAATGCCGCCGCCCATTGAATTTTTTTGTATTGAACTGGGTTCCACACCCCTGATAAAGGGTAACTGCGTTTTAAACCAGATGGATTCCACACCCCGATGAAGGGAAAACTGCGTTTTAAACCGGATTTTTTGGAAAATCGTAAGTTTGCCGAGAGTACGAAGTATATGTTGAGAGCAATTGCGGACTCTCCTTGCAGATCTCTACAGGTTCTGCACTAAAAACGTGTGAACCGCGGGTAAAAAAAAATTTACTGCCTTTTTCTTTTGGCCTCCTCACTGGCTTTGCTTGCCCACGGATCTCTGATCCTTCCTCAGCTTTGATACCAATCTCTGATAGTTAACATTGTTAAACTGCAAAACACTAGGAGAGACTTTGAAAGTATGCAGATGAAGGAGATAGAGGACATTGATTCCTTCATGAATAGGGTCATGTCTGTTGTCAATCAGTTAAAAATATATGGAGAAGATGTTAAAGATCGAACAATGATTGAATCCACTGCCTCACCAATAGATTGGTATCAGAGCTGAGGAAGGATCAAAGATCCGTAGGCAAGCAAAGCCAGTGAGGAGGCCAAAAGCAAAAGGCTGTAATTTTTTTTTTACCCGCGGTCAGCACGTTTTAAGTGCAGAACCTACGGAGATCTGCAAGAAGAGTCCGCAATTTCTCTCAACATATACTTCGTACTCTCGGCAAACTTACGATTTTCCAAAAAATCCGGTTTAAAACGTAGTTTTCCCTTCAACAGTGTGCGGAACCCATTCATTTTAAAACGCAGTTACCATTTATCAGGGGTGCGGAACCTAGTTCAATACAAGAAAATTCAACGGGCAGTGGCATTCACAAGCAGACAAAACCATCCCGTGAGCGTTTTCAAAAGGTACATCTGTGGGAGTTTTTTTTTTTCCAAAAGTAAATCCGTTAAATTTTTGAAAGTCGCATGGGTGCAAAGCACGTGAGTTTGTTTTTACAAAAGGGTTGTTTTTAATAGTTTTTCACAATACCGTTCACATCAATTTAAAAAAAAAAAAAAAAAAAAGGTTATTAGCTAAGGCTGTTTATGGTCCCTTAAAAAAGGCCTTTTCACATAAAGGTTTTTTTTTTAAGAAAGGGTTTTTAAGAAGATTTTTTTTTATATAAATTTTTTATATAAAAGACTTATTATAAAATAAAAAAAGGAGGACTTGGTGTTTTATTGAAAGATATTTTTTTACAAACAAAAAAAAAAGGAGCTTCGCAAAGTTTTTACAAAAAAGAGGAGAAATTTAGGGTTTTTGTCAGAGACAATTTTTTTTTTGAGGCAAGATGGCCACGTCAAGTTTTCAACCACAACTTCCATCTTTCAATGGGAAATATTACAATATGTGGCGTATTAAAATGGAGACTATGCTCAAAGCGCATGATGTATGGGATCATGTCAAGTATGGGTTTGCAGAACCTTAAGATGAAGTAGAAGAACACACCCTCAGTAATGCAGAGAGGGAACAGTGGAAGAAAGATAAGCGGAAGAATGTGCAAGCATTTCTTCTTATCCAACAGGGATTTTATCGAGCCGTGTTCCAAAAGATCATGATAACTTCATCAGCAAAGGAGGCATGGGACACCTTGGCAACAAGCTATCAAGGTATCGCGAAAGTTAACATTGTTAAACTGCAAAACACCAGGAGAGACTTTGAAAGTCTGCAGATGAAAGAGACAGAGGACATAGATTCCTTTATGAATAGGTTCATGTTTTTTGTCAATCAGAATATAATATATGGATAATATGTTAAATATCAAACAATTATTGAATCCTCTGCCTCACCAACAGATACCAGTAGTAACAGGTACAAAGTTAAGTAAGGATAATGAAGGGGCAGATGTCAATCCAACTCTATTCAAAAGATTGGTTGGCAGCCTCATGTATCTCACAGCTACAAGACCAGATATTATGTAGGGAGTGAGTCTGATTTCCAGATTCATGGAAACTCCAAAAGACACACATTGGAGTGTTGGAAAAATAATTCTGAGATACATAGCTGGAACCAGATATTATGGCATAATGTATGCAAGTACAGAAAATAAAGAATTGATTGGATATACAGATAGTGATTTTTCAGGAAGTTTGGATGATCGGAAGAGCACATCTGGTTATGTTTTCCATCTCAATTTAGGAGTGATACCATGGGCATCTAAGAAGCAGCCTATTGTGACATTATCATCAGCAGAAGCATAATATGTTGCAGCAAGTTCAACAGCATGTCAAGCAGTATGGTTAAGAAGAGTATTGGATGGACTCAAGCAGAAACAGCAAGGATCAACAACGATATACTGTGACAACACATCAGCGATTTCACTATCCAAGAATAGTGTGTTTCATCAAAGCATATTGATACTAGATATCACTTTATTCCAGAACTTGTGAGCAATGGAGAAGTTCACTTGAAGCCTTGTAGAACGAGTGATCAATTGGCTGATATCTTTACAAAGCCATTAGCAGTAGATTTTTTTGAGTTTCAAAAAAGAAACTTGGGTGTTGTAAGCCTAGCTGAGACATAGACCAGTAGGCATGTCATGAGTTTTTTTTAGTTTAGAGGTCGTAATTAAGGGGGAGTGTTAAAATATATAATTACTTCCTCATGCAGAAGTTAGAGAAATAGTTAAGTGGAGTTAGTTGAGTTGAGTTACAGTTAGATTTGGTGAGTGAGTTAGATAGTGAGTTAAGCGAGTTGATTAAGTTCAGTTATGTGTGAGAGTGTGTGCATGTCAATTAGATTAAGTACCCTTCACAGGTTCATTGTTTTGAAGAGAGTTTTATGATTCAGAGTTTTTATGATTAATTGAAGAGCAGCAACTCATTGTTCGTGTGTGAAATATTCATGTTATTTGTGCGATTGAATGCTCTGCCTCACCAACAAATTGGTATCAAATCTGAGGAAGGATCAGAGATCCGTGGGCAAGCAAAGCCAGTGAGGAGGCCAAAAAAAAAAGGTCGTAAATTGTTTTTTACACAGAAAAAAATAATATTCTTTTTACCCACGGTCGGCACGTTTTTAGTGAATAACATGAGGATATCCACAAGGAGAGTCCGCAATTTCTCTCAACATATACTGAGTACTCTCGGCAAACTTACGATTTTCCAAAAAATATGGTTTAAAACGTAGTTTTCCCTTCAACACGGTGCGGAACCCATTCGGTTTAAAACACAGTTTCCCTTTATCGGGGGTGCGGAACCCAGTTCAATAAAAAATAAATTCAATGGATGGTGGCATTGAACAAGCAGAAAAAACTGGCCCGTGAGCGTTTTCAAAAGGTACATCTGTGGGGTTTTTTTTTTCCAAAAGTAAATCCGTTAAATTTTTGAAAGTCGCGTGGGTGCAGAGCACGTCAGTTTTTTTTTTAGAAAAGGGTTGTTTTTAATAGTTTCTCACAAGTATTTTCACATCAATTAAAAAAAAAAAAAAAAGGTTATTACCTAAGGCTATTTATGATCCTTTAAAAAAGGATTTTCACATAAAGTTGTTTAAAGAAATTTTTTTTTGAGAAGCTTTTTTTTATATATAATTTATTTTTTATATAAAAAAATTTATTATATAAATAAAAAAGAAGAAGAAGGATTTAGTGTTTTATTGAGAGATTTTAAAAAAAAAAAGAAGGTTAGCAAAGCCTTTAAAAAAAAAAAAGAGGAAGAAAAATTTAGGGTTTTTTGTCAGAGACAATTGTTTTGAGGCAAGATGTCCACATCAAGTTTTCAGCCACAACTTCCATCTTTCAATGGGAAAGATTATGATATGTGGGCCATTAAGATGGAGACCATGCTAAAAGCGCATGATGTCTGGGATCATGTCAAGTATGGGTTTGTAGAACCTAAATATGATGCAAAAGAACAAGCCCTCAGTAATGCAGAGAGGGAACAATGGAAGAAAGATAAGCGAAACAATGCAAAATCATTGCTTCTAATCCAACAGGGAGTTGATCAAGCCGTGTTCCAGAAGATCATGATAACCTCGTCAGCAAACAAGGTGTGGGACACCTTGGTGACCAGCTATCAAGGTATGGCAAAAGTTAACATTGTTAAACTGCAAAACACCAGGAGAGACTTTGAAAGTCTGCAGATGAAGGAGACAGAGGACATTGATTCCTTCATGAATAGGGTCACTTCTGTCGTCAACCAGTTAAAAATATATGGCGAAGATGTTAAAGATCGAACGGTGATTAAGAAGGTTCTTCGATCCCTGTCTACCAAATTTGATGTTGTGGTAGCAGCCATAGAAGAAGCAAAGGACTTGGAAAAACTGACAATTGATGAGTTGATGGGATCCCTTCTATCGCATGAAGCAAGTATAGACAGAAATAAGGATTACACTTTGGAAACTGCCTTCCAAAGTCAAGTCTCTATTTCAAGAGGTCGAGGAAGAGGTCGATCGAGAGACAGAGGACGAGGCAACAACTATGGCAGTCACAGAGATGGCCGAGATGATCATGAGCATCAATGTGGAAGCAGCAGCAGCAGAAGTTTTCAAAACAATCAAAGGTCTGAAAAATCAAAGGTAAAGTGCTATTACTGCAATAGATTTGGTCATTATGCTCGTGATTGTAGGAAGAAGATTGCAGATCAAGGAAATCAGAGAGCTAATGTTACTACAGAAAATACTGACTCTATGTTTCTAGCATGCAACACCATGGTACTCAACCAACATTTCAGTCCTAGTTAGTAGCTCTCGAACATGTTTGTATCCCACTTAAAGATATGTCAAACAAGGCTGTCAACTTGTATCAATTTTTTTCATTTGATATAGATCCTTCAATAAATGCCACTTTTGGGGCCATAGAACATAGAGGAGGGGCCTCATATGAAACATGAAATCAAGGTACAATTTCAGTTTGCAATGTCAGCTACAAAGAATACTTCCTAGGAACTTACTACTTATCATTCAAGATCTCTTATTTTATGTCTATTATGGTCTTTGTTCATCAAAAATATTTCACTGGAAGGAATATAATAGAAAAAATCATAATTACTAGAGATGCACTTCATACCATCCGTGGGAAAGCAAAGCCAGTGAGGAGGCCAAAAGAAAAAGGCCGTAATTTTTTTTTTACCCACGGTTCGCACATTTTTAGTGCAGAACCTGCGGAGATCCATAAGGAGAGTCCGCAATTGCTCTCAATATTTACTATGTACTCTCGAAAAACTTATGATTTTCCAAAAAATCCGGTTTAAAACGTTGTTTTCCCTTCAACAGGGTGCGGAACCCATTCGGTTTAAAACACAGTTACCCTTTATCGAGGGTGCGGAACCCAGTTCAATACAAAAAAATTCGATGAGTGGCAACATTGCGCAAGCAAACAAAACTGGCCCGTGAGCGTTTTCAAAAGGTACATCCGTGGGAGTTTTTTTTTTTTCAAAAGTAGATCCATTAAATTTTTGAAAGTCGCGTGGGTGCATAGCACGTGAGTTTTTTTTTACAAAAGGGCTATTTTTAATAGTTTTTCACAAGTCCATTCACATCAATTTAAAAAAAAAAAAATAAGGTTATTACCTAAGGTTGTTTATGATCCCTTAAAAAAGGCCTTTTCACATAAAGGTTTTTTTTTAAGAATGGGTTTTTAAGAAGATTTTTTTTTATATAAATTTTTTATATAAAATATTTATTATAAAAAATAAAAAGGAGGACTTGGTGTTTTATTGAAAGAGATTTTTTTTACAAAAAAAAAGAAAAAGGAGCTTGGCAAAGTTTTTACAAAAAAGAGGAGAAATTTAGGGTTTTTCTCAGAGACAATTTTTTTTTTGAGGCAAGATGGCCACGTCAAGTTTTCAACCACAACTTCCATCTTTCAATGGGAAAGATTACAATATGTGGGCTATTAAAATGGACACTATGCTCAAAGTGCATGATGTATGGGATCATGTCAAGTATGGGTTTTCAGAACCTCAAGATGAATCAGAAGAACGCGCCCTCAGTAATGCAGAGAGGGAACAGTGGAAGAGAGATAAGTGGAAGAATGCACAAGAATTGCTTCTTATCCAGCAGGGAGTTGATCGAGCCGTGTTCCAGAAGATCATGATAACTTCGTCAGCAAAGGAGGCATGGGACACCTTGGCAACAAGCTATCAAGGTATTGCGAAACTTAACATTGTTAAACTGCAAAACACCAGGAGAGACTTTGAAAGTCTGTAGATGAAGGAGACAGAGGACATTAATTACTTCATGAATAGGGTCATGTCTATTTTCAATCAGTTAAAAATATAAGGAGAAGATGTTAAAGATCGAACAGTGATTGAATCCTCTGCCTCACCAATAGATACCAGTAGCAACAAGTACAAAGTTAAGTAAGTATGATGAAGGGGCAGATGTCAATCCAAATCTATTCAAAACATTGGTTGGCAGCCTCATGTATCTCATAGCTACAAGACCAGATATTATGCAGGGAGTGAGTCTAATTTCTAGATTCATGGAAACTCCAAAAGACACACATTGGAGTGTTGGAAAAAGAATTTTGAGATACATAGCAGGAACCAGAGATTATGGCATAATGTATGCAAGTAGAGAAAAGAAAGAATTGATTAGATATAAAGATAGTGATTTTGCAGGAAGTTTGGATTATTGAAAGAGCACATCTGGTTCAGGAGTGATAGCATGGGCATCTAAGAAGCAGCCTATTGTGACATTATCATCAGCAGAAGCAGAATATGTAGCAGCAACTTCAGCAGCATGTCAAGCAGTATGGTTAAGAAGAGTATTGGATGGACTCAAGCAGAAATAGCAAGGATCAACAACGATATACTGTGAAAACACATCAGCGATTGCACTATCCAAGAATAGTGTATTTCATCAAAAGAGAAAGCATATTGATAATAGATATCACTTTATTCAAGAACTTGTGAGCAATGGAGAAGTTAGCTTGAAGCCTTGTAGAACGAGTGACCAATTGGCTGATATCTTTACAAAGCCATTAGCGGTAGATTTGTTTGAGTTTCACAAAAGAAACTTGGGTGTTGTAAGCCTAGCTGAGATATAGACCAGCAGGGATGTCATGAGCTTTTTTTTAGTTTAGAGGTCCTAATTAAGGGGGAGTGTTAAAATATATAATTACTTCCTCATGCAGAAGTTGGACAAATAGTTAAGTGGAGTTAGTTGAGTTGAGTTACAGTTAGATTTGGTCAGCAAGTTAGACAGTGAGTTAAGTGAGTTGATTTAGTTTAGTTATGTGTGAGAGAGTGTGCATGTCAATTATATTAAATACCCTTCACGGGTTCATTGTTTTGAAGAGAGTTTTATGATTCAGAGTTTTTATGATTAATTGAAGAGCAGCAGCTCATTGTTTGTGTCTGAAATATTTGTGTTATTTGTGTGATTGAATCCTCTACCTCACCAAAAAATTGGTATCAAAGCTGAGGAAGGATCAGAGATCCGTGGGCAAGAAAACTCAGTGAGGAGGCCAAAAACAAAAGGTCGTAATTTTTTTTTTACACAAAAAAAAAATAAAAAAATTTACCCGCGGTCCGCACGTTTTTAGTGCAGAACCTGCGGAGATCCGCAAGGAGAGTCCACAATTTCTCTCAACATATACTGCGTACTCTCGGAAAACTTACGATTTTCCAAAAAATCTGGTTTAAAAAATCCAGTTTAAAACACAGTTTTCCCTTCAATAGGGTGCGGAACCCATTCGGTTTAAAACGCAGTTTCCCTTTATCGGGGGTGCGGAACCCAGTTCAATACAAAAAAAATTCAACGGACGGTGGCATTGCACAAGTAGACAAAACTAGCCCGTGAGCGTTTTCAAAAGGTACATTAGTGCGAGTTTTTTTTCCAAAATTAAATACGTTAAATTTTTGAAAGTCGCGTGGGTGCAGAGCACGTGAATTTGTTTTTTACAAAAGGGTTGTTTTTAATAGTTTTTCACAAGTGCATTCACATCATTTTTTTTTTTTTAAATAAGGTTATTACCTAAGGCTGTTTATGATCCTTTAAAAAAGGATTTTCACATAAATTTGTTTAAAGAATTTTTTTTTGAGAAGCTTTTTTTATATATAATTTTTTTTTTATATAAGAAAAATTATCATATAAATAAAAAAGAAGAAGAGCGATTTAGTGTTTTATTGAAAGATTTTTTTTTTTAAAAAGAAGGTTAGCAAGGCCTTTAAAAAAAAAAAAGAGGAAGAAAAATTTAGGGTTTTTTGTAAGAGACAATTTTTTTGACGCAAGATGGCCACATCAAGTTTTCAGCCACAACTTCCACCTTTCAATGGGAAAGATTATGATATGTGGGCCATTAAGATGGAGACCATGCTAAAAGCGCATGATGTCTGGGATCATGTCAAGTATGGGTTTTCAGAACCTAAAGATGATGCAGAAGAACGAGCCCTCAGTAATGCAGAGAGGGAACAATGGAAGAAAGATAAGCGAAAGAATGCACACGAATTACTTCTAATCCAATAGGGAGTTGATCAAGCCATGTTCCAGATGATCATGATAACCTTGTCAGCAAAGGAGGCATGGGACATCTTGGCGACCAGCTATCAAGGTATGGCGAAAGTTAACATTGTTAAACTGCAAAACACCAGGAGCGACTTTGACAGTTTGCAGATGAAGGAGACAGAGGACATTGATTCCTTCATGAATAGGGTCATGTCTGTCGTCAATCAGTTAAAAATATATGGCGAAGATGTTAAAGATCGAACAGTGATTGAGAAGGTTCTTCGATCCTTGTCTACCAAATTTGATGTTGTGGTAGCAGCCATAGAAGAAGCAAAGGACTTGGAAAAACTGGAAATTGATGAGTTGATGGGATCCCTTCTATCGCATGAAGCAAGAATAGAAAGAAATAAGGATTCCACTTTGGAAACTTCATTCCAAAGTCAAGTCTATATTTCAAGAGGTCGAGGAAGAGGTCGATCGAGAGGCAGAGGACGAGGCAACAACTATGGCGGTCACAGAGATGGCCGAGATGATCATGAGCATCAATGTGGAAGCAGCAGCAGCATAAGTTTTCATAACAATCAAAAGTATGACAAATCAAAGGTAAAGTTCTATTACTGCAATAGATTTGGTAATTATGCTCGTGTTTGTAGGAAGAAGATTGCAGATCAAGGCAATCAGAGAGCTAATGTTAGTACATAAAATACTGACTTTATGTTTCTAGCATGCAACACCATGGTACTCAACCAACATTTCAGTCCCAGTTAGTAGCTCTCAAACATGTTTTTATCCCACTTAAATAGATGTCAAAAAAGGCTATCAACTTGTATCAATTTTTTTCATTTGATATAGATCCTTCAATAAATGCCACTTTTGGGGCCATAGAACATAGAGGAGGGGCCTCATATGAAACATGAAATCAAGGTACAATTTCAGTTTGCAATGTTAGCTACAAAGAATACTTGCTAGGAACTTACTACTTATCATTCAAGATCTCTTATTTTATGTCTATTATGGTCTTTGTTCATAAAAAAAGTTTCACTAGAAGGAATATAATACAAAAAATCATAATCACTAGAGATGCACTTCATACCATCCGTGGGCAAGCAAAGCTAGTGAGGAGGCCAAAAGCAAAAGGCCGTAAATTTTTTTTTACCCGTAGTCCGCACGTTTTTAGTGCAGAACCTGCGGAGATCTGCAAGGAGAGTCCGCAACTGCTCTCAACATATACTGCGTACTCTCGGAAAACTTACGATTTTCCAAAAAATCTGGTTTAAAACGCAGTTTTCCCTTCAACAGGGTGCAGAACCCATTCGGTTTAAAACGCAGTTACCCTTTATCGGGGGTGCGGAACCCAGTTCAATACAAAAAAATTCAACGGGCGGCTGCATTGCACAAGAAGACAAAACCAGCCTATGAGCATTTTCAAAAGGTACATCCGTGGGAGTTTTTTTTTTTTTCCAAAAGTAAATCCGTTAAATTTTTCAAAGTCATGTGGGTGCAGAGCATGTGCATTTTTTTTTACAAAAGGTTCGTTTTTAATAGTTTTTCACAAGTCCATTCATATCAATTTAAAAAAAAAAAAAAAAGGTTATTACCTAAGGCTGTTTATGATCCCTTAAAAAATGTCTTTTCACATAAAGGTTTTTTTTTAAGAAAGGGTTTTTAAGAAGATTTTTTTCTATATAAACTTTTTATATAAAATATTTATTATAAAAATAAAAAAGGAGGACTTGGTGTTTTATTGAAAGAGATTTTTTTTACAAAAAAAAAAAGGAGGTTGGAAAAATTTTTACAAAAAAGAGGAGAAATTTAGGGTTTTTGTTAGAGACAATTTTTTTTTGAGGCAAGATGGCCACGTCAAGTTTTCAACCACAACTTCCATCTTTCAATGGGAAATATTATGATATGTGGGCTATTAAAATGGAGACTATGCTCAAAGCGCATGATGTATGGGATCATGTCAAGTATGGGTTTGCAGAACCTCAAGATGAAGCAGAAGAACGTGCCCTCAGTAATGCAGAGAGGGAATAGTGGAAGAAAGATAAGCAGAATAATGCGCAATCGTTGCTTCTTATCCAGCAGGGAGTTGATCGAGCTGTGTTCCAGAAGATCATGATAACTTCGTCAGCAAAGGAGGCATGGGACACCTTTGCAACAAGCTATCAACGTATGGTGAAAGTTAACATTGTTAAACTGCAAAACACCAGGAGAGACTTTGAAATTCTGTAGATGAGGGAGACAGAGGACATTGATTCCTTCATGAATAGGGTCATGTCTGTTGTCAATCAGCTAAAAATACATGGAGAAGATGCTAAATATCGAACAGTGATTGAATCCTCTACCTCACCAACAGATACCAGTAGCAACAGGTACAAAGTTAAGTAAGGATGATGAAAGGGCAGATGTCAATCCAAATCTATTCAAAAGATTGGCTGGCAGCCTTATGTATCTCACAGCTACAAGACTAGATATTATGCAGGGAGTGAGTCTGATTTCCAGATTCATGGAAACTCCAAAAGACACACATTAGAGTGTTGGAAAAAGAATTATGAGATACATAGTAGGAACCAGAGATTTTGGCATAATGTATGCAAGTACATAAAAGAAATAATTAATTAGATATACAGATAGTGATTTTGCAGGAAGTTTGGATGATAGGAAGAGCACATCTGGTTATTTTTTCCATCTTGGTTCAGGAATGATAGCATGGGCATCTAAGAAGCAGCCTATTGTGACATTATCATCAATGGAAGCAGAATATGTAGCAGTAACTTCAGCAGCATGTCAAGCAGTATGGTTAAGAAGAGTATTGGATGGACTCAAGCAGAAACAACAAGGATCAACAGCGATATACTGTGACAATACATCAGCGATTGCACTATCCAAGAATAGTGTGTTTCATCAAAAGAGCAAGCATATTGATACTAGATAACACTTTATTCGAGAACTTGTGAGCAATGGAGAAGTTCACTTGAAGCCTTGTAGAACGAGTGATCAATTGGCTGATATCTTTACAAAGCCATTAGCAGTAGATTTGTTTGAGTTTCACAAAAGAAACTTGGTTGTTGTAAGCCTAGCTGAGACATAGACCAGCAGGCATGTCATGAGTTTTTTTTTAGTTTAGAGGTCATAATTAAGGGGGAGTGTTAAAATAAATAATTACTTCCTCATGCAGAAGTTAGAAAAATAGTTAAGTGGAGTTAGTTGAGTTGAGTTACAGTTAGATTTGGTGAGTGAGTTAGACAGTGAGTTAAGCGACTTGATTAAGTTCAGTTATGTGTGAGAGTGTGTGCATGTCAATTATATTAAATACCCTTCACGGGTTCATTGTTTTGAAGAGAGTTTTATGATTCAGAGTTTTTATGATTAATTGAAGAGAAACAATTCATTGTTCGTGTGTGAAATATTCGTGTTATTTGTGTGATTGAATCCTCTGCCTCACCAAAAAATTGGTATCAAAGATGAGGAAGGATCAGAGATCCGTGGGAAAGCAAAGCCAGTGAGGAGGCCAAAAACAAAAGGCCATAAATTTTTTTTTACAGAAAAAAAAAAAATATTTTTTTTACCCGCCGTCTGCACGTTTTTAGTGTAGAACCTGCGGAGATCCGCAAGGAGAGTCTATAATTTCTCTCAGCATATACTGCGTACTCTCATCAAACTTACGATTTTCCAAAAAATCCGGTTTAAAACGCATTTTTCCCTTCAACATGGTGCGGAACCGATTCGGTTTAAAACACAGTTTCCCTTTATCAGGGGTACGGAATCTAATTCAATACAAAAAAAATTCAACGGATGGTGGCATTACACAAGCAGACAAAAATGGCCCATGAGCGTTTTCAAAATGTACATCTGTGGAAGTTTTTTTTTC
Source organism: Pinus albicaulis (assembly GCA_034641835.2). NCBI lineage: Eukaryota > Viridiplantae > Streptophyta > Pinopsida > Pinales > Pinaceae > Pinus > Pinus albicaulis. The sequence continues at coordinate 908,747,295 of CM076576.1, read as the reverse complement.
CAAAAGTAAATCCGTTAAATTTTTGAAAGTCGCGTGGGTGCAGAGCACGTGAGTTTGTTTTTTACAAAAGGGTTGCTTTTAATAGTTTTTCACAAGTTCTTTCACATCAATTTAAAAAAAGAAAAAAGAAGGTTATTACCTAAGGCTATTTATGATCCTTTAAAAAAGGATTTTCACATAAAGTTGTTTAAAGAATTTTTTTTTTGAGAAGCTTTTTTTATATATAAATTTTTTTTATATGAAAAAATTTATTATATAAATAAAAAAGAAGAAGAATGATTTAGTGTTTTATTGAAATAATTTTTTTTAAAAAGAAGGTTAGCAAAGCCTTTAAAAAAAAAAAAAGAGGAAGAAAAATTTAGGGTTTCTTGTCAGAGAATTTTTTTGAGGCAAGCTGGCCACATCAAGTTTTCAGCCATAACTTCCATCTTTCAATGGGAAAGATTATGAAATGTGGGCCATTAAGATGGATACCATGCTAAAAGTGCATGATGTCTGGGATCATGTCAAGTATGGGTTTGCAGAACCTAAAGATGATGCAGAAGAACGAGCCCTCAGTAATGCAGAGAGGGAACAGTGGAAGAAAGATAAGCGAAAGAATGCACAAGCATTGCTTCTAATCCAACAGGGAGTTGATCGAGCCGTGTTACAGAAGATCATGATAACCTCGTCAGCAAAGTAGGCATGGGACACCTTGGCGACCAGCTATCAAGGTATGGCGAAAGTTAACATTGTTAAACTGCAAAACAGCAGGAGAGACTTTGAAAGTCTGCTGATGAAGGAGACAGAGGACATTGATTACTTCATGAATAGGGACATGTTTGTCGTCAATCAGTTAAAAATATATGGCAAATATGTTAAATATCGAACAGTGATTGATAAGGTTCTTCGATCCCTGTCTACCAAATTTGATGTTGTGGTAGCAGCCATAGAAGAAGAAAAGGACTTGGAAAAAATGACAATTGATGAGTTGATGGGATCCCTTCTATCGCATGAAGCAAGGATAGAGAGAAATAAGGATTCCAATTTGGAAACTGCCTTCCAAAGTCAAGTCTATATTTCAAGAGGTCGAGGAAGAGGTCGATCGAGAGGCAGAGGACGAAGCAACAACTATGGCAGTCACAGAGATGGCCGAGATGATCATGAGCATCAACATGGAAGTAGCGACAGCAGAAGTTTTCATAACAATCAAAGGTCTAAAAAATCAAAGGTAAAGTGCTATTACTGCAATAGATTTGGTCATTATGCTCGCGATTGTAGGAAGAAGATTGCAGATCAAGGCAATTAGAGAGCTAATGTTAGTACAAAAAATACTGACTCTATGTTTCTACCATGCAACACCATGGTACTCAACCAACATTTTAGTCCCAGTTAGTAGCTCTCGAACATGTTTGTATCCCACTTAAAGAGATGTCAAACAACGCTGTCAACTTGTATCACTTTTTTTCGTTTGATATATATCCTTCAATAAATGCCACTTTTGGGGCCATAGAACATAGAGGAGAGGTCTCATATGAAACATGAAATCAAGGTACAATTTCAGTTTGCAATGCCCGCTACAAAGAATACTTTCTAGGAACTTACTACTTATCATTCAAGATCTCTTATTTTATGTCTATTATGGTCTTTGTTCATCAAAAAAGTTTCACTGGAAGGAATATAATAGAAAAAATCATAATCACTAGAGATGCACTTCATACCATCCATGGGCAAGAAAAGCCAGTGAGGAGGCCAAAAGAAAAAGGCCGTAAATTTTTTTTTACCCATGGTCCACACGTTTTTAGTGCAAAACCTGCTGGGATCCACAAGGAGAGTCCCCAATTTCTCTCAACATATACTGCGTACTCTCGCAAACTTACGATTTTCCAAAAAATCTGGTTTAAAACGTTGTTTTCCCTTCAACAGGGTGTGGAACCCATTCAATTTAAAACACAATTACCCTTTATCGGTGGTACAGAACCCAGTTTAATAAAAAAAAATTCAACGGGCGGCGGCATTGCACAAGCAGACAAAACTGGCCCGTGAGCGTTTTCAAAAGGTACATCCGTGGGAGTTTTTTTTTTTCCAAAAGTAAATCCGTTAAATTTTTGAAAGTCGCGTGGGTGCAGAGCACATGAGTTTGTTTCTACAAAAGGGCTGTTTTTGATAGTTTTTCACAAGTCTTTTCACATCAATTTAAAAAAAAAAAAAAAGGTTATTACCTAAGGCTGTTTATGATCCCTTAAAAAAGGCCTTTTCACATAAATGTTTTTTTTTAGGAAAGGGGTTTTAAGAATATTTTTTTTTTATATAAATTTTTTATATAAAAGATTTATTATAAAAAACAAAAAGGAGGACTTGGTGTTTTATTGAAAGAGATTTTTTTTACAAAAAAAAAGGAGTTTGGCAAAGTTTTTACAAAAAAGAGGAGAAATTTATGGTTTTTGTAAGAGACAATTTTTTTTTTGAGGCAAGATGGCCACGTCAAGTTTTCAACCACAACTTCCATCTTTCAATGGGAAATATTACAATATTTGGCTTATTAAAATGGAGACTAAGCTCAAAGCGCATGATGTATGGGATCATGTCAAGTATGGGTTTGCAGAACCTCAAGATGAATCAGAAGAACACGCCCTCAGTAATGCAGAGAGGGAACAGTGGAAGAAAGATAAGCAGAAGAATGTGCAAGCATTGCTTCTTATCCAGCAGAAAGTTGATCGAGCTGTGTTCCAGAAGATCATGATAACTTCGTCAGCAAAGGATGCATGGGACACCTTGGAAACAAGCTATCAAGGTATGGAAAAAGTTAACATTGTTAAACTGCAAAACACCAGTAGAGACTTTGAAAGTCTTAAGATGAAGGAGACAAAGTACATTGATTCCTTCATGAATAGGGTCATGTCTGTCGTCAATCAGTTAAAAATATATGGATAAGATGTTAAATATTGAACGGTGATTGAGAAGGTTCTTTGATCCCTATCTACCAAATTTGATGTTGTGGTAGCAGCCATAGAAGAAGCAAAGGACCTGGAAAAACTGACAATTGATGAGTTGATGGGATCCCTTCTATCGCATGAAGCAAGGATAGACAGAAATAAGGATTCCACTTTGGAAACTGCCTTCCAAAGTCAAGTTTGTATTTCAAGAGGTCGAGGAAGAGGTCGATCGAGAGGCAGAGGACGAGGCAACAACTATGGCAGTCACAGAGATGGCTGAGATGATCATGAGCATCAACGTGGAAGCAACAGCAGCAAAATTTTTCATAAAAATCAAAGGTATGACAAATCAAAGGTAAAGTGTTGTTACTACAATAGATTCGGTCATTATGCTCGTGATTGTAGGAAGAAGATTGCAGATCAAGGCACTCAGAGAGCTAATGTTAGTACAGAAAATACTGAGTCTATGTTTCTAGCATGCAACACCATGCATGCACCGTATGATAAGGTTTGGATATTAGACAGTGGTTGCAATAACGACATGACAGGCAACAAGGATTTGGCTGCTAATTTGGATGTCTCAGTGCAGACAGAGGTAAAGTTGGGGACTGACAAGACTATGGCTATAAATGGCAAAGGAGTGGTCAACATTGTGACCAAGCAGGGGGATCCAAAGACCATCTCAGAGGTATACTACGTCCCTGGGCTCAAACACAATTTTATTAGTGTTGGTCAACTGGTGCAGAAAGGATACAAAGTTATCTTTTAGGGGAAACAATGTGTTATTTACGACAAATCTCCAAGAAAGCAGCTGATTGCAAAGGTGCAGATGACGAGGAACATACTCTTTCCTCTCATTATGAAATACAATGATTAGGTTAGTTCTTTTACAACTGCATGTTCTGATGCATATTGGTTATGGCACTTTCGGTTTGGACACTTGCATTTTTTCGGTTTAAAATTATTGCAGTAGAAACAGATGGTGAGAGGTCTACCTCCCATCAAAGAACCTGCTAGCACGTGTGAGTGTTGCATCTTAGGCAAGCAACATCGTGAAATTTTTCCGAAAGGAGTTTCTTACAGAGCAAAGAAACCACTTGAATTGGTTCATACCAACTTGTGTGGACCTATGAGGACACAGTCGATTGGTGGAAGCTGTTACTTCCTCACCTTTATTGATTATTATAGTAGGAAGACTTGGGTTTCATTTTTGAAGCAGAAGTCTGAAACTTTTGAAAAGTTCAAAGAGTTCAAAGCTTTGGTGGAGAACCAAAGTGATCAACAAATCAAGGTATTAATATCGGACCGTGGTGGAGAATACGATTCGAAGGCATTCCATGAGTACTGCAAACAACATGGAATCAGAAGATAGTTTACAACCAGATACACACCACAACAGAATGGTGTAGCAGAGAGGAAGAATAGAACAATCATGAACATGACAAGGAGCATGTTGAAAGCAAGACACTTGTCTAATGAGTATTGGGCAGAAGTAGTTGCATGTGTTGTTTACGTGATAAACAGATCTCCTACAAAGAGCGTGATGAATAGAGTTCCAGAAGCAGCATGGTCAGGTACGTCTTGTAGTGTATCTCATTTTAGAGTTTCTGGATGTGTAGCCTATGCACATGTCCCTAAGAAAATAAGAGGAAAATTAGATGATCAAAGTGAAAAATGTATATTTACTGGTTATAGTGAGCAATCAAAAGCTTACAAACTATATAACCCTGTCACAAAGAAGACAATCATTAGCAGAGGTGTTGTGTTCAAAGAACAAGAGTCATGGAATGAGACTATAGACACACTAACCGATGCTCAAACACCATTTATGGAGGATGATCTTGTATAAGAAGAGAAACAACAAGAACCAAGAGAGCAGACACCAAACAGAGTCACACCAGCAAGGACTCCCAGATTTTCAGAGCAGCATGGATCTTCAAGCAGATCCACAAATCAAAATTCTCCAAGCAGCGAATTAGGTAATGAATCAAGTTCTGGTAAGAAAAATATGAGAAGTTTGAAAGATATTTATGATGATTTGGATGTTAGTTCAAATTTTGCATTGTTGGCATTCCAACCTTCTTCCTTTGAAGAAGCAATCAGAGATGACAATTGGGTGCAAGCCATGGATGAAGACATGAATTCAATTGAAAAGAATGATACATGGGATTTGGTTGATTTAACAAACGATAAAATTCTCATTGGTGTGAAGTGGGTATACAAGACTAAAGTGAATGAGAAAGGTGAGATTGATAGATTTAAGGCAATACTTGTAGCCAAAGGATTCTCGCAGCAACCGGTAATAGAATTTGGGGAAACATTTTCTCTGGTAGCCAGATTGGTATCAACAGATTATCTGCATGAGGAAGTAATTATATATTTTAACAATTAAGAATAAAGGGAGTGCCGTTACTGCGTGCAACAGTCATTTCAATGGATATTTTCCTAGCTCCCCTGCGTTCAACGAGGCATTTAAGAAGGTGTGTCCTTGTGCATTCCCCTTCCACAACAGCACCATAAGCCCTCCTTCCACGGCTTCCTACACCCTCATCTTCTACCCTCGCCATACTTCGCATTTATTTTCTAGGTTTTCCTCCTTCCATAATATATAATGCATTTATTTTCTAGGTTTACCTTTCTCTCAAATGCATTTTCTAGGTTTGCCTCCTTCCATAATATATAATGTAGATTTTTATTAGTTAAAGTGAGATGTAAAAAAATCAAATAATAAATTAATTATTATGAATTTGGGAGTTTTTTTATTAGACCTCAGTAAAAAAAAATTGGTTAAATTGTGTAATATTTTGTTATTTAAAATGCATTTTTGACTATATATAAGGATTCCAAAAAGTGAAAAACTATACCGTATTTGGATTGTGGAAATTTAACAACTCAAACTCACCATTCCAAAGAATCATTGAGTAAAATCCTATAAGAAAATGTGCCAATAAAATATTCAAAATTGATAGGCTACAACATCCAAAAAAGAATTGTGTAAGGTTTGAAGTTGTTGGCTATAATCCAATGAAAATTATTTTGGTAAAAATAGTCAAATTTTTAATGGTTTTCTATAGTGTCTATAAAATTTTAGGGATTTTTAAGGTGAAATAATTTTATATTATGAAATTTTGATGAATTTGTTTTACAAAAAACATAAGTTAGAGTAGCTCACCAACAAATATAATATTACCTCCTAGGGCCTCAGATTGTGCATAACAACTCAAACTTGTGATTCCAACAAATGTAGTTTTTAATTTATTTTTTCTATATGATCATGTGATTAGTACTGGCCGTTATGTCCATAGAATATTTGTGATTAGTACTAATAGCTATGTTCCATAAAATATTTCTATTTATATTAGATACATAACCACACCCAAAAAATATTTAAAAAAATTAAACACATGCCGTCTTAATAAAAAATGTACTTTAACCATTGGAACTCGAGTAACTTTAAAATTAACAATATAACAATCTATTATATATAAATTATATTTATTACCTATATAATTAAGAAATGTAAATTATTAATTCATATAAAATATATTTATTATAAATAATTTAGCATATATCAAATTCAAATACATTATATAATGGACATCGACCAAATTTTAAGTACAATTTTAATAGTTTAAAGAAAAAATGTTAATAATTTTTATTTTGATATATAGATAATAAAAATAAATATTATATAAATATAATATAATAAATAGATATAGTTTTATTTTTATTTATATATTTATTATAAATATTTTAGCATATCTAAAACTCAAACACATTATATAATGGACATCAACCAAATTTTAAGTACACTTTTAATATTTTAAGGAAGAAATGTTAACAATTTTTATTGTCATATATATATATATATATATATATATATATATATATATATATATATATATATATATATATATATATATATATATATATATATATATATATATATATATATATATATATATATATACTCTGTGTTGTTTAAGATGGAGTTTATTTATTTATTTATATACATATAAAATGTACATTTTTTTAGTGATTTTTTAAGTTGAAGTGAAACTTAAAATCATCAGATGGACTAAATTTTTAGTATAATTTTTTTTTAAAGAAACACATATTAACAAATTTAACTATTTTTTTTGTTTCGTACATATTTGTTTTTACAGACTATAAATATTTTGTAAAATAAAATTGGAAAAAATGTATCTTAATATAATCAAGTCAATCAATGTAGTTAAAATATATTTAAAAAATAACTTAAAAAAATATTATTATTTAAGTCACAATAATTATATATATATATATATATATATAATAAAATTTAGAAAAATAAAAAAATATATTTATATATAATAATTTTTATTAAAATAAAATAAAAACATAATTTAATATTTTAAAATTATCGTAAAATTATATAATTATGAAAATTCCATCTTTGAAATATATATATAATGATATAATATATTATAAACTAACCAATATATAAATTAGAAAATATATAAATAAGCTCCAAAATCGTGGTTTATGTTGTAAGTATCATTTGTGGTTGAAGTATGATATCAATTACTTACCTATTAGACTAAAATTTTAAGATAAATTTTATGGCTATACTTAGAATTTTAAGATAGACATTTATTTTCTAGAATCTTGAAGAAATTATTGTAAGATAAAATAGGTTAGGTATAGATGAAATAAATAGGGAAAGATGAAATGGATAGAATAGATTCTCTCAAAGAATTCCTTCCTGAAAGGTCGAAATATTGAAAAATTCAATCCAAATCTTTTCCAAAAATGAAATCATATCGAATTTTTCAACAATATACTCAATATTTGCATCTTTATCGAACAAATATCCCAACTCCATTAAGGAGTATGTTTATTTCCGCATATCAAATTAGTTTTCATTATAAAGAAAATGTAACAAACATACAATAAGATCTTGTTGTTTAATAGTTAGTCATTAGATTGATCTAAAAATATTTTTCTTTCTCTGCTCACTAATAAATTGACGAATTAGGCTCATATTTTTATAATAGATCTGATGTCCCCATCTAATTTGTGACAAATGTCTGCTAATTCGTTTCAACTATCCACACAAGTACTACTTGGGTTTATCCATAGTTTGTTTCATGAACCTTTTGAATACTATTTATTCTACATTTTTGAAAATATTGTTTCATTAAAGACTTTATTGAAATACTATTTCTTTTTATATCTCTCATATATTCCTATCCCTATGTAAGAGTAGTAAGTTTAATTTGTTCACTTAACCCTAGAAATGGTTATACTACTAAAAACCACGGGGAAACCTAGAAACGGTTAAACTACTAGAGACTATGGGGACTTAACTAGGGGAGGAATAACATACTGCCTCCATTCATATTGTGGGATATAAATTGAAGAAACAGTTCTAGGAAATATCTACCCAAAAATTCTGTATTAGAGTTTAGAGTACCTCAACAGTTATAATAATAATAATAATAATAATAATAATAATAATAATAATAATAATAATAAATAATTATTATTCAAGTTACAAATATTATTTAATAATAAATTAATTTATTATATATTAATTAATTAATTAATTATTTTTTTAATAATCATATTCATTTATATATATATATATATATATATATATATATATAATTTTTATTTTTCTCAGCCATCAAATCCACCTATATATATCTTTTAATAGATTAAATGAAATTAATATTCTTTTAATAGATAATGATTTTATATGTGAATCTAAAACATATAAGTGATCCAAAAATGTGTTGTCTAATTATGATGAGTTATGGAATTTTTAGTTAGAACTCAGTAAAAACAATTTCGGTTAACTTGTGACTTTTTGTTGTTTAAAATGAATTTTTGATTATATATATGGATTTGAAACTCTGAAAATCCTTAGGGGCCTTTTGATTGTGAAAATTTAACCACTCAAAATCATCATTTCAATGAATCATCAAGTAAAATCCTACGAGAAAATGTGCCAAAAAAATATTCAAAACATGTAGACTACAACATCCAAAAAGAAATTGTCTAAGGTTTGATGTTGATGAGGCAAGATGCTATGACACTCATCACACAGGTTCAATTCCCTTACCGATCGCGGTGATGTATCTCGACAAGTTGATAAAAGAGATGTAGCCCTACCAAACTTACAAAAAAAAGTTGTTGGCTAATATTTTCATTAAATTATGATATTTGGTTTTTTTAAAATGTTTTTTCTTTTTTTTTAATTTCATATATGGATTTAATACCCTAAAATATATTAGGGGCACTTTATGTTTGAGATAATTCCTTGAATTTATGATGCATACTAAAGATTAGGGATTGGTTTGGTTTGATGGAGGATGTTGAGAGATTCTCTCAACCTCTCCTTCCAAGAGTGGAATAAGTTGGGTCTCACTCCAACTATATATATTTGAGGTATCTCTGTTTATTAAATGTGATATAGAAATTAATTATTGTGTGTTATTCCTATGCATCTCTGCTCTCATGATTTCTAATATGGTATCAGAGCCTAGCTGGGCTTAATCCCTCACGGGAGTGCCCAGGAAGATGTGAGAGCCATAAATTGTAATCCTATGTAAATAGATAATCTTAATGTGTGTGAATGTAGAAGATTTTTTTTTTTAGAGATTGCTGTAAGTTTCTGTGCAGGTTGATTTGTTATGTTGAAAGAAGAAGGTGAGAATTTATTGTTGTTGTTGTTAAGCGGCGATCTAAACAAAGACTAAGACGCTGGTGCAGTTGGACAATGTGGAGCATCCTCTTGACAGTAATTTGTGTTCTGTGGCATCCGGTGAATTGATTTGGCATCATGCATCACATCGAGATACCTTTGCTACACCTCTAAATGGCTTGGTAGATATTTGGTGCATGGATCGATTGGTAGGTCATCATGGATGACTGAGGAGATCTGAGTCTGCTTGATTTGTGCATTGAAGCTCGAGATCGATTGGCAGATTCTGATGCATTTTGAATGAAGCCCACGACGAGTCAACTGACAGATGCAACCAAGAAATGACGAGCCTGACATCATCATTAATGTAGTTTCTCTCAAGGGAGGATGAAATGAGCTTCAGCGGATCTGATTCAACTAAGAAATATTCCACAACGAGCAAGCACGCCATAGCTTATAATTGAGTTTTCCAATGGAGTTACGTCGACGTCAACTTCTGCATCATCTGGAGTATTAGATTGAAGTATGAGATTATGGAACATAGGTGAATAGAAGCAATCGTATATGCTACAGACTCTATGGACCATAAGGTTACTCATATTCAATAACAGAGAACATGTATCCATAAGTAATACAGATTATAAGTTATGTTCAATTCAAGCATAATCCACCGAGATCTGAGGACGAGAGAGATTCCAAGATGGGGAAATCTGGAGTTGACAGTCCTGTGACGCCACAGATGCAAAACAAGACTCGTCTTCGAGGAGGTTCACACGCATCAACAAGGAGATCTTTTCGCGATACGGATTGGTCGGATGACTTGCAGAATAAAAAAAATTCTTGTTACGAGACCGGAGTTCAACAAAATGGTTTCTGGTTATTTTAGTAACGATAAATTGATCAAGGGCACTTTGCTGCATGGTGATTGAAGTGTGCTGACCGCCATCGAAGACAAAGGTGAACTGTCCATCTCACGCTTCTACCGCGACTCGGAAATCCGCTTGCCTTGCATTGTTTTATCGTTTGTTTGTTGTGCTTTCTAATTTCTTATTCCTACCTATATTGTCGAAGAAATTGAAGCTTCCTGTGCATTTTTTACATATATATATATATATATATATATATATATATATATATATATATATATTATGTGAAATTTTTTGTGTAAAGAAGAACCAATTATTGAATAGATTTACACAATTTAAAATAGCAGTTCTCGATGTTCTTTGGTGCCGAGAGAATGTATCGCTAATTTGATTATGAGAATCTATTATATGTTCTAGGCTCTTGTTGTACTTCGGTGCTCCAAGATCGAAAATTACAGGTTACCTTTACCTTGTGAGTTTGTAAGTGTGTAAAGGTCACTTTGTAGGATTGATCGTTGATCATATTCTGTACCTAGAATATTTTCCTATATGACTATTGAAATTTATTCTTTGGGGTTATTTCATAGATGGAAATATTTCAATAGGGTAGTTCAGTGTCGAGACTCTTCTTCAGGGGTGTCAAGATTTTTTAATCTTACAAATTCAACATTGCTGGTCAGAAGTAGGTGTACTTTAAATGAGATGGAAGGTAGGCTCGAAGATGTGGAGAAAGAAAGAGCGAAGTCCAAAAGACTGCAGAGTGGGTAGATTTGCTGATGAAGACCAGGTCAGATAAATGATTTTTTTTTTAATTGTGATTTCAGTATTGTAAGTTTTTTTTAATGTAGGCATTAAGGGGGGGTGTTTGAGATAATGCCTCATTTATGATGCATACTAAAGATTAGGGATTTCTTTGGTTTGTTGGAGGATGTTGAGAGATTCTCTCAACCTCTCCTTCCAAGAGTGGAATAAGTTGGATCTCGCTCCAACTATATATATTTGATGTATCTCTTTTTATTAAATGTGATATAGAAATTAATTATTGTGTGTTATTCCTATGCATTTCTGCTTTCATGATTTCTAATACTTTCCCACAAATCAGTAACATTTTTTGGGATTTTCCAATTATTTTATCTTTTGCTGTATTTTTTTGTTGAAATACAATGAAAATATTTGTGGTTAAATTGTCTATATATAACACATCAAGGAATATTTTAAGGATAGAAATTTATCTAAAAATTTAAATTTAGGGTAAAATAATTTTATACTATAAAATCTGGACTAATAATTTTTACAAAAAATAGAAATTATCCCTACAACAAGTGAAGGGCCCTCACATTATAGAGAGGTAACAATGTGTGATTCCAACAAATGTATTTTTTCTATGTGATCATGTGATTGGTATTCCTAGTAACATTCATAGAATATTTCTATTTTTACTCACCCTAAAAATGTTGAATCAATATCATTGTAATAAAAATGTACTTTAATCATTGAAATTCGAGTAATTGAACTAACCCTCAAAATTAACAATAAAACAATCTATTATATATAAATTATATTTCTTACCTATATAATTAATAAATTTAAACTCTCAATTCACATAAAAATATGTTTATTATAAATAATTTAGTATATATATAATTCAACACATTATACCCAAAGTAAATTTACAATTTTTAAAATACTAACCATTTATATTTATTCTCATAGATATATAGTATTGTTTAATATGGAAAAAATTATATATATATATATATATATATATATATATATATATATATATATATATATATATATATATATATATAATGGATTATAATGGATTAAATTTAAAGTATAATTTGTAATATTTAAAAAAAATAATTGTCCAATTGCATGAGTCCCATGTGTGATTTTTTTTGTAAGTTTATTATCTTTAAATAATTTTAGTTTATTTAATTAAATGGATTAAATTTTAATTATACTCCTATATATTTAAATTAGATATTAACAAATTTTATTCTTTTTTCATGTTTCGTAAGTAAAATAGATTTAACCTAATTTGTTAAATGTATATATATAATTGAATTTATTTTTGTCTTATTTAAGGTAGAGTCTATTTATTTTTTAATATATATATTTTTAATTTAATTTAGTTTTTATTTTTATTCTTTTTAACCCTCTTATGAATATTTTGTGAATTAAAGTTGGAAAAATTATATTTCAATATAAACAAGTCAATGAATGTAACTAAAATATATTTAAAAAATAACTTAAAACAAGATTATTATTTAAATCATAATAATCTAAGAAATTGAATGTAACAGCCTCATTAAGGTTAACTAGTATTAACTAGTTAGAGACCTTTATTATTTTAAATTTCTACTAAGGAAAAAGACTTGAAGCTTTATTGTACATTTTAAAAGGAAACACAAACAAATTATTTTATTTGGAATAATTAAAGTAGGAGGATTAAATAATGAAAATTAAAAATCTTTTAAGCTGCTGGTAAAAGTTTCCAAGAATAGGAAGTGGTTGGGAATAGTTGGAAAGACAGTTACCTACCCTCCAGGGATAAAAGGAAAACCCAGGAGAGGGGCAGGGGTTCTGTCTTTTTCTATGGGATTATCTGAGCAAGAAGGGGGAAGTATTTTCTAGAGCTGGAGGAGGTCCAGTTGAAAATAGCTTCTGCAACACTAATGAGCCTGATCACCCGTTTGTGACTGGATTGGCCATCTAGAGGTCACAGTAGAAATTTTCCACTGTTGCCCGTGGCACCATCCATATTCTGGGCTAGGGGGCAAGCGGGGGACGTAATTTCCTCCCTTGAAGGTTGGGTGGACAACAGTTTAAAGTTCTGTGCAGACATATAAGTATTCTTTGTGCATGGAGTATTTAATTAATTGTAAATCTTGGAAGTAACCCTATCATTGAGAAATTATCATTTTTATAGCCTATTAGCTAATAAATATTTCATCAATGCTAATGAACAGAAAGTAGTGGAATCTGTAGAGATTTCTATCTATTGTTTTATTGCTGAGAAATTTAGGAAACTGTTATTATAAATTATATATATATTCTGCTACTTTTTCATTTTCTACAGAATAGTAGTCTATTAGAGAGTTAAGTTGTTTTTATGCTTGATGGTATCAGTATTATAAAAGAAAAGAAGGGATAATCCCATTACAAAAACAGTGAACAAATTACTGAAAATTTGAACATAGTGTGTTGCTGTCAGAGTGAAGTGAATATATAAAAACAAAACAAAACATATAAACTGGCATAATCACCACATAACAGCTTTGCTGCAAGAATAGCACAACCAATACGTTGCAGCCTATCGAAATTTCAACATTGTATTAACATCGGTATAGGCAAACTTGAATGCACGAAAATGAAACTATAATATTTAAGAGTTTTCGACGGACCAAGCACTGTCGAGGGACGATGAGCTATGCTCAAGAATTTTGCCTCAAAGTGAGAGTCCAGGTAAAATGAAACCATGGCATTCAAACATATGATAGGTGCAAACAAGATTGAAACGTCCAAACGAAGCGTATACACAGTACGATATATTTAGAAAACCCTGTACAAAATGCCGGATGGCAGATTTAGGAACTCAATAATGTAGTGCTGGGTGCGTCAAGCGCTGTAAAGATATTAACAATTATACATGAAAACAGAACCTTTAGTTAAATAACAGTAATAATGTAAAGCAACCCATAAATAACCTTCATCACAGAATGAACCGGGCCCGAGAAAGACAAGAAAACTGAAATATACATTATCAAAAAGATCAGTTAAGGGTTAATAGGTATTCTATCCACGGGCGAGATACCCAAACGTGCCTAGTAAGTAATTGCTACTTAGTTGATAAATTTACCATCGCCCACAAAGCTGGGGTTATCTCAAGACCCAAAAGAGTATTACTAAAATGGTGGGTGAGCCCACTTAAAAAAAAACAAAGGAACGAGTGCAGAGGAATTCTGAATTGAGATAATAAACCTTAACGAGGAGAGGGCTACACCCTTCGGATGAACAAATTTTGGTACCTATCAAGCAACGAATCTCGTCAACTAGACAACCATAGTATTGCCTTGTCAAACGAGAGCAGCAAAGGTTCGACTTCTCTTACCTGCAGAATAGAATGAGGAGCAACTGTTAGCGATAGGTTAACTGTGAGAATGTGTGGGGGTAATTAGCATGAATGGCGCATCAAACCCTTATAAACAATATTAACACAGAGCCGAACCAAAACTCGTACCTGTAGTGAGGATCCACAAGGGCCACCTGGGTTGGACAAAAATACATATAACATAACGAGCTATGAGAACTAGGTCATTGAAATTGCATAGCAAAAGGATTAACTTCATGAAAGATTGAGATGGAGTGGGTAGCGAAGATTACCATCGGCACTATAGACCTGCCTGTAGCTCCCTGAGGTACATCTACTCTGGACTGCCATACCGCCATCGAACAATGCACCATGGCAATAAGCCTAAAAAGGTACAAACAATGGAAAAGAATAGATTTCAGAGTAAGAAAACCAAAGTGAAACAAAATAGCTGTTGGTAGGACAACTATGAAAAGGAAAACTGTAAATAACTCAGCTGAGAAAATAGACCTGGGCTCTATTTAAGTAAATCGGTGAAGGCATCCAAGCTGGGGGAAAATGCCAGTTGGAAGCGCTAGATAGCATGCAGCACTCGGTGCGCCTTGTGCATCTGGAAGAAAACGCCGAGTTGCAGTCTCCCTATGCGCGGACTAACAGTCAAGCCAAGAAAACCCTCTTGACTCACAGTGAAACTGGCAGGTAAGTTGCAGCCATCCTCTCCTCCCTGGAGGGAAAATCAGAATCCCGAGGATTACCGAACACCTGTAACAGTAAATCTATAAAAGTGCACCAATGACCAGATACGTAGCCAAGTGGAGCGACCATTAAATTTCGGCGCATTGTAGTATGACAGATGGCACAAACAAATCTAAAGGTTTGAACCAGGCAGGAGAACATTATAGAGTAGGCTCAATATCTGATTGCTCTTGCGTAATGAGCCAAACTTTAATGTGCATACCCTGAAACAAATCTTATAGCTATAATGATACATTAAATATTTTGGAAAACGAAAATATTTTCACTTATGACTCTGTCCTATGTTGTATATGTAGAATAATGTGAACCACAGGAGTGGTAAACATAGGACAGAGACATAAGTGCACTTATGACTCTGTCCTTAAATAAAATTATAATTTAATATTTACAAATTACCATGAAATTATGTAATTATGAAAACTTAATCTTTAAAATATATATGTAATGATATAATATATTACAAAATAACAAATATATAAATAAGCTCCAAACTTCTGTTGCCAATACTATTTGTGGTTGAAGTATGATACCAAACAAATACTTATTGGATTAAATTTTTAAGATGATTTTTGTTGGGATGTTTAATATTATAAGATAGTTATTTATTTTCCATTAACTTGAAGAACTTATTGTATAATGAAATAGGTTAGGTATAGTTGAAATAAATAGGTAAATATGGAATGGATAGAACAGATTCTCCTAGACTTTCGTCTGGAAACTAGAAACATTGGTGTAACATATACTACATTACTAAGCCTATAGTAAAACAAATATATATTTCTTATCTCTAATATGAAAAATATAAAACACTTGAAGTTATTTTCATAAAAATAACCAAATTTTAAATGGTTTTCTATAATATCTATAAAAATGGAAATGAGCTTCACCCACCTACAAGTATTCGACCCCAAATATTTGACTCTAAATTTTCCCCAAGTTGTCGAGCCCTCAGATTGTGGAGAGGTAACAACTCAAACTTGTGATTTGAAAAAAATGTATTTTTTATGTGATCATGTTATTGGTACTCTGTAACCACTACATGAAAATTACCATAAAAAAAAAGGACATAACTAAAAATATTACACTATAGCATTACACTAAAAATAAACAAACCCAACTTACATTTGTTTTCGGTTCCATTACATTTTAACTATTGACACAAAATATGTCAATACTATCATATGAAAATCTTACCATTACGAATTTCGCATAACAAAATTCCATAGTATATATTACATTATCAAATCCATGTGAATATAAATCCTGTGATTAGATTTACGAACCTATTTTTATGTATATACCAATATTAAATTACTTGTACTTTGAATTACTATTTTGGTTCAAAACCTTAGATTTATATTAATTTTTAGTACATTATTTGATATTTCAATCTCGAAGGTTATAATTCCATGTTTAGTTATGACCTTGGTTATTGAACCTCCTTGATTCTAGCTTTGAACATGTGTATTGGTAGCGGGCTTATAGCTGTCACACATGTTAAGTCTTGAGGAGACCAATTACGATCAATTTGTGGGAACCCTAGATCGACCAGTCTAGACGAGGGCTAGGATTTTTATGATAACCACCCACCTTGTGCCTCACCTTCTATATCATTCTTTCGTTGCTTCTCCAATGCATCCAACTCTACAAGTTAGATGGGTGCCTCAGATAGATTTACTAGTCCTCCATGTTTCCTGAGGTTGTTAACTCGATACCTTATTGCCACTATGACTTGCTGCAGAAAATTTTTCTTCTTGACTGTCTTATGCACAGGAGTTGTATCATGTTTAAATTTGTATGCCAGGTTTTCATTTTCTATGCATGTTATGCTTACCTGAGCTATTGTGAAAGTTTCCCCTGTGAGCATAAGACTCCTCTCTCTTCCTGCTTCAGGTATGCCGCTCCATTTTTCAATGTTTTTTATTCTATTTGAAAGGTTTAAATTTTGGGTTTTGATGGCTAACCACGATAGGATATCGCCGACTAAGTTTTCTTCATTCGTCGGTTTTATTTTTCCCATCGCAAGAGCAGTGGAGAATCTCTATGTGACCTGCTTCTTCCTTCTAGATAAGGGTTACAGATTTGGTCTCTATAGAATGGTCAAAAAAAGGTATCGAGGTAGAATGGTGAGGCTCTTTTCCTGATATGGTCTAATAGCATTCAAAATACTTGTTCCTGTCATTATTTATTTGTGTTAGTTCATAAGTTTGATCCAATTCTTAATCCCCTTCCATGCATATCTGTTGGTTGCAGGTTTGGCATACAACAACATCATAAAGACAATTATGGTTTGGTATAGCGGTATATAGGTAAGTACCCAACAAACCCCCTGCGCAAACCTTATTTTGATTTTTGTACTTGGTTTTGATGGTTACACCCTCCCTATGAACAGGTACCGCGAGAGGTGTTTCCTACTCCTTGCATGTAAGCAATATCTGTATCTTAACTTGATTGAATGGTTTTGGCATGTTGAGATTTATGTTTTAGTATAACCTAGAAAATTATGAACGCAAAATTTATTAGAATAATTATGGAAAATCATTTCTTTAAGTTCGAAGGCCTCTGCACCATGTATCAATTGTAAATATGGATGTTGTACTTGTTTTATTTCCCCTTTATTTAATCTCAAAACTTGTTCACTAATTTCACACAGAACTTATGAAAGGATTTTAGATATTTTTTGACTTATTCCCTTCTATCCGGTAATAATGTTTTGATTATCTTACGGTGAACAAATGTTTTTATGGAGGTCTATCTGTTTTCCCACCTGAGGGTTTTATGATTAAACATAAATTTGTATCTTTTTGTATATATAAAGTTGTTTTGCTTTAAGCCTTTGCATGCAGATGTTCTTTATCTATTTACATTATTAGAATAGCTTTGGTTTGTAAGCATTTATTATTGTTCTCTCTTTTCGATCATTATTATTTTGAGATATTTTATATTTCATATTCCTCTTCAAATTGTTTATCATATGTTTACAAATTTAGGGAGGAAATGGCTAGAGGACCACAACTTTGACCTTGTTACCACAGGGTTCGGCTCTAAACCTCTAAGCCTGTACATTATAAATTTTATAGTTATTAACTCTCTTTACAATTATTTATAGATATTTTATTAGCTTGTTGTACCGTAATAGCATATGTGGAATAATCTTATTCCATGTAGTAAGTAGGTGTATAAATATTTCACTACTTCCTGTTAATCTCAAATAAATTAATCTATTTCTTGTACAGAGTCTGAGTTTCGTAACTTCTAGCCATTCATGATTTCAAATTATTATAATTATTTAAATTTAAATTTCATAATTTAACCATACTATTATTTTAAAGAACGAAAGTAAGAAACTCGTTTTTATGCACTTTCCATATTACAAATATGATTAGAAAAAAGAATAGTAGAAATACATCATACATATTCTTCTTGTTCTTTCTATCACTTGAAGTATGAAAAAGAAAACACATAAAATATTTATCTCAGTATTTTCCTTCGTGAAACTGATGGCTTCCTCCAACCTTGAGAGAGGCAATCAGGTCCTCTGTTCCCCCCGTGCTCCACACTAGATCCTTATGTAGTATATATTTAACAGAAGAAATGTTTCAGGAACTTTGTCCAGCCTATGCTTCCTTTGGGTTTAGAGCTCCATTGGTTTTGCTACTAGCTCTTGACATCTCCTTCTGACATTCTGTTTCTAACCCCCATCATTCTTCCTGAACATAACCACTTTCCCCACTAACTATTTCCATTTTATCCTTTTGTGAATGGTAATTGTTAGAAATTGTCTCTACCTTTTTTACTCTAGAATCTTGAATTCATTTTACCATTCAGTTAATCAATTTTACTAAGGTTACTTTATCAATTTTATTTATGAAATAAACTCAAGTTTTATTAAGGAATAATCATATTCGTTAATTATTAATAATTAAAATGTATTATAAAATTCTATCAACCATAGTAAAAATAAAACACGGTGATACATCTTTCCCCTCTAAGGTAAACACCATCCTCAATGTTACTTTATCATTGAAATTAGTCTAGAACATACCTCTCGAATGAAATTTTTATCCTCCCAGGTAGCCTCCTCTAGGCTAAAGTGCCTGAATTACACCTTAACTTGGGGGATGACTCACCTCTGGAGAATTATTTCTCTCTAAACGAGAATACGCTAAGGTTCTACCAGAAACTTGTCGTTCGGTTCTAATTGCAGAGAAAAATAAAAATTTTAATTAGTTCCATCAAAATCCTTTCTTATTTGCAAATCATAATGTAATCATGACTTACTGTATACTCTGCCAATGTATCACATTCTTAGGGTCATGTATTTATCATTTCAACAGTGATACATGGAACACATTATGTACTAATATATGACTAGGCAAAGCCAATCGATAAACCATCGACACTATTCATTTCAAAATCTGAAATGGTCTGCAATACTTGCGAGCCAATTTGGCACAAGTAATCTACCTCAAAATACTCCTCTTTGGTTTAGTTCTTACATATACGTGGTCATCCACCACCAATTCCCTGAAGGTTATCTTTCGTTTTGAATATATCTTTTTCCTGTCTTGAGTTTCCTTTAATTTCTGTCTATTTCTTCTCACCTCATGATTCATTTCCTCCAGTATGTTTTGTCCAAGCATAAATTCCACGAAAAAGAGAAAAAGGTCTCTTTGTTGTTCGTGAAAGCCCGTGAATCTTACGTGTTGATGCGGTTAGAGATGGTGTCATATGAGGAACACTATACCATTAGTTATGGAGAATTATAGTCACTACTAGACATGTTATTCCTACATGCCATTTCATGCCATTCTGTTTCATTTCTCCAGCCACGGATATATAATTTCCATAGCCCCACTAATTATTTTGCCTCACATTTCTATTTTTTTCTTGTATAGATTACGAATATCAGTTATTTCTAAATATGTGAGCAACCTACAATAAGAAAATAAATAAATTAAGGGAACCCGTTAACTATGACAATGGCATGGAGAGAAATATTTCTTATTACATATATGTGTTTTCTTTGTTCGTGCATTGGAGGTAAAATTCTCAATTTTTTTTTCCGATTGATTGTCTCAGATTTGTACACTAATAATGTTAACTAATCTTCCCTGAATTAATGAAATAAATAGGGTCACCTATGCCTTATAAGACAATAAATGTGGTGAACAACTGCAAATTTTTTATGTGGCCTGCAACCATGGGGTCAACTAAAGTTTCTCCTCCTGAGATGATGAAAGTGAAAGTGGAAGCAGGGGAGTCATATTCATGGAAGGTAAATCCATTCTGGTTGAGACCCATTTGGGGGAGGACAGGTTGTGTCTAAAATTCCCAAGGAATTAGAGGCTGTGATTCCAATGACTGTGGAGGAAAGTTGCAATACAAAGACAAGAGTGAGAGTGAAGATCATATTAGGGAAATCACAAAATTAGAGTTTGAAATTCTCGAAGGAATAACAAAGAAAAAAATGTATTTAGTTAAAATATTCCATTTTCAGTGGTTGCAAGCTATGCTGCTAATAATATCAGTATCATTCGCCCCTGCAATTCCATGGAGTTCAAGCCAACGCATATGTGGTGTCTCCCAAATATTTGAAAATTAAGAAGAAAGGGAGTGTCATTACTTCATGCAACGGTCATTACAATTGATATTTTCCCATATCCCCTGCATTCACTGAGGCATTTAGGCAAGAATTTCCTTGTGAATTCCCTTTCGCAAGTATCAAAATATGCCTTCCTTCCATGACTTCTTACACCCTCATCTTCTGTTCTCACCATCCTTTGCCTTCAGCCTGAATAATGTCTAATGTACTTTATAGGTTTATGTCCCTCAGTAATATGTTGTTGAGTCGTGACATCTGTTTTCCCATCAAATAAAGGAAATATTTGACCATAATTTTTAGGAAAAGAAGTGATTTGGGCTGGTAAAATAAAAGGAGAAAATATTTCCATGACTGTTGCGGAAGGTTGTATGGACGTCAGAACATGAGGAATTGATGGAGGAGATAGTTTCAAAGGAAGTGATGGATTGATAGTGAAGGATGATAGAGTAGACGTATAAGGAAATGTAACAATATATGTAGCAAAAAATAAATTCTCTTGTTGGTACTGGATATAGGCCTTTTCAGAGGTGATTTAGAATTGGTCAACAGAGCTTTAAAGTTTATAAAAATCTGACGAGACCTAACTATCACCCTCAAATATGAAGACTCAGAAGATGGAAAATATGATTCAGACTTAATGGGATCAAAAACTACTTCTGAGAGGAAATAACTTAACTTGGAATTGAATAAAGTTAACTAAAATTTGAGATGAAAAGATAGATCTTTAGGAGAAACCAACCTTGCAAGAAAATATGTGGATCTTACTAGTGGAGGTGTACCTTTTTTTTTATTGTTTCACACTGTGGCCTTTGCTTTCTCAATATCCTCTTAGGTTCAAAAACTATTGGTGAAGGATTGGGATCAGGATTGTACCTCGTATGAATTTTGGGAGCCAATGTTCTTATCAATATACAGTTTGGCTCTAAATTTCTAAATCATCCTTATTTCAGTGCTAGCACTTGTCACCCATAGTTCTAGAATTCAATGAACTATAATAAATATCCCGAGGAATTATTTGACACTTGTTCCCTGACAACGACTCCAAAATGTTAGAGCTCCTTAGTTTCAAAGTGCTGAGAAAGGAAACCAAAGAGATAACCATAGACCAACCTTTGACTTGGTATCTAGCCATATCAAATAAGAGAGGGCTCTCTCAAAATCAACCTCAGAGCCAATGGAAGTGACTAGAGAGTAATATGGTTTTAGGCAAGTTATCAATTCAATAGTGTTTTGATTAGGGTTTAATGGATAAGAAGCACCAGGTTTAGGAATTAAGCCAAGTATTCCAAAAGATCAGTTGCAGACATAGAATGGGGCTAGATATCTATAATAAGTGACACAAATTGAATTTTTCATTGTATTGTGGTGAGGAGTAAATAATGTAGGAGTAAAATGAGCATACACGTACCAATTCATTTTTTTAGAGGATAAATAACTTATATGAAAATATAATACAAAGGAAAGAATCTGAGGCAATGTATTTTTTTTAAAACCTAGGAGATTAACACAAGAATAATATAGATGGTTGTTATAACTACTTAATCATCAAATGCATAAGGAAAAATAGAGAAAAACGATGTCACTAACCACATCACAAGAATCCCATCAAAATAGATGCAACTACCTGTATTATTTCTGTCAAAATCAGGTACACCAGTTCCAAAATGTGTGAGCTACTTGTTATTCACTTTATAAAGGTAAATCATGTGTTTTCAAAGGTGATTTCTCTTTCATGGTTTCAGTCTGGACTACTACTTCAGTCAGAACCTCCTTATATAGTCTTCCTTCCCTAGACCTAGTTTTAGGCTTATACCTAGGCATCTCCTTTTTTTCTTAGAGAATAAAGACCAACTTCTTACCTTTCTTGTATGTCGTTGAAATATATGTTCTAGGTTGAGTTTTTCTCACTGATGGAATGCTTGATGTTTTAGCTGCCTATGGTCTCAATGATGATGAAGGAGAGATTTTACTCTTTCACTAGTTAGAGATAGGTAAGAGAGAATCCCCCTCCAAGAAAACTTCCCATGACAGGTTGATTTGTGTTAGCTGGTGGAGGACTATTACTTCGACTAGATCAATTATCATGCATTGACCTCTTGCATATGAGTTGGCTCATATCTAGAGATATCTCCTCCCTTATACCTCCTCCTTTCACTGGTATTTTCCATGTTTATAGCTTACATTTTTATATAAAACCCTAGTTTCAAACTAGAAATAACAATGGATTTGTCGTGCAAAGAAGGACTAGAATAAAAACAACTTAAGGGAAGGGTATGGAGGGTATGGGGGGTAGGAAAAAGTCTAAAGAAATCATGGGAGGTAGGGACAGGTGTTAGAAACAAAATGAAAGTGGGATTTCCCAAAATGAGTGAGAAATAAGGGGAGAAAAGGGGAAAATATAGACTTGTGCCAGAAGCACGGCAATATGATGGGTTTGATAAGGAAAATGGCGAATATGAGGGAATATGACTGTGAGGATTAATGGATGATGTCTGATGAGGCTAATAAAATATATGTAGACTAAAAAAAAAGGAAAATCCCTTTGAACTAAAGCTATATACCATGTAAAGTAGATAACACAACAAGAAAGCACAAAAAAACTCCAAGGATAGATTTCAATGATTTATTTAAGGAAAATACTACATTGAGGGTTTGTTAAGCTTGACTTGCTTGTTTTATGAAGCTATGAATAAAATGAGATGAAAAATAAACATTTCCTTCTTCCCTTTGGCCTCCAGTTGAAAAGCGTAGCAACATCCTCCAGAAACGCAGTAAGCTGATAAGGAAGGTTAGTGATGATGAAATTCAAACTTTTGATGGATATGAAAACTCTTCAGAGTGATCAAAAGGAACTATCAAAACTTGGAAGGATACAATGAAGCTTTAAAGTGTGTTAATGCTCCTTATAACTTGAAAAATCCATTGTTGGCTTGATAATGGATTGACATCATGATTAATTTTGACAAAATGATTTTATGATGTGATTGGTATTGGAAGCATATTTTTCAATACGGAAGTGTTACATCTCCATGTGATGTAGATGTACCTTTGATTATTTTGATGCACTTTATTTTCTAAGTGCTAACTCTCATGATACTTTACTAATTTCTCATGATGAATGAATTTAAATGGAATATGATGATCACGCACCGAAAGTAATGAGTATGATTACTGAATATACCAACAAGATACTCATGAAAATTTTATGATCAGCCTTGTGAAACCATGAATTTTTCTATTCAAATTCTAAATAATGAAACTTAATGAAGGAAACTGACCTATGGTGACTCAATGACTCATGAAATTGATTTCAAATTGACCTTGATTACCATGACATATGATGTATTATGAGAGTAGCATTACACCTAGAAAATGACTTAGGACCATTTGACAACCAAGAGACATGTCAAATTTTATTTGAAAATTTAACAATTTGACCACAAGACTCTAATTAAAGTGGAAAGAGTAATTTTATCACTATGACTATTGTACACTAACAAGTACAAACAATTTTCCATGTACCAGTGGAATATTTAGCAGCTATTTTTGTTCCTTCTTCCTCGCATGTCACCCCAAGTTAAGGAGTTACGCGGAATGCTGTCAAGATATACATATATTTGGTCTGATATTCAAGAGTATAATAAGTTAATTTGTAATATATAACACCATATTTGAATTTGACACTAGCTTTAGTCTATTTTTTCGTTGATATACGTAAATCATTTATTAATAGTTATTTTTTGCAAGGAGGAAGTATTCTTGACATGGATGGAATGTAAACAATCATTTTTGACATAAATATCTTACAAAATACCCATGCATTTTTGGAAAGTAATATATGCTAGACACACTCTCATTGTATAATTTTCTCTATATATGACACAAACCAAATTTTTTTCTTAAATTTCTTCCTCCAAGGATTGACCCGAGTATATTTGAGTGGTTAAACTAGTTCATGAATGAAATTATGGCAACAAATTGTCCTTTGACCAGAATGGTGAGAAATTTCGATATGAAAATACATGTACATATGTCAGTATGATGAGATAATAATCAATGGGAGAAAGCTCATGAATAGGGTTAAAGTTTCATATTTCACAAATGATTTGTACATAATGTTGAATTATTTTTTGTTCTAGTTATGGAGAAATTGGTTCTAGTTACAAATAAATAGAAGACATCCTCATGGTCCTTATTCATATAAATCTACCTACATATTCCAAATATGGATGAATTTAAAATTTTTAATAAACTAGGATATTATCAAGGTGGTACCTTCCGTTTCTTATTCACTGATTTGATCAACCCGATATGGAAAATTTTTGTTATTGATGTTTTTGGAAAAATAAAATTTATATATTCATCATGGAAACTCTTTCTATTTTTCTATGAGAACCAATGCTCTTGTTCTTGGGGTTTCTGCAGTTATAGAAAATAATGTGGGACTTGTTTCTCAAATCATTGGCCCAATACTGGATGTCTCTTTTCTTCCATGTAATATGCCTAATATTTCCACTTCATTGACAGTTAAGGTTGAAGGTACAACCGGTCAGGAAATTCATGTTAATTATGAGGTACAAAAATTATTAGGAAATCATATGGTTAGAGTTGTAGCTATGAGTGCTAAGGATGGTTTGATGAGAATAATGACAGTAATTAAGACGAGAGCTCCTCTAAGTTTTCCAGTTGGTGGAGTTACCCTTGGATGGATTTTCAATGTTCTTGGAGAACCTGTCAATAATTTGGGTCATGTAGATGCTCGCATATAACGTCTCTTTTTCATAGACCTACGACCACCTTTGGGGATTTGGATACAAAATTATCCATCTTCAACACATAGATTAAAGTAGTAAATATTTTGGCTCCTTACCATCGTGGGAGAAAATTGGCTCCTATATATATATATATATATATATATATATATATATATATATATATATATATATATAAAATGTGATTTTTTAAAGATGAAATGAGATGTGAAACAATATAATGAACTAAAATTTAAGTATAATTTTTAATATTTAAAAAACATTAGTTGTCCAATTTCACGAGTCCCATGTGTGATTTTTTTTAGTTTATTTTAATTTTTAATAATTTTAGTTTATTTAATTAAATAGATTAAATTATAATTATAATTATTTATATCTAAAAGAATTACATATTAAACAATTTTATCACTTTTTATTTCTTCGTACATTTTAGTTTAAAATAGATTTTATCATTTTACTTTTGGCGATGCCACCTTTTTTGACGTTCAATTTTATGGTGATAAATGCTAAGGTCCGTCAACATTCCTTATATGAAATGGTGACGGTCACCATCTGCCACTATAAATCATTATTGGTGACGGATCTTGAATGTCACCACAACACCTATACTTTTGGTGACGCCACCTTTGGTGACGTTCAATTTTTGGTGACAAAGGCTCTTTTGATCGTCACCAATGTGATTATGGTGACATTTTTCAGCCCTCACCAATGTCCTTTTTTCTTATAGTGCACTGGTATTTGGTACGTCGAATTTTAGTCATAAAATCCATGGATACTACTTCACACTTTGATTCTAGAAACAAAAGGGAGTTGAGTAAGGTGTTGATGCTCGACCTTAACATGTTGTCATTCTAAACATCTTGCCAAGTAATCAACTATTTCTTTCTTCATTCCTGGTCAAAACATATTCTTCCGCAAATTTGTCACCATCTTTTGATAACTCGGATGACCTGAATAAGGTCTCTTATGGTATTCATATAAAATCATCCATTCTAAGGTAGATACATTTGGAACATACAACCTCTACTTATAACTTATCAATCCTTTCGTTTTCATGGTGTATCCTTTATCCAGGTAAATTTTTGATACCCTTTAAACAAAGAACTTTTACCTCGGCTGATGTGTTTGAATTACATTTTATCAAAACAAATAATGAACACATGTAGATATAATCAAGAGGAACACATGTCAACAATCATACGATAAAGTTGCAAGAGGTTTAAAAACAAATTTCTTATAGTGTGGACTACGTCACTGGGCCTCGGTGTCTCGATGGTGTTGTTCACTTCATTTAGTGCTATAAACATGAAGATGTACATGAACGTTGTTTTCTTCTCATATAAGGAAATCAACCCTCAACATGAGTGGAAAAATCTCTCCACGAGACATTCTACTGCACGGAAATAGCACTCATAATAGACTCCTATCAACATGACATAAACTCACACATAATGACTATGAGTATACCACCAACATGGCAGCAAAGGGATATCAATAAAATGTACATGTGACAATGAGTATCTAGCCAACATGGCAACAAAGGGACCTCAAACATCAATGACAATCCATGATACAAATTACATCTCATGTGAAAAAAAAAACAAGATCCTGCATCAAATATCAAGCAGGGATCTATACAGCATAAAGCATCTCATCGCAAAGAGACAAAGAGGTACATGATTTCACTTCATATACCTCACACTGAAGATGACTGAAGAACAAGTTGCTTCATTGTTGGATCTAAAATCACAATCTCAATCTTGGCGTCGAAAGGCATAAAATTGACTTCTCACTCCCTGAATGTTGACACCTGCAATTCTACTTTGAAAAATGGCCGAAAAACATAAGGCTCAGATGGAAAATTTGACTGCACAGATGAAATCATGTCGACGAGAGGTGTGGGATTGACTCTCAATTTGCTTAATTCTGACACTGTCAAAATTTGGGCCTCAGGGAATCTTTTAGAATCCCCCTAGATTCCTCAAAGATGTTGCTCCATACGGAAACTAGAAATATGTAACTCAACACAAGAATCTAATCCCACCATTTACATCCTTATGAAATTCTGAGAATAGAGTATAATTTGACCTCATTTTAATACTGGTGAATTTCTCCCTCCAAGGAATTTGAAATATTCCCTCAAGATTCTTGAATATTCTCATCCACATGTAATTTACCAACCGATTCTCAAATATAAAATCTGGGTTCACCATCGCGCTCCATGCGAAATTCTAGTTAAAATGCATATAAATTTTAATACTTTCTAACATAGGAAAATTTTACCTCAAAACATTCTCCAAGCTTCAGAAAGGATTTTGTCTCAAAATATGTGCACCATTGCCTCGAACTGTGTGTTCCAACCTTCTTGGGCGCACTGGGAAAAAAATGAAGTTAAATAAAATAACTCGGGCGGAGTTTACAAAATATCCCATTGGCCTTATGGTAAAAATTCGATTTGTTAAGGGGAGGTCAGGTCGAGGGATCAAATCCGGTCTCCCCCAAAATCTGCATTATCCACTTTTTTTGGGCACGTTTTTAAGTTTCTAAGAAGGGTCGGGCCCGCCTTATGCAGCCCGCCGAACAAACCCACCATATATTATATTGGTGTCACATGTGGTTTAATAATATTGTCGCATTGGGGCGAGGCAATCAATGTGGTTGCCGCGTGTTCGATACCCATCGGTCTTACCTATTTCCACTTGTTTATATGCCATATAAATATATATATTTATATATTGTGGGTTTTGTTTAACGTTTGGGGTGGCGGGGATGATCGCCAACCACCCCACCATATATATATATATATATATATATATATATATATATGGTTTTTGGTTGTGTGGGTCACCCTGTGGCGTCTAGCAGGGGTCATGGCTTGCTGACCCATATTTAATATGGTTGTTATATGGTTATGCGGTGGGGTGGTGGGGGTGGTGGGCCGCCACCCCAATTTTTATTATTATTTTTCTTTTTAATAAAACTACCACACTTAATTTAATATTCTGTTTTTAGGTTGAAGGAGACGATTTAAGGAGGCCACAAATTTTCCCATAACCTGGTCGGAGCTTGTCGGAATCCAGTTCCCGGAAAAGTGCAAAATTGTGCCTTCCTTAAGCCTGCCACCTCATCAAGTTAACTGAGAACTTTTATTTCTTATAACTTTAGCATACGAGCTTGGTTTGACGAACCATTCACACCTTTGTGATCAGAACGACGAGATCTTAAACTCGAACCTGGCTCGAGAGAAATCTAAATGCCTTGATTTTTGAGCTTTCATAAGCCCTCTTTGTCCTATGTGTGTCTTTGGAGCCACCTAAATCAATCCTGGAATTTCAACTTGCTATAATTTTCCCTGTAATTTCAAATATTTGGAATATCGTGAGAACACTTCTTGGAGCTCTTCGTCCACGTCAAATTTCACATTGCTACCTATGTAATACAAAACTTAATGGGAATGTCTACTTAAGGCATGAGCAATTTGGTTTTCCTTTCTTTTAATGTGTTTGATCTCCATATCAAATTTTCTAAGGAAATCTAACCATCTTGTTTGCCTTGCATTCAAATCTGGATGACTAAAGAAATATTTCAGATTGATATGATCATTCGTCAGCAAAAATTTCTTACCCAACAAGTAGTGTCGCCACATTTTTAATGCATGTATGAAAATAGCTAATTCCAAGTCATAAGCTGTATAATTTTTTTGATGTTTCTTTAGTTCTCCAAACTCATAGGCTATCACTGCATTATTTTGCAGCAATACTCCTCCCAATACTTCTATACAAGCATCAGTGCATACAAAAAACTATTTTGTTGGATCAACAATTTTTAAGATAGGTGCAATAGTTAATTTTTGTTTCAACTACTCAAAGCTCACTTGACACTTGGCTATCCATTCAAACTTCATACCTTTTTTCTACAAAGAGGTAATAGGATAAGCCAATGTAGAAAACTCTTCTAGAAATCTGTGGTAATATCCGATAATACCCACAAATGAACGTATTACTGGTACATCTGTGGGTACAAGCCAATTTAAAATTTCTTGTAACTTTTATGGATTTACCACAAATCCTTGCTTGGAAATAACATCTCCCAAATATTAGATCTTGGGTTTGTAAAAATCACAGTTGCTGATTTTTACATACAATCCGTGTTTTATGAGAGTTTGAAGTACTATTCGAAGATGTTCTCGATGTTCCTCTTTGTTCTTAGAGTACTCTAGAATATCATCTATGAATACTAGCACAAACCTATCCAGATGTTTGTCTAGAATACTATTCATGAGGCACATGAATGTAGAAGGGGTGTTTGTGAGTCCAAAGAGTGAAACTACGAACTCGTAATGTTCATACTAATTTCAGAAAGTTATTTTGTGTATGTCTTCTTCTTTGATCCGAAGTTGGTGATAACGAGTTCTCAATTCAATTTTTGATAAATACAGTTTCCCACCTTACTTGATCAAACAAATCATTTATTCGTGGGAGGAGATACCAATTATTGATGGTTAACTTGCTTAATTGTCTATAATATATGCACATCCCGAGGGTGGCATCCTTATTTTGACAAATAAAAATGACGTTCCCCATGGAGACACACTTGTTCGGATATAGCCCTTGTTTAATAATTCCTGCAACTAAAGTTTCAGCTCCAACAGTTGAGGGGTATTCATTCTAGATGGGGCTTAGGAAAGTGGGGTGGTTCCCGATACCAGCTCAATAAAGAAATCAATATCTCTTCGACGGGGAAATTGAGGAATTTGTTTAGGAGATACATCGTAGAAGTCCTTAATCACTGGTAAATTTTCTACCGCACCATTTTCTGCTTGCTGTCACAAATGTTCAATTTGGAAAAATACACTTGAAAACATTTCCTTATTCTCTGCTTCAGCTATAATGTAGAAATTTTCCTAACAAACACAACTTTTCGTTTCCCTCTTACCACCACTCACTTTCCTACAACATCAATACAATTTACAATTTTTTCCAAACAGTTTACTATTGCTTTCTATTGTTCCATCCAATCCATACCAACTAGGAGGTCATTTCATATTTAAATTTGTGTTGTACCCATTTAAGTTGACATGATATTTTTGAAATTTATGGGTGACCTTCCATTTGGTTCCTGTAGCCAACTGCACCAGCTAAGAGTGCGAAAAATTTACTATCTTCAACTTACATTTTTCAACTATATGTGGACTCATATAACTTAAACTAGCTCTAGGATCAATTAAAACAAACACATGTTAGTCGAAAATGATACCTTCAATTTCAATCATAGTTGATTCATGCTTAGCTTGTCGGTTTTAAATTATTGCACTGATTCAAAGGATATTTCGGGAAACATCATTCACTATGGTTGCTTCCTGCACTACTTGAATGTATATAATTATATGAGTGTTGTGTTGGCAGTCTTGCAACATGTGAGGTTCACCACATCCCTAGCATTTCAAAGGGTCCTTGGTTTTCAAGACATTTTCTCACTTGATGTTCCGTTCCATGGGCTTGGAACTTGTGTGGGAATGGGCTGTCAGATTTTTGCCACCTTTATTGAACCTTTTTCGCTGGGGGTTTCTCCTAAAATTCTTTAGATAAGCTGGTGTAGGTCTTTTTGAACTTGCTTCAACCTTCGTTTTTTCCCTATTCTGCCAATTTCAACTGATCACTCCTGCCTTTAAATTGCTTGTAGCATAGTTGTGCCCTCTGGACAGCCTCATCCATAATCTTTGGATTGTCGAACTAAATTCTTTCTTTGTAAATAGTGGATAAAAAATTTAGAAATCCTTGCAACTGAGCTTTTTATTCTCTTATGTATGGCACATAGCAAAGTAAATTTGTGAACTTCGTTGCAAATTCATCAATGGTGAGATGTCAGAGTCTTAGCTCGTGAAATTCCTTTGTTCTGTCTCAGATCAGATCTCTATAGTAATAATGTTAACTAATCTTCTCTGAATTAAATAATGCAATCAACAGAGTCGCCTGTGCCTTATAAGACAATAAACGTGGTGAACAACTGCGCATTTCCGGTGTGGCCTGCAACCGTGGGGTCGACTAAAGTTGCTTCTCCTCCTGCGATGATGAAAGTGAAAGTGGGAGCAGGGGAGTCATATTCATGGAAGGTAGATCCATTCTGGTCTGGATCCATTTGGGGGAGGACTGGTTGTGTCTTCAATTCCCAAGGAATCGGAGGGTGCGATTCCGGTGACTGTGGAGGAAAGCTGCAATGCAAAGACGAGAGTGAGAGTGAAGATCATATGATCACGGCAATCACAAAAGCGGAGTTCGAACTTCTGGGAGGAATAGCGAAGCCGGACACGTATTCGGTTACGTTGGAGAATGGTTACAATCTTCCAATGTCAGTGGTTGCAAGCTATGCCGCCAATAATATCAGTATCGCCCACCCCTGCGAGTCCTTGGAGTGCAGAGCCAACGCAGATGTGGTGTGTCCCAAGATTTGCAAATTAAGAAGAAAGGGAGTGCCGTTACTACGTGCAACGGTCATTTCATTGGATATTTGCCTAGCTCCCCTGCGTTCAACGAGGCGTTTAGTGTGTGGAGCACAAGCCATGAATTTGAAATTGTTGCACAATGGATGATCTAAATTACTTGTGTTCCCTTTGTTTTTGTCTTTTCTAATATCATGAACCACATCATTTTCATTTTGTTTTCGGCGTCAAACACCCTTCACAACGGAATGGCGACATTCGGTTTAAGAAATAGATCCAACCTTCTCTTTCATTAATCTTTATTTGTACTTTGTTAACGATGATCTTGTAAATTGTTTCTAGTCTTGTGCAAATATATAAATTAAGACTGCAATAATATGTTTTATTAATGTTTGTTTGTACTTTGTTAACACTGGTGTTATTAAAGTGAGACTCCTCGCTGTAGAAGACCTGTTTGTTTGTACTTTGTTAATAATAGTGTTATTAAAAGTGAGACTGGCCGTGTAGAAGACTTGAAGCCTTGAACTTGTAAATTTATAGGTATTAAGGGATTGTATCAGATATATCATACAAACTCATGAATGACAATGTACTTTAAGCCTTTTTTTATGAAATGAATATGTATTTATCTATTTGTATTATGACCAACATGTAGTCATTTATTTATATTGAAGTCATTTTATTAAAATTGTGAATTATAATTTGATTGATATTTTTTATTAGTATAATTTATTTAAAATTTATCTAAAATTTTGTCTAAAGGATAGAAATTTAATATTTTAGAGAATATTTCTTATTTCTAATATGCAAACTATAAAAAAACTCGAAGTTATTTTAGTAAAATAGTTAAATTTGTAATGGTTTTCTATAGTCTATATAAAATTTTAGCTATTTTTAAGGTAAAATAATCTTATAATATAAAATTTGGACTAATAATTAAAAAGATGGAAAGTAGCTTAGTCCAATTACAAATATTACACTCTAAATTTTCCGCCCTCAAGTTTGTGGAGAGGTAACAACTCAAACTTGTGATTCCCATAGCTTTATTTTTTCCATTTGATCATGTGATTAGTTCTCTAAAACTTGTGATTCTATGTGATCATGTGATTAGTTCTAGTGGCTAAGTTCATAGAATATTTCTATTTGTATCAAGTAGAGAGCCTCACCCCAAAAGTGTTGAGAAAATTGAACCCATATCATTTTAATAAAATATGTACTTTAACCATTGGAACTCAAATAATAATTAAAGTAGCCCTCAAATTTAATAATATGACAATATATTATATATAAATTATATTTATTAGTAAATTATTAATTCATATAAAAATTATCTTATTATTAAAATTTAGCATATATAAAATTGAATTGAAACACATTATAATGGAAATGGACCAAATTTTATGTATAATTTTTTAATTTAAAAAAATAAGTATTAACAACTTTTATTTTCATATATATAGTGCTTTTTAAGATGAAGTTCCTTTATTATATATATATATATATATATATATATATATATATATATATATATATATATATATATATATATATAATATAATATAATATGTGGATTTTTATTAGTTCAAGTGAGATGTGAAACAATCAAATAATAAAGTAATTATTATGAATTTTGGAGTTTTTGGTTAGACCATAGTAAAAAAAAATTGGTTAAATTGTGTCATATTTTGTTATTTAAAATGCATTTTTGACTATATATATGGATTCCAAAAGGTGAAAATCTATATGGTATTTGGATATGGAAACTTAACAACTCAAACTCACCATTCCAAAGAATCATTGAGTAAAACCCTCCAAGGAAATGTGCCAATAAAATATTCAAAACAGGTAGACTACAACACCCAAAATAGAATTGTGTAAGGTTTGAAGTTGTTGGTTATAATCCAATGAAAATATTTTTGGTTAAATTATATATATATATATAACAAAAAGGACAAATTTAAGGATAAACCCTTGAAGTAATTTTGGTAAAAATAGTCAAATTTGTAATGGTTTTCTCTAGTATCTATAAGATTTTTAAGCTGAAGTAATTTTATATTATAAAATTTGGACTGAATTTTTTTACAAAAAAACATAAATTAGAGTAGCCCACCAAAAAATATTATATTACCTTCTAGAGCCTCAGATTATGCAGAGATAACAACTCAAACTTGTGATTCCAACAAATGTATTTTTTAATGTATTTTTTCTATATGATGATGTGATTAGTACTCGTGGTTATCTCCATAGAATATTTGTGATTAATACTAATGACTATGTTCCATAAAATATTTCTATTTATATTAGGTACGTAACCTCACTCAAAAAATATTAAAAAAAATTAAACACATGCCCTCTTAATAAAAAATGCACTTTAACCATTAGAACTTGAGTAACTTTAAAAATTAACAATATAACAATCTATTATAAATTATATTTATTACCTATATAATTAAGAAATGTAAATTCTTAATTCATATAAAATATATTTATTATAAATAATTTAGCATATATCAAATTCAAATAGATTATATAACGGACATGGACCAAATTTTAAATACAATTTTAATATTTTCATATATATATATATATATATATATATTTATATATAATAAAAATAAATATTATATAAATATAATATAATAAATAAATATATTTTTATTTTTATTTATATATTTATTATAAATAATTTAGCATATATCAAATTCTAATGGACCTCGACCAAATTTTAAGGACAATTTTAATATTTTAAAGAAGAAATGTTAACAATTTTTATTGTCTTATATATATGTGTTTTGTTTAAAATAGAGTTTTATTTTTATTTTTTTTACTTATTTATTTATAATGTGATTTTTTTAATTGAAGTGAAATGTGAAATCATTAAAATAATGGATTAAATTTTTATTTTTAAAAGAAATACATATTAAAAAATTCATTATTTTTGTTTGTTTCGTATATATTTGTTTTTACATACTATAAATATTTTGTAAAATAAAATTGGAAAAAATGTATCTTAATATAAACAAGTCAATCAATGTAATTAAAATATATTTAAAAAATAACTTAAAACAATATTATTATTATTCAAGTCACAATAATTTAAGTTAATATATATATATATATGTGTGTGTGTGTGTGTATATATAATATAAAATTTAGAAAAATAAAAATATATATATTTATATATAATAATTTTTATTAAAATAAAATAGAAAAATAATTTAATATTTTAAAATTATCGTGAAATTATGTAATTATGAAAATTCCATCTTTAAAATATATATGTAATGATATAATATATTATAAACTAACTAATATATAAATTAGAAAATATATAAATAAACTCCAAAATCATGGTTTATGTTGTAAGTATCATTTTTGGTTGAAGTATGATATCAAACACTTACTTATTGGACTAAAATTTTAAGATAACTTTTATGGCTATGCTTAAAATTTTAAGATAGACATTGATTTTCTAAAATATTGAATAAATTATTGTATGACAAAATAGGTTAGGTATAGATGAAATAAATAGGGAAATATAGAATGGATAGAATAGATTCTCTCAAGGAATTTCTTCCCAAAAGGTCGAAGTATTGAAAAATTCAATCCAATTCTTTTCCAAAAATGAAATGGTATCGAATTTTTCAACAATATACTCAATATTTTCATCAATATACTCAATATTTTCATCTTTATCAAATATCCCAACTCCATTAAGGATTATGCTTATTTTGGCACCTCAAATTAGTTTTCATTATAAAGAAAATGTAACAAACATACAATAAGACCTTGTTGTTTAATAGTGTTAGTCATTAGATTGATCTAAAAATATTTTTATTTTCTCCGCCCACTAATAAATTGACTAATTAGGCTCATATTTTTATAATCGATATGATGTCCCCATCTAATTTGTGACAAATGTCTACTAGTTCGTTTCAACTATCCACACTGCTTGGGTTTATCCATAGTTTGTTTCATGAACCTTTTGAATACTATTTATTCTACATCCTTTGAAAATATTATTCCATTAAAGACTTAATTGAAATACTACTTATTTTTATATCTATCCTATATTCCCATCCATATGTAGGAGTAGTAAGTTTAATTTTTTCACTTAAACCTAGAAATGGTTATACTACTAAAGACCATGGGGAAACCTAGAAATAGTTAAACTACTAAAGACTATGGGGAATTTACTAGGGGAGGAATAACATACTGCCTTCATTCATATTGTGGGATATAAATTGAAGAAACAGTTCTAGAAAATATCTACCCAAAAATTATCTATTAGACTTTAGAGTACCTCAACACTTATAATAATAACAATAATAATAACAATGATAATAAATAAAAATAGATTATTGCTATTCAAGTTACAAATATTATTTAATAATAAAGTAATTTTAAATTTATAAGAATTTGATTAGTTACAAAAATATATATGCTTGTTTTTTTAATAATCATATAATAATTTTATATGTGAATCTAAAACATATAAGTGATCCAAAAAGGTGTTTTCTAATTATTATGAGTTATGAAATTTTTAATTAGAACTCAGTAAAAACAATTTCCGTTAACTTGTGACTTTTTGTTGTTAAAAATGAATTTTTGATTATATATATGGATTTGACACTCTCAAAAATCTTTAGGGGCCTTTGGATTTTGAAAATTTAACTCAAAATCATCATTCCAATGAATCATCAATTCAAATATTCAAAACATGTAGACTAGAACATCCAAAAAAGCAATTGTCTAAGGTTTGAAGTTGATGAGGTAGGATGCTATGACACTCATCACACAAGTTCAATTCCCTCCCTCGATCGGGGTGATGTATCTCGACATGTTGACCAAAAAAAAATGTTGGCTAATATTTCCGTTAAATTATGATATTTTGTTCTTTAAAATGTTTTCTTTTTAAATTTCATATATGGATTCAACACCCTACAAGACATTAGGGGAACTTTCCAACAAATCAGTAACATTTTTTGGGATTTTCCAGTTATTTTATCTTTTGGTGTATTTTTCTTTTGCTGAAATCCAATGAAAATACTTTTGGTTAAATTGTATATATATAACACATCAATGAAAATTTTAAGGATAGAAATTTATCTAAAAATTTAAACACCGTAGATAATCTTTCTTATCTCTAATATGCAAGATATAAAAAGCTTGAAGTTATTTTAGTAAAAATAGTCAAATTTCTAAGGGTTTTCTATAGTATATAAAATGTTAGCCATTTTTAGGATAAAATAATTTTATATTATAAAATCTGGACTAATAATTTCTACAAAAAATAGAAATTAGAGTAGCCCAACTACAAATATTAGCTCCTAATTATCCCTACAACAAGTGGAGGACCCTCACATTATAGAGAAGTAACAACTGAAACGTGTGATTCCAACAAATGTATTTTTTCTATGTGATCATGTGATTAGTATTCCTAGCAACATTCATATAATATTTCTATTTTCACTCACTTTAAAAATGTTGAATCAATGTCATTGCAATAAAAATAGACTTTAATCGTTCAAATTCGAGTAATTGAGCTAACCTTAAAAATTAACAATATAACAATCTATTATACATAAATTATATTTCTTACCTATGTAATTAATAAATGTAAACAAACAATTCACATAAAAATATATTTATTATAAATAGTTTAGTATATGTAAATTATAATCAACCTAAAGTAAATTTACAATTTTTAAAATACTAACCATTTTTATTTATTTTCATAGATATATAGTGTTGTTTAATATGGAAAAAATTATATATATCTATATATATATATAATTTATAATATTTAAAAAAAAAATTAGTTGTCCAATTGCATGAGTCCTATGTGTGATTCTTTTTTAAGTTTATTAACTTTAAATAATTTTAGTTTATTTAATTAAATGGATTAAATTTTAATTATACTTCTATATATTTAAATTACATATTAACAATTTTTATTATTTTTTCTTCTTTCGTAGTTAAAATAGATTTAAATTTTTTAATTTTTGGTTAAATTCATATATATAATTGAATTTATTTTTGTGTTATTTAAGGTAGAGTCTATTTATTTTTTAATATTTATTTTTTAAGACTTTTTTTAAGCATATTATGAATATTTTGTGAATTAAAGGTGGAAAAATTATATTTCAATATAAACAAGTCAATGAATGTAATTAAAATATATTTTAAAAATAACTTAAAACAATATTATTATTTAAATTAAAATAATCTAAGTAATTAAATACCAATAAAATCGACGTTTATATATATATATGATAAATCTAATAAAAATGAAAAAATATATTTATATGCAATATTTTTTATTAAAAGAAAAGAAAATTATAATTTTATATTTAAAAATTATCATGAAATTATGTAATTATGAAAACTTAATCTTTAAAATATATATGTAATGATATAATATATTACAAAATAACAAATATATAAATAAGCTCCAAACTTCCATTGCCAATATCATTAGTGGTTGAAGTATGATACCAAACACGTACTTACTGGACTAAATTTTAAGATCATTTTTGTTGGGATGTTTAATATTATAAGATAGTTATTTCTTTTCCATCACTTTTAAGAACTTATTGTATGATGAAATAGGTTAGGTATAGTTGAAATAAATATGTAAAGATGGAATGGATAGAACAAATTGTCCTAGACTTTCGTCCGGGAAACTAGAAACATTGATGTAACATATACTACATTAATAATCTTATAGTAAAAAATATATATATTTCTTATCTCTAATATCCAAAATATAAAACACTTGAAGTTATTTTCATAAAAATAACCAATTTTTTAATGGTTTTCTATAATATCTATAAAAATGGAAATGAGCTTCACCCACCTACAAGTATTCAACCCCAAATATTTGACTCTAAATTTTCCCCAAGTTGTCGGGCCCTAGATTGTGGAGAGGTAACAACTCAAACTTGTGATTCGAAAAAATGTATTTTTTCTATGTGATCATGTTATTAGTACTATGTAAC
Organism: Pinus albicaulis; assembly: GCA_034641835.2. Taxonomy (NCBI): domain Eukaryota; kingdom Viridiplantae; phylum Streptophyta; class Pinopsida; order Pinales; family Pinaceae; genus Pinus; species Pinus albicaulis. Next base: position 908,708,157 of record CM076576.1, on the reverse strand, counting down.
CACTACATGAAAATTACCTTAAAAAAAAGAACATAACTAAAAACAATACACGATAGAATTACACTAAAAATAAACATACCCAACTTACATTTGTTTGCGGTTCCATTACATTTTAACTATTGACAGAAAATATGTCACTACTATCATATGAAAATATTACCATTACGAATTTCGCATAACAAAACTCCACAGTATATATTACATTATCAAATCCATGTGAATCTAAATCCTGTGATCATATTTACGCACCTATTTCCAATTATATACCAATATAAATTACTAATACTTTGAATTACTATTTTGGTTCCAAACCTTAGATTTATATTAATTGTCAATACATTATTTGATATTTCAATCTTGAAGGTTATAATTCCATGTTCAATTATGACCTTCGTTACTGAACCACTTTGATTTTGGCTTTGAACATGTGTATTGGTAGCGGGCTTATAGCTGTCGCACATGTTAAGTATTGAGGAAACCGATTACCATCATTTTGTGGGAACCCTAGATCGAACAGTCTAGACGAGGGCTATGTTGGTTATGATAACCACCCACACTATGCCTCACCTTCCAGATAATTCTTTCCTTAATGCTCTAATGCATCCAAATTTGCAAGTTAGATGAGTGCCTCAAACAGATTTACTATTCCTCCATGTTTTCTAAGGGTGTTAACTCGATACCATATTGCCGCTATGACTTGCTGCAGATAGTTTTTCTTCTTAACTGTCTTATGCACAGGAGCTATATCGTGTTTACGTTTGTATTCCAGGTTTTCATTTGCTATGCATGTTATGCTTACGTGAGCTATTGTCAAAGTTTCCCCTGTGAGCATACGACTTCGCTCTCTTCCTGCTTCAGGTATGCTGCTCCATTTTTCAATGTTCGTTATTATGTTTGAAAGGTTGAAATTTTGGGTTTCGATGGCTAACCGCGATAGGGTATCAACGACTGATTTTTCTTCATTCGTCAGTTTATCTTACCCGTGGTAAGAGCAATTAATTATCTCTGTGTGACCTGCTTCTTCCTTCCAGAGAAGGGTTACAGATTTGGTCTTTGTAGAATGGTCAAAAGATGGTATCCAGGTAGAATCCTAAGGCTCTTTTCCTGATATGGTGTAATATAATTCAAAATACTTGTTCTTGTCATTATTTCTTTATGTTAATTCATAAGTTTGTTCCAAGGCTTAATCCCATTCCATGTATATCTTTTGGTTGCGGGTTTTTCCTACAACAACATCATAAAGATAGTTATTGTTTGGTATAGTGGTATACAAGTAAGCTCCCAAAAAACCCCCTGCGCAAACCTTCTTTTGATTTTTATAATTGGTTCTGAGGGTTACACCGTCCCTATGCACAGGTACCGCGAGAGGTCTTTCCTACTTCTTGGATGCAAGGAATATCTGTATCTTAACTTGATTGAATGGTTTTGGCATGCTAAGGTTTATGTTTTAGTATAACCTAAAGAATTATGAACTCCAGATTTCTTAGAATAATTAAAGAAAATCCTTTCTTTAAGTTCAAATGCCTCTGCGCCATGTATCAATTGTAAATATGGATAATATACTTGTTTTATTTCCCCTTTATTTAATCTCAAAACTTGTTCACTAATTTCACACAGAACTTATGTAACGATTTTAGAATTTTTTTGACATATTCCCTTCTATCTGGTAATAATGTTTTGATTATCTTACAGTGAACAAAAGTTTTGATGGAGGTCTGGTTGTTTTCCCACCTGAGGGTTTTATTATTAAACATAAATTTATATGTTCTTGTATATATAAATTTGTTTTGCTTTAAGCCTTTGCACGCAGATGTTCTTTATCTATTTACATGGTTAGAATACCTTCGGTTTATAAGCGTTTATTACTGTTCTCTCTTTTCGACCATTATTATTTTGAGATATTTTATATTGCATACTCCTATTCAAATTTTTTATCATATGTTTACAAATTCTGGGTGGAAATGGTTAGAGGACCATGACTTTTACCCTATTACCACAGGGTTCGGCTCTAAACCTCTGATCCTGTACATTCTAAATTTTACAGTTATTAACTCTTTTTACAGTTATTTACAGATATTTTATTAGCTTGTTGTACTATAATAGCATATGTGGAATAATCCTATTCCATGTAGTAAGTAGGTGTATAAATATTTCACCAGTTCTTGTTAATCTCAAATAAATTAATCTATTTCCTGTACTGAGTCTGAGTTTCATAACTTCTAGTCGTTCATAATTTAAAATTATTCTAATTATTTAAATTTCACTTTCATAATTTAGCCATACTATTCTTTTAAAGAAAGAAAGTAAGAAACTTGGTTTTATGTACTTTCCATATTACAAATATGATTAGAAAAAAGAATAGTAGAAATACGTCATACATATTCTTCTTGTTCTTTATATCACTTGAACTATGAGAAAGAAAACATATAAAATATTTATGTCAGTATTTTCCTTCCTGAAACTGATGGCTTCCTCCAACCTTGAGAGGGGCAATCATGTCCTCTATTCCCCTTGTGATCTGCACTAGATTCTTATGCATTATATATTTAACAGAAGAAGGGCTTCAGGAATTTAGTCTGGCCTATTCTTCCTTTGGGTTTAGAGCTCCATTGGTTTTTCTACTAGCTCTAGACAACTCCTTGTGACATTCTGTTGGTAACCCCCATCATTCTTCTTGAACATAACAACTTTCCCCACTCACTATTTCCATTTTATGCTTTTGTGAAAGGTAATTGTCAGAAAATGTCTCTACCTTTTTTACTCTGGAATCTTGAATTCATTTTACCATTTAGTTAATCAATTTTACTGAGGTTACTTTATCAATTTTATTTATGAAATAAAATCAATTTTTATGAAGGAATAATCATATTTGTTAACTCTTAATAATTAAAATGTATTATAAAAGTCTGTCAACCATAGTAAAAATAAAACACAGTGATACATCTTGCCCCTCTAAGGTAAACACTATCCTCGATGTTACTTAATCATTGAAATTAGTCTAGAATATTCCTCTAGAATGAAATTTTCATCCTCCAAGGTAGCCTCCTCTGGGCTAAAGTGCTTGAATTTCACCTCAACTTGGAGGATGACTCACCTCTGGATTATTATTTCTCTCTAATCGAGATTACACTGAGGTTCTAATAGAAACTCATCGTTCGGTTCTACTTGCAGAGAAAAATAGAAATTTTAATTAGTTCCATCAAAAACCTTTCTCATTTGCAAATCCTAATGTAATCATGACTTACATGTACACTCTGCCAATGTATCACATTCTTAGGGTTATGTATGTATCGTTTCAACAGTGATACATGGAACACATTATGTACCAATATATGAGTAGGAAAATCCAATCGATAAACCACCGACACTATTCATTTCAAAATTTTGAATGGTTCGCAATACTCTGGATCCAATTTGGCACAAGTACTCTACCTCAAAGTACTCCTCTTTGGTTTAGTTCTTACATATATGTGGTCACACACCACAAATTACCTGAAGGTTCTCTTTCAGTCTGAATATATCTTTTTCCTGTCTTGAGTTGCCTTTAAGTTCTTTCTAAGTTTTCTCACCTCATGCTCCATTTCCTCCAGTATGTTTGGTCCAAGCATAAACTCCATGGAAAAGAGAAAAACATCTCTTTGTTGTTCGTGGAAGCCCATGAATCTTACGTGTTGATGTGGTTAGAGATGGTGTCATATGAGGACCATTATACCATTAGTTATGGAGAAGTATAGTCACTACTAGACATGTTATGCCTACATTCCATTTCATGCCATTTTGTTTCATTTCTCCAGCCATGGATATATAATTGCCACATCCGCACTAGTTATTTTTCCTCACATTTCTATTTTTTTCTTGTATGGATTGAGAATTTTAGTTCTTTCTGAATATGTGAGCAACCTACAATCAGAAAAGAAATAAATTAAGGGAACCCATTAACTATGATAATGGCATGGAGAGCGATATTTCTTATTGAATTTATGTGTTTCCTTTGTTCATGCGTTGGAGGTAAATTTCTCAAATTTAATTTTTCCGATTGATTGTCTCAGATTTGTATACTAATAATTTTAACTAATCTTCCCTAGATTAATGAAATAAACAGAGTCACCTATGCCTTATAAGACAATAAATTTGTTGAACAACTGTGCATTTTTTGTGTGGCCTGCAACCATGGGATCACTAAAGTTTCTCCTCCTGAGATGATGAAAGTGAAAGTGGAAGCAGGGGAGTCATATTCATGAAAGGTAAATCCGTTCTAGTTGAGACCCATTTCGGGGAGGACTGGTTGTGTCTAAAATTCCCAAGGAATCATAGGTTGTGATTCCAGTGACTGTGGAGGAAAGCTACAATACAAAGACAAGAGTGAGAGTGAAGATCATATAAGGGAAATCACAAAATTAGAGTTTTAACTTCTAGGAGGAATAGCGAAGCCATGCCACTAATAATATCATCATCAGTCACCCCTTCAATTCCATGGAGTTCAAGCCAACTCATATTTTGTGTCTCCAAAATATCTGAAAATTAAGAAGAAAGGGAGTGTCATTACTGTGTGCAAAGGTCATTACAATTGATATTTTACCATCTCCCCTGAATTTAGTGAGGCATTTAAGCAAGCATGTCCTTATGCATTCCCTTTCACAATTATCACAATATGGCTTCCTTCCATGACTTCTTACACCATCATCTTCTGTTCCTTCCATCCTTCGCCTTCACCCTGAATAATATCTAATGTATTTTCTAGGTTTAGATCCCTCAGTAATATGTTGTTGAGTCGTGACATCTATTTTCCCACCAAATAAAGGAAATATCCAACCATAATTTTTAGGAAAAGAAGTGAGTTGGGCTAGTAAATAAAATGAGAAAATATTTCCATGATTGTTGCGGAAGGTTGTCTGGAAGTCACAACTTGAGGAATTGATGGAGGAGATAGTTTCAAAGGAAGTGATCGATTGACAGTGAAGGATGATCGAGGAGATGTATAAGGAAATGTAACAGTATATGTAGCAGCAAATAAAGTCTCTTGTTAGTACTGGATATAGGCCTTTTCAGAGGTGATTCAGAACTGGTCAACAAAGCTTTAAAGTTTATAAAAATATGATGAGACCTTACTATCACCCTCAAAATATGAAGACTCAGAAGATGGAAAATATGATTCAAACTTAATGGGATCGAAAACTAATTCCGAGAGGAAATAATTTAACTAGGAATTGAATAAAGTTAACTAAAATATGAGATGAAAAGATAGATCTTAAGGAGCAACCAACCTTGCAGGAAAATATGTGAATCTTACTAGTGGAGGTGTACCTTTTTGTTTATTTTTTCAGACTGTGGCCTTTGCTTTCTCAATATCCTCTCAGGGTCATTAACTATTGGTGGAGGATTGGGATCAGAATTGTACCTCATATGAATTTTGGGAGCCAATGTTCTTATCAATATACACTTTGGCTCTAAATGACTAAATCATCATTATTTTAGTGCTAGCACTTGTCACCCATAGTTCTAGAATTCAATGAACTATAAGAAATATCACAAGGGATGATTTGAAACTTGTTCCCCAACAATGACTCCAAAATGTTAGAGCTCCTTATTTTCAAAGTGCTGAGAAAGGAAACCAAAGAGATAACCACATACCAACCTTTGATTTGGTATCTAGCCCTACCAAATAAGAGAGGGCTCTCTCAAAATCAACCTCAGAGCCAATGGAAGTGAGAGTAATAGGTTTTTAGGCTAGTTATCAACTGAATAGGGTTTTGATTAGGGTTTTTTGGATAAGAAGCACCAGGTTTAGTAATTAAGCCAAGTATTCCAAAAGATCAGTTGCAGACATGGAATGGGGCTAGATATCTATAATTAGAGACAAAAATTGAATTTTTCATTGTAGTGTAGTGAGAAGTAAACCATGTAGGAGTAAAATGAGCATACATGTATGAATTCATTTTTTTAGAGGATAAATCACTTATATGAAAATATAAGACAAAGGAGAGAATTTGAGGCAATGTATTTTGTTTAAAACCTATGAGATTAACACAAGAAGAATATATATGGCTGCTAGAACTATCTAATCATCAAATGAGTAAGGAAAACTAGAGAAAAACAGTGTCACTAACCACATCACAAGAATCCCATAGAAATAGATGCAACTACCTATATTATTTCTATCGAAATCAAGTACACCAGTTCCAAAATGTGTGAGCTACTTGTTCTTCACTTTGTAAAGGTGAATCATGTCTTTTCAAAGGTGATTTCTCTTTTATGGTTTCAGTCTGCACTACTTCTTTAGTAAGAACCTCCTTATATAGTCTTCTTTCCCTAGACCTAGTTTTAGGCTTAGACCTAGGCATCTCCTCTTATGCTTGAAGAATAAAGACCAAATTCTTACCTTTCTTGTATTTCGTTGAAATATATGTTCTAGGATGAGTTTTTCTCACCGATGGCATGCTTGATGTTTTGGCTCCCTGTGGTCTCGATGATGATGAAGGAGAGATTTGACTCTTTCACTAGTTAGAGATAGGTAAGTGAGAATTCCCCTGCAAGAAAACTTCCCATGACAAGTTGATTTGTGTTAGCTGGTGGAGGACTATTACTTTGACTAGATCAATTTCGATGCATTGACCTCTTGCATATGAGTTGGATCATATATAGAGATATCTCCTCCCTTATACCTCCTCCTTTCACTGGTCATATCCATGTTTATAGCTTACGTTTTTAAATAAAACCCTAGTTTCAAACTAGAAATAACAAGGGATTTGTTGTAAAAAAAAGGGCTAGAAGCACAAAAACTTGAGGGAAGTGAATGGAGGGGATGGGGGGTAGGAAAAAGTCTAAAAAAATTATGGGAGGTAGGGATAGGTGTTAGGAACACATTTAAAGTTGGATTTCCCAAAATGAGTGAGAAATAAGGGGAGAAAAGGGGAAAATACAGACTTGTGCCAGAAGCGCAGCAATATGCTGGGTTTGATAAGGAAAATGGTGAATATGATGGAATATGAGTGTGGGGATTGATGTATGATTTTTGATGAGGCTAATAAAGGATATGTAGACTAGAAAACAAGGAAAATCCATTTGAATTGAAGCTATATACCATGTAAAGTAGATAACGCAGCAAGAAAGCACAACAAAACTCCAAGGATAGATTTCAATCAGTTATATAAGGAAAATACTACATTGAGGGTTTTTTAAGCTTGAATTACCTGTTTGATGAAGCTCTGAATCAAATGAAATGAAAAATAAACATTTCCTTCTTCCCTTTGGCCTCCAACTGAAAAGCGTAGAAACCTCCTCCAGAAATGCAGTAAGCTAATAAGAAAAGGCAGTGATGATGAAATTTGAACTTCTGATGGATATGAAAACTCTTCAAAGTGATGGAAAGGAGCTATCAGAACTTGAAAGAATACAATGAAGCTTTAAAGTGTGTTAATGCTCCATATAACTTGAAAAATCCATTGTTGGCTTGATAATGGAGTGACATCATGGTTAATTTTGACAAAATGATTTTATGATGTGATTGGTATTGGAAGCATATTATTCAATACGTAAGTGTTACATCTCCATGTGATGTAGATGTACCTTTGATTATTTTGATGCAATTTATTCTCTAAGTGCTAACTCTCATGATACTTTACTAATTTTTCATGATAAATGAATTTAAATGGAATATGATGATCACACACCGAAATTAATGATTATGATTACTGAATAGAACAACAAGACACTCATGAAACTTTTATGATCAACCTTATGACACCATGAATTTTTCTATTCAAATTCTAAATAATGAAACTTAATGAAGGAAACTAGCCTATGGTGACTCAATGACTCATGAAATTGATTTCAAATTTACCTTGATGACCATGAAATATGATGTATTATGAGAGCAGCATTACACCTAGAAAATGACTTAGGACCATTTGACAACAAAGAGAAATGTCAAATTTTATTTGAAAATTTAACAATTTGACCATAAGACTCTAATTATAGTGGAAAGAATAATTTATCACTATGACTATTATACACTAACAAGTACAAAAAAAATTTCCATGTGCCAGTGGAATATTTAACAACTATTTTTGTTCCTGCTTCCTCGCATGGCACCCCAAGTTAAGGAGTTATGCAGAATTCTGCCAAAAAATCGATATATTTGGTCTGATATTCAAGAGTAATATAAGTTAATCTGTAACATATAACACCATATTTGAATTTGACACTAGCTTTAGTCTATGTTTTCGTTGATATACGTAACTCATTTATTAATAATTATTTGTCGCAAGGAGGAAGTATGCTTGACATGGATGGAATGTAAATAATCATTTTTGACAGAATTATCCAACAAAATATCCATCCATTATTGGAAAATAATATATGCTCGACACACTCTCATTATATAATTTTCTCTATATATGTCACAAACCAACATTTTCTCTTAAATTTCTTCCTCCATGGATTGACCCGAGTACCTTTGAGTGGTTAAACTCGTTCATGAATGAAATTTTGGCAACAAATTGACCTTTGACCATAATGGTGAGAAATTTTGATATGAAAATACATATACATATGTTAGTATGAGAAGATAATAATGAGTGAGAGAAAGCTCATGAATAGGGTTAAAGTTTCATATTTCAAAAATGATTTGGACATAATGTTGAATTATTTTTTGTTCTAGTTATGGAGAAATTGGTTCTAGTTATAAATAAATCGAAGACATCCTCATGGTCCTTATTCATATCCATCTGCCTACATATTCCAAATTTGGATGAAGTTAAACTTTTTAATAAACTAGGATACTAGCAAGGTGGTACTTTTTGTTTCTTATTCACTGATCTAATCAACCCGATATGGAAAAATTTTGTTATTGATGATATTGGAAAAATCATATTTATATATTCGTCATGGAAATTCTTTCCATTTTTCTATGAGAACAAATACTCTTGTTCTTAGGGTTTCTGCAGTTATAGAAAATAATGTGGGATGTGTTGCTCAAATCATTGGCCCAATACTGGATGTCTCTTTTCGTCCATGTAATATGCCTAATATTTCCAATTCATTGACAATTAAGGATGAAGGTACAACCAGTCAAGAAATTTTGGTTAATTATGAGGTACAAAATTTATTAGTAAATCATATGGTTAGAGTTGTAGCTATGATGGCAACAAAGGATATCAATAAAACATACATGTGACAATGAGTATCTAGCCAACATGGCAACAAAGGGACCTCAAAAATAAATGACAATCCATGATAGAAATTACATCTCATGTCAAGAAAAAAAACAAGATCGTGCATCAAACATCAAGCAGGGATCTATATAGCATAAAGAATCTCATCGCAAAGAGATAAAGAAGTACATGATCGCACTGCATATAACTCACACTAAAGATGACTGAATAATAGGTTTCTTCACTATTGGATCTAAAATCACCATCGCAATATTGTCGTCGAAAGGCATAAAATTGAATTATCACTCCCTGAATGCTGACACCTGCAACTCTAATTTGAAAAGTGGCCGAAAAACATAAGGCTCAGATGGAAAATGTGACTGCACCAATGAAATCATGTCGATGAGAGGTGTAGGATTGACTGTCAATTTTCTTAATTCCGACACTGTTGATTCCTCAAAGATGTTGCTCCATACGGAAACTAGAAATATGCAACTGAACACAAGAATCTGATCTCACCATTTATATCCTTATAAAATTTTGAGAATAATGAGTATAAGTTGACCTCATTTTAATACCGGAGAATTTCGCCCTCCAAGGAATCTGAAATATTCCCTCAAGATTCCTGAAGATTCTCCTCCACATGGAATTTACCAAAACGATTCTCAAATAGAAAATCTGGGTGCACCATCGTGCTCCCTGTGAAATTCTGGTTAAAATGCATATAAATTTTAATACTTTCTAACAGAGGAAAATTTTACCTCAAAACATTCTCCAAGCTTCAAAAAGGATTTTGTCTCGAAATAAAATGATTTTGTCTGGGAAAAAAATGAATTTAAATAAAATAACTCGGGCAGAGTTTACAAAATAGCCTGTTGGGCTTATGATAAAAAGCCGATTTGTTAAGGGGTGGTCGGGTCAAGGGTTCAAATCCCTCCTCCCCCAAAATCTGCATTATACACTTTTTTTGGGCACATTTTTAATTTTCTAAGAAGGGTTGGGTCTACATTGTGCGGCCCGCCAAACAAACCCACCATATATTAAATTGGTGTCACATGTGGTTTAATAGGATCGTCGCATGGGGGCAAGCCAATCCACGTGGTTTTTGCATGTTCAATACCCATCGATCTTGCCTATTTCCACTTGTTTATATGCCGAATATATATATATATATATATATATATATATATATGGTGGGTTTTTTTTAATGGTTGGGGTGGCGGGGATGATTGCTAACCACCCCACCATATATATATATATATATATATATATATATATATATATATGGTTTTTGGTTGTGTGGGTCACCCTGTGGGGTCTTGCAGGGGTAATGGCTCACTCACCGATATTTAATATGGTTCTTATATGGTTATGCGGTGGCGTGGTGTGGGTGGTGGGGGTGGTGGCCCGCCACCCCCATTTATATATATATATTTTTATTTTTAATAAAACTACCACACTTAATTTAATATTTTGTTTTTAGGTTGAAGGAGATTATTTAAGGAGGCCGCGAATTTTCCCAGAACCTGCCTGGAGCTTGTCAAAATTCGGTGGCCAGAAAAGTGTGAAATTGTGCCTTCCTTAACCCTGCCACCTCATCAAGTTAACTGAGAACTTTTATTACTTCTAACTTTCGCATACGAGCTTGGTTTAACGAACCGTTCACACTGTTGCGATCAGAATGACGAGATATTAAACTTGAACCTAGTTCGAGAGAAATCTAAACGTCTTCATTTTTGAGCTTGCATAAGCCCTCTTTGTCCTATGTGTGTCTCTCAAGCCACCTAGATCAATCCCAGAATTTCAGCTTGCTATAATTTTTCTTGCAATTTCAAATATTGGGAATCTCGTGAGAACACTTCTTGGAGTTGTTCCTCCACATCAAATTTCACATTGCTACCTGTGTAATAAAAAACTTGATGGGAATGTATACTTAAGGCATGAGCAATTTGGTTTTCCTTTCTTTTAATGTGTTTGATCTCCATATCAAATTCGCTAAGGAAATATAACCATCTTGTTTTCTTTGCATTCAAATCTGGATGACTAAAGAAGTATTTCAAATTGATATGATCATTCGTCAGCAAAAATTTCTTACCCAACAAGTAGTGTCACCACATTTTTAATGCATGTATGAAAATAGTTAATTCCAAGTCATAAGCTGTATAATTTTTCTCATTTTTCTTCAGTTCTCAGGACTCATAGGCTATCACTGCATTATCCTGTAGCAATAATCCTCCCAATACTTCTATACAAGCATCAGTGCATACAACAAACTCTTTTGTTGGATCAACAATTTTTAAGATAGGTGTAATAGTTAATTTTTGTTTCAACTACTCAAAGTTCTCTTGACACTTGGCTATCCATTCAAACTTCATACTTTTTTTCTACAAAGAGGTAATATGATAAGCCAATGTAGAAAATTCTTCTACAAATCTGTGGTAATATCCGATAATACCCACAAATGAATGCATTACTGGTACATCTGTAGGTACAAGCCAATTTAAAATTTCTTGTAACTTTTTTGGATCTACCACCAATCCCTGCATGGAAATAACATCTCCCAAATATTAGATCTTGGGTTTGTAAAAATCACAGTTGCTGATTTTTGTATAAAATTGGTGTTCTATGAATGTTTGAAGTACTATTCGAAGATGTTCCCGATGTTCCTCTTTGTTCTTAGAGTACTCCATAATATCATCTATGAATACTAGCACAAAATTATCTAGATGTTTGTGTAGAATACTATTCATGAGGCACATGAACGTAGAAGGGGTGTTTGTGAGTCCAAAGGGTGAAACTACAAACTCATAATGTCCATACTGATTTTCGAAAGTTATTTTGTGTATGTATTTTTCTTTGATGTGAAGTTGGTGATAACCAATTCTCAATTCATTTTTTGATAATACAGTTTCCCACATTACTTGATCAAACAGATCATTTACTCGTGGGAGGGGGTAGAAATTATTGGTGGTTAACTTGCTTAACTATCTATAATATATGGACATCCCGAGGGTTCCATCCTTATTTTGAAAAATAAAACTAACATTCCCCATGGAGACACACTTGTTCAGATATAGACCTTGTTTAATAATTCCTGCAAGTAAATTTTCAGCTCCAACAGTTGAGGGGTACTCATTCTATATGGGTCTTAGGAAACTAGGGTGGTTCTCAGTACTAGCTCAATAAAGAAATCAGTATATCTTCGATGGGGAAATTGAGGAATTTGTTTAGGAAATACATCCTGGAAGTCCTTAATCACTGGTAAATTTTCTACCGCATCATTTTCTGCTTACTGTCACAAATCTTCACTTTGGAAAAGCACACTAGAAAACATTTCCTTACTATCTTCTTCAACTGTAATGTAGAAGTTTTCCTAACAAAAACAGGTTTTGGTTTCCCTCTTACCACCACTCTTTTTCCTAGAGCATTAGTACAATTTACTATTTTTTCCAAACAATTTACTACTGCTCTCTATTGTTCCATCCAATCCATACCAACTAGGAGGTCATAAGATCCTAAGCGAATGATATTCAGATTTAAATCAGTTTTGTACCCATTTAAGTTGACATGATATTTGTGAAATTTATGGGTGGCCTTCCATTTGGTTCCTATAGCCAACTACACCAGCCAAGAGTGCGAAAAATTTTCTATTTTCAACTTACATTTTTCAACTATATGTGGAATCAAATAACTTAAACGAGCTCTAGGATCAATTCAAATAGACACATGTTGGTCGAAAATGATACCTTCAATTTCAATCATAGTTGATTCATGCTCAGCCTGTCAGTTTTCATTATTGCATTGATTCAATGAATCTTTCGGGAAACATCATTCACTATGGTTGCTTCCCGCACTACTTGAATCTATAGAATTGCACGAGCGTTGTGTGGGCAGTCTTGCAACATGTGAGGCACGCCACATCCCCATCATTTCAAAGGGTCCTTGGTTTTCACCACATTTTCTCGCTTGATGTTCCCTTCCATGGGCTTAGAACCTGTCTAAGAATGGGCTGTCAGATTTTTGACACCTTTATTGAACCTTTTTCACTGGTGGTTTCTCCCGAAATTCTTTAGATAAGTTGGTCTAAGTATTTTTGAACTTGCTTCAGCCTTCCCTTTTTCCTTATTCTGCCAATTTTTCAACTGATCACTCCTGCCTTTAAATTGCTAGTAGCATAGTCATGCCTTCTGAATAGCCTCATCCATAGTCTTTGGATTGTCGAACTCAATTCTTTCTTTTTAAATAGTGGGTAAAAAATTTAGAAATCCTTGTAACTTAGCTTTTTATTCTCTTATGTATGGCACATAGCAAAGTAAATTTGTGAACTTCGTCAAAAATTCATCAATGGTGAGATGTCCCAGTCTTAGCTTATAAAATTCCTTTATTCTGTCATAATAATACCCCTCACTGAGGTATTGGGATTTAAATATCTCCTGAAATTATTCCCATGAAAGAATCTTTTCATGCACAAAGTGTATGATTTTTGTCTCTTTCGACCAAAGTGTGGCTTTACCTTTCGATAGGTAAACTTCTAGCCTTGCTTTAATATTACTTCCATACTCATATACTTCAAACTGTTTTACCATATTTAGGATCCAGGCTTCCACATCCTCTTCCTTCCCCCTCATCAAAGGTTGGAGGCTCGATCTTATGGAATTCCCCCCTACAAGTCCTTTTTATTTTTGGAATTAGAGACTGCTTTACAAGACTCTTCTGCACTCTCATACCTCTCTGAGTTGGGCTATGTTTCTTTCCTTTTATTTTCTTGTTCTCCATCTTCATGACTAGATATGGAGGTTAATTTTCTTATCAACCTCTCTTGCTCCTTGTTGGCTTGCAGTAAACGGTCATTGCTAGTTCTTCACTGAACCATTTCTTGTTGCAAAATTTTGATAATTTCCAGCATCCGAGCATTTTGATCTGGTGGGGCATCTGCATCCCCAAGTTCCACATACAACTCTTCTCTGTCAGACATGACATCAGCTGCAATTCTTTCTACACTTTAATCTGATGCACAGAAAACAATTGTCATTCATAAAACATAATATGTAATTGATTCCTAATTCACTAATCATAATTAAAACTTTCTGATAGGATATTTTTCATGTGTTGGGACCTGTAAGCCTAGTGTTTTAACTTGGGCTCAGATACCACAAAATAATCGAGAGCAATTGATGAAGAAAGAAACTGAGAATCAAAAGTGGCTTTGGTCTATGGTTAAATGAATGAACCACTAGGAGCTTGTATGAGAGTCGGTTTGACTAATCTAACCATGGCCGAATATTTCTGACATGTCAATGAGAAAGACACACTATTATTTATTGATAACATGTTCCATTTTTTCAAAACGAGATCAGAGGTATCCACCCTATTAGGAATAATGCCTTCTATTGTGTGTTATTAGCCAACTCTTAGCATAGAAATGGGTTCTTCGCAAAAAATAATTACTTTCACAAAAAAAGGATACATAACCTCAATCTAAGGAGTTTACGTGCCTACTGATGACTTCACCAACTGTGATCCTGCTATGACATTTTCACATTTAGATTCTACTAATATACTATTGAGAGGATTAGATGTGAAGTGTATCTATCCAGTAGTGGATCCTTTAGATTAATCATCGACTATGCTCGAACCTTGGATCGTAGGAAAATAATATTATCAAACAGCACAAGGGGTTAAGGAAACTTTACAACTTTATAACGAATTTCAAGACATTATAGCTATTCCTAGACTGGATGAGTTATGAGAGGAAGATCGTTTAATCATGGCAAGAGCAAGAAAAAGTGAACGTTTCCTATCACAACCCTTTTTCATAACAGAGGTATTGACAGGTTCGTCAGAAAAATATGTTGGCCTCATTGAAACAATTAAAGGGTTTCAAATGATCATTTCCCAAGAATTAGATGGTCTTATCGAATGAGATTTTTATTTGGTGGGTAATATTAATGAAGCTACTGGGAAGGCTATGAAATCCAACATGGAAAGTTATTTCTGAAAATTACCATAAATTGTCGCGTACTGTCTCCTAATCTAGTCATTTGGGATTCATAAGTTAAAGAAATAATTCTATCAAATAATAGTGGTCAAATTGGGGTGTTACCTAGTCATGCTTCACTTATGGCAGTTGTAGATATAGATATTGGCCCATTACCCAATCATGAAATCCATTCATTTTTTTTATTTTTTTATAAATTTAAAATAGATTTATCTTCATATATATATATATATATATATATATATATATATATATATATATATATATATATATATATAATTTAAAATGGAGTTCATTTATTTTTTTAATGTTTTTTGCTTAATTAATTAATTTTATTATTTAAAATAGATTTTTTTTTAAAGTATGTTCTGAATACTACCCTGTAAATTGAAATTGGAAATTCTCCATTTCAATGTAAATAGGTGTATCAATGTAATTAAAATATATTTAAGAAATAATTTTAAAAAATATTAATATTTAAATCACAATAACTTGTACATTTTTAGAATTTTGGTTTATGTGATACATGGTACATATTTATAATTATTTGAGTAATAGTTACACGAAAAAGAACGTTTCAACCATTGTAGTTCATCATCATTATGAATCACAATAGTTAGTTTGAAAAGTTCCACAACTTTCTTTTTCATATAATTATTACCAAAAAAAATATAAATAATAACCTATATAATTAAATATTGATAACAAAATGTAATATATATAAAAATAAAGATAAATATATTTATATATAATAAATTTTATTAAAATAAAATAAATTATATGAAAAATTCATATGTTGATGCCATTAGAGGTGGTGTCGCATGTGGACCACTATACCATTAGTTGTGCAAAACGATATTCACTAGTGGACACACTATGCCTACATGCCTTGTCATGCATGCCATTTCATTTCTATATAATTGTCATAGCCCCACTCGTCCTTTCGCCTCACATTTCTATTTGTTTTCTTGTATAGATTGTGAATCTCGGTTTTATTTCTGAATCTGCGAGCAACCTAAAATCAGAAAAGAAATCAAATTCAAGGAACTGGTTAATGATGACGATGGCATGTAGAGCGATATTTCTTATTACATTTACGTGTTTTCTCTGTACGTGCGTTGGAGGTAAAATTCTCAAATTTATTTGTTCCAATTGATTACCTCAGTTCAGATTTGTATAGTAATAATGTTAACTAATCTTCCTTGAATTAATTAATGCAATTAACAGAGTCTCTTGTGCCTTATGTTGAAAATATTAAAGTCACATGCGTACCTTGTGAAGGTAGAAAATATAGTACAAAGGGGTAGAGGATATTGCGTGGACAACACTATGCATTCAAGAGGAATGGAGAAACCGTAAGGAGGAATTAAAGGTTTATGGTCGTAGCCACCATTGCAGAGAATAAATTTATTTTTTTATGGACGTAGGCGAATTTACAGAGGAGAAATAAAGAAAATTGTGGTTCAACCACGGAACAACAGAGTTTTAATGAAAACAGTATTTTCGGGCTTTTAAGCCCTCAAAAACCACAAACGGAAGTTTTTTTTTAAACGCGCCAAAGAATTTAAGTTTATGAAAGGGGCCACGTCATCTATGGTCCCCACTTCATCGCAATCGCAAAGTTTTTTATTGTTTTCCATGTCTTGTTGATGTGAATTCCCGAGCGATGCGATGTTGCGATATCGCACATCGCATATCACAACGGATGATTATTACACATACCACCGCAAGCGTTTACCGTCGATGTATAAGTCACGATGCAATATTTCACATCGAAATCGCACTCACCAAGGGTTTTTGCCATATGTTATGTTTTCGCTAATCCACCACGATGCAATGTGCTCCCTACCACCATCGCAATCGCTCATCGCAAGTTTTTTCGCTTAACCATTCCGCCCTTCGCAAAGATGTTTCTCCAATGCAACGATGCGATCTATGTTGTGGGGTCCATCGCACATCGCAATTGCCAAGTCAAAAGGTCCGTCCGCAAATGATCATATCCACTGACCGTCAATGCGGCCATATCAAGTCCGGGCCCACAAGGTTTTTTTTTAAGTCTGTTTAAACTTTCATGCAACATAGTATTAAAGTTTTTTTTTCATTTATTTCTTTTGTTTTATGTTTTTTTTTTATAGTGTCGTTCCATATAAAAGCAAAAATCCCATAGGCTTATTGTATATGTGTGTATTTTTGTGTAATGAAAAAGCCTGTAGGCAGAGAAGAAAAAAAAAACACAATAAGACCAGAGAGCACTGTATGTGCGTTTTTGAAACAGATATTTTGTTTTGAAGAGCACTGCGTCAGTAGCGATTTTATCCATATTTTTTAAATCCCTCCAAAGAGGAAGAACTCCATCATTTTGTAATAGTATTTTTTTGTTAATGAAAAAGAAAGAATTTTTATGCCATCTCTATCCAGCAGTAAGAAAAAATTTATTTTTATTCTTTGTGTGCTAAGGAGAGTATTATTCTCTCATTATTTGTTCTAAAATTATCAGAAATTCCAACATGGTATCAGAGCTTATCCAGGCTCTTTGAAGGTATTAAAGAAGCTGAAGGAAGAAGGAAATTTGTTGCAGCAGTTCTCCAGCAGCGTGAAGGCTCAGCAGAAGATTAAGTCTAGGTATTTCTAAAAAAATAGATTTGTTGTTTTGTTTAAAAAGAGCAGTCCTCTGAAACAAAGTTTTGTCCTCTAAATAAGGAAAGACAGTTTGTTTATCAAAAACACAGTCAAGTTTAGTTTAGAGTTAAGTTTACAAGCAACAGCTGGACCAAGCACTAGTATGAGTATTAGAAATGCTCAGCTTCCCCAATTTAATGGGAAGAACTATGATTATTGGGCCATTACCATGAGAGCCCTATTTGCATCCCAAGACTTATGGGAATTTGTAGAAGACGGTTTTGAAGAACTTGATGAACAAGAGTATAATGTCTTAACACGGGCAGAGAAGGATCCATTGAAGAGCAATAGAAAGAAGGACTCTAAGGCCATCTTCTATCTCTATCAAGCAGCACATGAGAGTGAATTTCCAAGGATAGCAGCAACTAAGAGATCCAAGGATGCATGGGATACTCTTAAGATAGGCTATCAAGGTATGGAGAAGGTGAAGACATCAAAACTACAATTGCTGAGTAGATATTTTGAAACTCTCTGTATGAAAGAGTCTGATAACATAGACTCATTATTCACACATGTGATTGGGATGGTAAACCAGATAAGGCCTCATGGAGAGACACTTGGAGAAATTGTAACACCCCCAATTTCTGTGTTGAATTTGAAAAAGTCAGACATTTGAACTGTAATCCTAAGGGGAGTGGACCCCAAAGGATAAGTATGGTGTGAATGTAATTTAATAATTAAATTGATGGAATAAATAAAATGATTGTGCATTTTGACCAAGATGAGAATTAGATATCACTTGCCAAATCCATGAGGATGGATAAGGCAACAAATCCCCACAATCTTTCAAAAATCCTTGAAAGAAATTAATTTAGATTTTGAGGAGGAATCTAAATTTCCCGAATGAAGAGGAAAGTAGTTGGGAAGAGGTAATAAAAAGCTGGAAAAGCTGAGGAAAAGCATAAAAAAGCTTTAAAGAGTCCCAAAATGGGAAGCCTAGGCTAAACAGGAAAGAAAGCATCCTGCTATTCTGGACGCAGAATTAGAAACATGCTTTGGGGAAATATGAGCTTAAATAAGCTACTCCTAAGAAGATCAGAGGTTGATCTGGGATGGAGGTGATCTCAGCTCGGGGGTGAGTTCTGGGAGACAAAGAGGACTCTAAGGTTGGGAGGTTGGTCATTTGCAGTAGTGGTATGTTTCTGAATTTCTTGGTTAGTTTGATTTATTATGGTATGAATTGGCTACATATAAAATTCTATGAAATTGTATGATTTCTTTTGGTACTACATTTAACAGAATCTATCTTCAGGCATTCACCTTCCAGATTTTGTTTAGTTGTAGACCAGTAGTCCATAGAGTTGAAACCCCCAGAAACTTTAAACCAAAGACGGTTTAAATCTGAAGGTACTTAGTCTCCACAAAAAATTGAATATTAACTTGCTCCATATATATATACAAAGGTGGAATTGTATGCTCATATGTAAGGTGGAAAACTATATTAGCAGATCTGAATTTATATGGTATCATAAAAGAAAATCAAAGAGGTTAGATTATGTATTTCGACATTTTCTAGCTTGAAAAGAAATTCTATTCTATATAAGGGCTATACCATTCATAGCATCTATAGTGCATATTGTATTTTGGAAATCTACCTCTAATTCTTGAAATAAGTATCATAGCAAAAGACTTAAGCTAAAATTAAGATACTCTACTCAATGACTATTGAATACCCATATATATGTGCATCCAAAATAACATATAGGAGCCGTGAGCTAAAATCCTAACAATATATATATATTGGCATCACACATAAATTATCAAAAGCCGTGCGCTACTACATATAAGCCATGGTAACAACTATAAACAAAAAAAAACAGAGTAGCGTGTTGGAGGAAATATATATATAAACCAAGCATTTATGCGAATCAATGAAAGGTCAAACTAAATAACCTCATGGTGATTAGTAAATTTATATGAGTGGGGGCCAGCTCAATATAATACCCTCGAATGGTACAGACATCAATATCCACGGCAAGTGAGGTCCCTTTTTAACCATGAGATGGAACGAACAGATTGAAAAATCAAAATGATGAAATATTTTAAATAGGTAAATTTCAACCATGCATGTGCATACCTATTACCTCTGGTCATATCGGATTCAAATTTCCTATCATAGGGATATTATCTGCCATAGGAATACTCATAATCTAAACGATGACAGACGCAACAATAAAAATTAGGAAATAACGCACACGTAACAAATGCAACAGTGAAACTATGAACTAACGCGCAGGACCGAGTGCCCAATATGCATGCAGAGTATCACGATTCATATGCTGCGGGTGAAAGGGTTTTAGATGACAGAAGGTATTATATTAAATCACCAAGGCGATATAGCCAGGCGTGTGTTCAAAAAAAAAATATATTAAAGACAACAGAAATACAGAGGCGCAACCACGAAAAGGGAGTAAGTTACCGAAGAAGAAGATCGGCTTTTCCCTTGGCCACACTCGCTGATCAAGATCGCCATCTACAGCGGAGAAAATCGACATAGGTTGTAGGAAAACGGCCAGTAAGCCGTTGACCATAGCCACGTCTGAGCTATGTTAGAAAAAAAAACATATAAACGTCGCCATAACATCTATCCTAGCAGTTCGAGTTGATCTCAAACAAGATCATATTCTGAAAGCCAAGACAAATAAATTAAATGAGGACATCTCTGCAAACGGATCACAAAACGAGTGGGTCACTTGAGAATGGGGTTCTCTTTCTACCATGGTATCGCTTTGATTAAACAGAAAAAAAAAAACAAAGCAAGTAGCCAATACACAAAAATTAGCAGCACGACAGCCACTGTGAGGCTGTTACACCCAGGCGTACAGAGACCTAAGGATCTGGCGTCGGGACGTAGGATGAAACGTTAACCAAGGTTCAGCGTTTCAACCGAAGGAAAACCCATGCGATGGATTTTATCCATTGCGATGTCACCGAGCACTGCACAAAACAATCCGTAAAGGTTTTAGGATCAACAGTTCGACATAAAAATGAATTGCAGAAGGTAAATAACTATGGAGATTTTACACTCGAGCTCTCATACCTCCGAGCTGATCTGGAAGGATCCGCGCCTCGACGAACGAAGGGTGAAAAAAAAAACAACCAATACAACCAGAATAAGCTGTAACTGTAACTGGAGCGAGCCATATAAATAATAACCAGTCGCGAGGGAAGAGAGTGGATGCCGCCTAGGTAAACCGGAAGGGCAGGAGAAACCCTAATCCCACTGCCCCAGATGGGTAGAGAATCCCTAAGTCGATTGGGAAAACAACCCAGCTGCGTCGGTTTAGTGGTACTCGGTGAGGTCGAGGAGCTGCAACGAGGTACTGAAACGCAGAAGTTGGCTCGCATGGTACTGGGCCTGGCGGGAATACAAACAGAAACGTTACACGTAACATATTTTCTGGACAGGGATTTGGAACCGCCGGCGCCTGGCACTTCAGTCTCTACAGCAACACGCCATCCCTGCGAAAAAAACCATCAAACGTCAAAATGAAACCACACGCTACAACAGACCCATCCGATCATCAAGCTATGTTGCTGCCACTATCAGTAGTCAGTACGCCTGGTGCATACTATGCATATCAAAACCAGATGGTATAGGAGCGGCTCACACCCAAAATAATGATGACTTGACGCCAGAAGCAATGAACGCAAAAACGCGTAGTTGGTAGCCTCATTGCAGGCGATAATACTCATACAAATACAAACTGGG
Source organism: Pinus albicaulis (assembly GCA_034641835.2). NCBI lineage: Eukaryota > Viridiplantae > Streptophyta > Pinopsida > Pinales > Pinaceae > Pinus > Pinus albicaulis. Next base: position 908,686,616 of record CM076576.1, on the reverse strand, counting down.
AATAATATACCCGACCGCTATGAATGATACAAAGGGTTGAAAGGTGAATCAACGCCAACAAGCTTTCTGATTCGAGTTAGGTAACGACGTGGCTTAATTGGGAGCCGAATCACTGTCACAAATATTACTACTCCATTTCAACGTGGCATAATTAACCACCGATTCACCGTTATCTATATCAACGCAACATAATTAAACAATGATCGACGTACGAGCTATGAGAATAACTTACTGTATTACATACAAAAGCGACATTTCCACGAGGAATCGAAATATAGGTATATTAGGTATAGTACAGGCTGGGTGCGGATTCAATCCTATTATCAAATGGTATAAATATACGTGTTCACAGCTGTGAGAATTCAATGATAATATCAATGGGAATGTTATAAACATATATAAGGTTAAGAACGTAATTATATATGTGTGCATTCACGTCATATCATCAAAGGACATAAGTAAATACATGTATTATATATATAGGTGGTATATATATATATACATATGCGGCTTCAAGGTTATTAACAAGGGGCGCGTTATTTATATTGATCAAAGGACATATTCTATATATGTATTTTATATATATGGGACATATATATATATAGATGTGTGTCTCCAATTCATAGTAATTAAGGGTGAAGATATGTATGTGTCACTTAATGTTATCAAAGGGTGTGTTATATATATATATATATATATATATATATATTATATATGTGGATCAAATGATCTTAATAAGAGATGTAACTAAGAGATGTACACATATATATAGGGGTATAGGGGGTATAGGAGGGCTCAAAAGATATGGTTGATAAATGCATTTTTATATATATATGTTATCTATATATATAGTGATATATATATATATATATATGTTATCTATATATATAGGTGATATATATATATATATATATAGATCCCAAGATATATGTGTTGAATATATATAATGGATTCAAGAGTATATGTATTAAATATATATATGTGTTAGGTAATGTTATAGAAAAGTATACAGGGGGAATGGTCAATGCTTTTAATAGGAGAGAGATACTAGAGGGTTAGAGGAACTTTAGCAAGAGGAAACTAAAGTTAAATTCCTGAGCTCATTATTCAAAATTTCCAGATGTACTTCCATAAGTACATGGGTTTAATGTGAACATGGGACGCATTGTATGTTATTAGGAAGGAATAGTGGACAAGAGATTTTAAATTTAAAAGAGATACTAAAGAAGTAGAGGAAAATATAACAATAGATGAAAATAAATACCCAATTTCTGAACTTACTATTCAGAAAACCAGGTACATAACGATGGAAGCCAAGTATATATATATATATAAAAAAAAAAAAATTCCTTAAACTGGAGGTGTTACAAATGGTATCGGAGCTCAAGTGAAAAAATTGGGATGTTGTTATTGTGCTCACTGAATTCTGAATATTATTGAACATTGTAGAGATTGGTTTTTTTTTGTCTTACTAATCAAATGTATGAGTGTGTATAGTGGTGCTAAAATGGCTGAAGAGGGAGGAATTTATGTGGATCTGCGTGATGAGTTTGCTACTCCAGATCCCAATGCCCCGGTAATGGCCATGTTGCACAGGGTGCAACGAGAATTGGCTGAACTAAAAAGCCAGAATGACATGCTGTCATCAGCCAGTAAGGAGCAGGAAAAGCTCATTAGAGAGCTAACTTCCCGAAACAGCCAGGAAGGCGAAGGTTCTGGAAAAAGAAAGATGGATGAGTCTGAGGATGAGGATGCAGCTAGACATCAACATAAGCAGAAAATAGAATTGCAGGGAGAATTTAGAAAGATCAAATCTCCCTCCTATGATGGGGAGAAGGAAGAAGATGCAGAAGCTTGGTTGCTGAACATGATCAAGTATTTCCAAGTATATGAATATGAGAGCAATCTGAAGGCCAGATTAGCTGTGTATCAACTACAAGGAAAGGCTACACTGTGGTGGGAAGAGACAAAAATGGTGCATGCCATTGATGAAAAGACAGTTACTTGGGAAGATTTTCAGGCTAAGTTCAAGAATCGTTAATTGAACGAACGTTATTATGATGATAAAGCAAAAGAATTCCATGAACTTAGACTAGGACAACTCACTATCGATGACTTTGTCACTAAGTTTACCAATTTACTGAGATATGTCCCTTACATTAGGGAAGAAAAAGAAAAGGTCCAAAGGTTTTTGAATTGCTTACCTATTGTGTACAAGGAGAAAATTGAGTTTGATAACCCAAAGACAATGGATGAAGCTGTCAGAAAAGCAAGATTATGCTATCAACAGTTTAAAGGTAAGGCTGAACAAGGGAAGAGCTGGCTGAACAAGGGTGAGTTCAAAGGGAAAAGACCAAAACCAGCATATCTAAGAAATTTTGGCAGAGATCATCAGCGGAAAAAATTCAATAAACCAAAAGAAAGTCAAACTGCTCAGTCCTAAGTGGCTTCAAAACAAGTAGAAGGGAATAATAAAAAGGAAGGGACAGTCAGAATGAAGGAACCTTTGAAGTGTTGGGGCTGTGGAGAACCCCATATGATGAGGGATTGCCCCCATCGAAATATACACATGATCAGCAGAGAGCGAGAGGCAACAACAGTAAATGACATAGCCAGAAATATACCAACTATCAGTGCAGCCTTGGAAAATCAGCAAGCAGAACATCAAGCAACCATGGTGGAAATGGAGGGTAATATTTCTGACCTACCTATTACTGTTTTGATTGATCCAGGTGCTTCTTTGAGTTACATTAGTCCTAGAATTGTAGAAAAATGTAAAATTAAACCTGAAAATTTTCAGCAGTCATGGTTGGTACAGCTGGCCACTCGAACTAAGAGAAAAGTCACACATAATTTTTCCAAAACAGCAATACAATTAAATGGTTTTCCAACCGAAGTAAATTTGAACATATTTCCATTAGGATCCTATGATTTGCTGATAGGAATGGATTGGCTGGAAAAGAAGAAAGCTCTGATGAACTGCTGGGATAAAACCCTGCATTGTGTGGATGAAGAAGGGAAACCTTTTACACTAAAAGGGAAACCAAAATCCATTTCAATAAGACAAATATCAGCCTTACAATTAAAAAGAACAGCTAGAAAATGATACCAAGTTTATGCAGTACAGGTGGACGAAGTAGAATGGAGGACGGAAGAAAATCTGCTGAATGAGTTACCAGTGGTAAGGGAATTTAAAGAAGTTTTCCCAGATGAGATTCCTCATCTCCCTCCCAAAAGAGAAATTGATTTTTCCATAGATCTGGTGCCAGGAGCTACACCAGTTTCTCGAGCCCCCTATCGGATGAGTCCGCCAGAACTTATGGAGCTGAAGATGCAGCTGCAAGAATTATTGGATAAAGGTTACATTAGACCAGGTGTGTCTCCGTGGGGAGCACCTGTCTTATTTGTGAAAAAGAAGGATGGAACTTTTAGGATGTGCATTGACTATGGTCAGCTGGACAAGTTGACCATTAAGAATAGATATCCACTTCTGAGAATTGATGATCTTTTTGATCAAGTGAGAGGGGCCTTAGTCTTTTCCAATATTGACTTAAGAACTGGGTATCACCAGCTCAGAATCAAGGAAGAAGACATCAGCAAAACAGCCTTTCGAACCAGGTATGGACACTACGAATTTGTAGTCCTACCTTTTGGTCTGACAAATGCCCCTGCCACCTTTATGTGCCTGATGAATAGTGTATTGAATAAATATTTGGATAAATTTGTTTTGGTGTTCATAGATGATATTTTAGTTTACTCCAAAAACAAAGAGGAACACAAGGAACATCTGCGGATAGTGTTGCAAACTCTGAAAGAAAATCAGCTATATGCCAAGTTCAGTAAATGTGAATTTTACAAGGATAAGATTCAATATTTGGGTCATATTATTTCTGAAAAAGGGCTTGCGGTTGATCCTGAAAAGATAAAAGCCATTAAGGAATGGCCAGTTCCAACTGATGTTTCAGCAGTAAGGTCATTCATGGGGATGGCAGGCTATTATCGTAGATTTGTGGAGAGATTTTTTGCCATAGCACACCCCATTACTTCATTGCAAAGAAAGGGTGTCAAGTTCGTGTGGACTGAGAAATGTCAAATCAGTTTTGAACAATTAAAACAAAAACTTATTTCAGCCCCTATACTAAAAATTGCTGATCCTGATAAAGAGTTTGTTGTATGTACAGATGCTTGCAGAGAGGGGCTAGGAGGAGTACTATTGCAGGAAAATTCAGTTATTTCCTATGAATCTAGAAAACTGAAAATCCATGAACAGAATTATAGTGCTTATGATTTAGAATTTGCAGCTGTTATACATGCTTTGAAAATGTGGCGGCACTATCTGCTTGGGAAAAAGTTCACATTAATGATTGATCATATTAGCCTCAAATTATTTTTTTCTCAAACTGACCTGAATGCAAGACAAGCCAGATGGCTGTCCTTTTTAAGTGAATTTGATATGGACATAAAGCATATCAAGGGAAAAGAAAATAAAGTTGCGGATGCACTTAGTAGAAATTCTTGTCAACATCTAAACAGCATTGGGAGTAGTGCCCAGATGGAGGTAGAGGAATTGGTGGGAAAAGCAGCAAATCAAGATCCCAACTATGAGGCACTCTTAGTGAAATTACAGAAAAGGGATAAAACTGATTTCACTAAAAACCAGAAAGGGCTACTCTATTACAAAAACAGGTTGTATATTCCAAATATAGAGTCATTAAAAAGAGAAATTTTAGATGAATATCACAAACAGCCCTATGCAGGACATCCAGGATACCAAAAGATGTTAACAGCCTTGAAGAAGAAGTTGTTCTGGCTAGGAATGAAGAGATATGTGGCAAAGTATTTAAGTAGATGTATGGAATGTCAGCTAGTCAAAGTTGAACATCAACATCCAGCAGGACTTCTAAACCCTTTGCCAATTGTAGAATGGAAATGGGACACAGTTTCCATGGATTTTATAACAGGACTACCCAAAACCAAATACCAACATGATTTTGTAATGGTGGTAGTAGACACTTTAACCAAAGCTGCCCACTTTATACCAGTGAAATCTACATTCGGAACAGCTCAAGTAGCAAATGTTTTCCTGAAGGAGATAGTAAGGCTTCATGGAGTTCCCAAAGTAATTGTTTTAGATCGAGATGCTAAGTTTACAGCAGCATTTTGGAAAGGATTGTTTGGAGGGATGGGTACTAAGCTGAATTTTAGTACTGCCTATCACCCTCAAACTGATGGGAAAACAGAAAGGACGAATCAAATTTTGGAGGATATGTTGAGAATGTATGTGATGGATAGACCATCAAAGTGGGAGGAGTATCTACATTTAGCTGGATTTGCCTATAATAACAGTTACCAATCTTCTATTAAAATGAGTCCGTTTGAGGCACTATATGGAAGGAAGTGTCGTACTCCTTTGAGCTAGAGCCAACCAGAAGATAAATTAATGCTGGGACCTGATGCCTTACAAGAGATGGAGAGAATTGTTAAACAGATACAAAGAAATATCAAGACAGCACAAGATCGCCAGAAAAGCTATGCTGATAAGAAAAGAGTGCACCGAGAATTCAAAGTAGGGGATCATGTGTATTTGCGCATCAAGCCCAAAAAGAGCACACCTTATGCTGGAAGTTGTGCAAAACTTGCTCCTAGATATTGTGGGCCTTTTGAAATCTTAGAAAGGGTGGGACCAGTGGCTTACAAGCTGGCCTTACCACCCCATGTTAGAGTGCATGATGTGTTTCATATTTCATTACTAAAAAGATATGTGCATGATGCTTCTCACATAATTGATTGGAATGTTGTACAGGTGGAACCAGAAGGGGAGTTTCTGCCAGAACCGCTTCAAATATTGGAGCGGGAAGAAATTGAATTGAGAAACAGAATAGTGGCTAGAGTAAAAGTGCAGTGGAAGCACTTTACTGCTGACGAAGCTACCTGGGAAAGGGAAGCTGAAATGATGGAGAAATATCCGTTTTTGTTTAAATGAACTCTAGTAGTTGAATAACAACACCGAGGACGGTGTTTATTTTCAGAGGGGGAATACGTAACGCCCCAAATTTGTGTGTTGAATTTTTAAAGTTAGACATTTGAACTTTAATCCTAAGGGGGTGGACCCCAAGGGATAAGTATGGTGTGAATGTATTTGCATATTTTATTTGAGGAAATAAATAAAATGATTGTGCATTTTGACCAAGATGAGAATTAGATATCACTTGCCAAATCCATGAGGATGGATAAGGCAACAAATCCCCAAAATCTTTCAAAAATCCTTGAAAGAAATTAATTTAGATTTGAGGAGGAATCTAAATTTCCCCAATGAAGAGGAAAGTAGTTGGGAAGAGGTGAGAAAAGTTGGAAAAGCTGAGGAAAAGCTTAAAACAACTTTAAAGAGTCCCAAAATGGGAAGCCTAGGCTAAACAGGAAAGAAAGCATCCTGCTATTCTGGACGCAGAATTAGAAACATGCTTTGGGGAAATATGAGCTTAAATAAGCTGCTCCTAAGCAGATCAGAGGTTGATCTGGGATGGAGGTGATCTCAGCTCGGGGGTGAGTTCTGGGAGACAAAGAGGACTCTAAGGTTGGGAGGTTGGTCATTTGCAGTAGTGGTATGTTTCTGAATTTCTTGGTTAGTTTGATTTATTATGGTATGAATTGGCTACATATAAAATTCTATGAAATTGTATGATTGCTTTTGGTACTACATTTAACAGAATCTATCTTCAGGCATTCACCTTCCAGATTTTGTTTAGTTGTAGACCAGTAGTCCATAGAGTAGAAACCCCCAGAAACTTTAAACCAAAGACGGTTTAAATATGAAGGTACTTAGTCTCCACGGAAAATTGAATATTAACTTGCTCCATATATATATACAAAGGTGGAATTGTATGCTCATATGTAAGGTGGAAAACTATATTAGCAGATCTGAATTTATATGGTATCATAAAAGAAAATCAAAGACGTTAGATTATGTATTTCGACATTTTCTAGCTTGAAAAGAAATTCTATTCTATATAAGGGCTATACCATTCATAGCATTTATAGTGCATATTGTATTTTGGAAATCTACCTCTAATTCTTGAAATAAGTATCATAGCAAAAGACTTAAGCTAAAATTAAGATACTCTACTCAATGACTATTGAATACCCATATATATGTGCATCCAAAATAACATATAGGAGCCGTGAGCTAAAATCCTAACAATATATATATATTGGCATCACACATAAATTATCAAAAGCCGTGCGCTACTACATATAAGCCATGGTAACAACTATAAACAAAAAAAAACAGAGTAGCGTGTTGGAGGAAATATATATATAAACCAAGCATTTATGCGAATCAATGAAAGGTCAAACTAAATAACCTCATGGTGATTAGTAAATTTATATGAGTGGGGGCCAGCTCAATATAATACCCTCGAATGGTACAGACATCAATATCCACGGCAAGTGAGGTCCCTTTTTAACCATGAGATGGTGTTAAACACCATGTTGAAGCACACACATGGTGTATGAAGAAGATGAGCACACACACAAGAGACTAAACACGCAATGAAAGATAAGCGTGAGGCTTTCTTATTTTCCATTATACAAAGATGTACATTTATAGTACAATGGTGTGACTCTCGGTTTCATATTCCAAGGTCACTTGGACTCCATTGTGACTTTTCGCATTCCACACCTACCCATGTAGGATTAGGTGTTCCAACATCCCCCCTTAATCCGAAGGGGTATGTGTGAGTCCAAGAAAAGAGTTGTAATACAAATCTGCAAAGTATACATGACAGCACTTGGCTGAATCAACTCTCTAAAATGTTGGAAAAAGAGGTGGTTTTAGGATGACCACAAACACTGGAACGCAATACATGTTGCAGTTCCCGGAACTCTTCCAAAACTGGCAAGAAGCTGAAGGCTTCTGCTAGAGGAATTGTCCCTCATAAAAAAGGGAGACCTTCGACCTAAAAGAAGGGAGGTCTACTACCTATGGTGGTTTTAGGTTGTCCACCAACCAAAGATGATGGTTTTAGGTTATCCACCAACCGAAAATGATGGTTTTAGGTTATCCACCAACCGAATGCATGCTCATGGGCATCCATGTCTCTGGCTACATCTCTAAATCTGGAATGACGAATTGTGGCTCAGGCTCGCTTGAACTGCTGGCTACAACTCTGAACATGGAATGAGAGATTGTGGCTCAGGCTCACTTGATCTGATGAAGAAGCTTGTACATGACCACCATTTTCCCCCCTGTCAGGGACAAGGTGAGATGATGGCGAAAACTCAACTGCAAGTTTTTTCAATATCTCAGAAATGTTCTGGCACAAAATGTAGCCACACTTCGGCCGCCGATGCCCATTGCCAAGAAGCTTATCCATCCAAGATGAATCTTGGTTCTTGCAGGAGGCTTGTGTCTGAAGCATCTATGTGAAGAATGGTTGTGCCTACCACAGTGCTTGCATGGATGAAGATCAAAATAGTGATCTTTCATATGGCCAACTCGATCACAATGTTGGCATTTCACAATCACATAGGAACAGATCAAACAACAACTGCAATTTCGAACCGTCATATAGGAATCCCAAGACTAAATATGATGGCTTGAGGTAATCGAATATGAAAGGACACATCCTTGTCATATCCAAGCACTGGGCTTGCTTGTTGTGGACAAGCTCTTCCTGTGGTCCTGGCGACTCGGCTTAGGAAGTGCAGTTAAGTATTGTGATCTTCAGGACAACTGCCTAGTACAAGGAACCTAATGGGAATCAACTGAACTTTGTCTTTTCTTCAAGGAGAGTCTCATACTGTTCGGCCACCAGTTCAGAATGGTGACTCTTTTGCTCAAGTTCATCTTGCTGAAGCTGAGATTCCAACTGCAAAAACTCAATCTTTTCTTGTGCATCATGCAAACAACTTTGAATGTTACAAAGAGCATTCTTGCTCATTTTTATCATGTCATCAACATTTGAATGAATGAGGTCATTCAACAACACTAATGCCTCATTGATTTTTAAAATAGCCAACAACTTAGGCTCAAAAATGAAAGGGTGTCGGCTTCAACCGAAAATGCACCCGTTTACAATGTGATTCAACAACAAGTACAAATGACTCCAAAGAATTTCCAACTATGGAAATCTCAAGTACAGAATCTGCTCCTCAAATGATGGAGGGAAATCAACAATCCAACAACTCAAATACACTGATTCCAACTATGAATGAATAGGAAAATTCACTCACAATGTGAGTTCAATACAAAATATTTGCAAAATATTTGAATGTGCAGCAAAAACAATGTGCAAGAGGCCTTTAAAGCAGCTGAAATTTCTTTAAATAGCTGTTTTCAATGATGGCAAACTTGTCTTCAAATGTGAAATTCTTCAAAAAAAACACCCTTCAAATCAATGCCACAAATCATAAAATGTCAAATCTGCAAATTTCAGTCCATGTGCTCCTCATATGCCATTTTCCATTTTCTGCTATTCAAATTTTCTCTCTCTGTTTTTTTTTTTTTTTTTTTTTTAATTAATTAAAAAAAAAAAAATGGGAAAATAGATTATAATAAAAATGAAAGGGAATTAATTAAAAGGGAAAATAATGTTAAAAGGAAGAAATTAATTAAAAATGGAGAGGTGGGAAATTATATATGAATAAAATATATGGGAAATTATATATTGAATTAAATGGGAAGGGCGATATTGCAAATAGGAGGGTAGGTATTTAAGAATGGCGGGATGGAATTTTAGATGGTGGGAATTTAAAATTTAGGTGGGAAAATCGATGGGAGGGGGCATTTAGTAAAAAGGAGGGAGTGGTATTATTAAAGGAAGCAGTATTAAAAAATTGAAATTTAAAAACGCTGAGTTAAAAATGGGAAGGCCGAGGGGCGTATGTAGGAAGGGCGTTCGTATTGTATGGAGGGAGGGCAGCGTTTAAAAGGTGTGGGAGTAAGGGGCGTTGAGCGTTATTAAAATATGGAAGGGCAGATTTGCAATGGAGAGTGGCGGTATTGGAAGGGGCGGTATTATTCAAATAATATGGGCGGTATTATAAGGCGTATGCGCAGGCGTTATCGGAGGAGAGGTATAGCTGGTGGCAGCGGATTGGTTAACGCAGGCCGTGGAGGAGGAGGCGGTAGCGTTGCAGTTGGAAGTGGATTTTGAATGGAGAGAGGGCGGAAATGGGGCGTATATTGCTTTATAATGAGGCCAGTGTGTTGAGGAGTGATAAGGGGCTCGAGTGCAGAGAATGGGGAGCGAATATGAGTTTGGGAGGGCGCGTGGAATGCAGCCAGCGTGGGGTTGATGGGAAGCGCTGGTGTGGAAGTCAAACAGTTAACGTGGGATAGGTATGTGGTCGACTATTGTAGCGTAAGGAAGCAGGGTAAAAGGGATTTATTAAATGGGGATTATTAAATTGAATGGAGAAATATAAAGATCGATTTAAAAACAAGGAGGGGCAGTCAACAATGAGGGGAGAAGTTTGTAAGTTTATGAGCGTGGGGTATGTATGCAGGTCGAGGGGTGCGGTGGTATAGTATGGGGTTTGCAGAATGCTTGGGAGTGAGCGTATAGTGAGGGTGCGTAGAATGTGGAATAGCAGAGATGAAGGGGAGGCCGAAAGGCCGAATTGTGCAGATTTTTATTTTTTTATTTTTTTTTATTTTAATATAACAGCAGAGAGATAATAGAGAGAGCAGACTATTATTCCTTCCAGCAGCATATATTGAATAAATGCAAACTTAGAAATCTTTCAGTAATCCAGCAGCAGGAAAATTCTTCAGAAAATTTTAGCAGTAAAACCCAGAAATTTTTCCAATAGCTCAGCAGCAGAAAAACTCAAAATTCTTTTCCATTAAAAAGCCAGAAACTTCTACTTCAGAAACCCTCTTTAAACAGTGTTTTCCAGCAACTCTTCAATGCAGAAATTAATAGAAATTGCAGGAAAAATGAGAATGAAAACCTTCAGATGGGCAGTGTTGCCTTTCTTCAAAACCACTGCTGCTCTTCTTCAAAACAAATTCTGAATGCTGCTCTTTCTTCTGAATGCTGCTCCTTCTCCAAAACCACTTTCTGAATGTGGCAAAAAGACTGCTACAAACACTTGAGTGCTGCAAAAAAACCAACAATTTTTGCAGATATGCATAGGCCATAAACACAAATGGCTCACTCAAAGTGGAGCAGGGCCAGCAATCGCCCGCTCTGATACCATGTTAAACACCATGTTGAAACACACACATGGTGTATGAGGAAGATGAGCACACACACAAGAGACTAAACACAATGAAGGATAAGCGTGAGGCTTTCTTATTTTCCATTATACAAAGATGTACATTTATAGTACAATGGTGTGACTCTTGGTTTCATATTCCAAGGTCACTTGGACTCCATTGTGACTTTTTGCATTCCACACCTACTCATGGAGGATTAGGTGTTCCAACAGATGGAACGAACAGATTGAAAAATCAAAACGACGAAATATTTTAAATAGGTAAATTTCAACCATGCATGTGCATACCTATTACCTCTGGTCATATCGGATACAAATTTCCTATCATAGGGATATTATCTGCCATAGGAATACTCATAATATAAACGATGACAGACGCAACAATAAAAATTAGGAAATAACGCATAGGTAACAAATGCAACAGTGAAACCATGAACTAACGCGCAGGACCGAGTGCCCAATATGCATGCAGAGTATCACGATTCATATGCCGCGGGTGAAAGGGTTTTAGATGACAGAAGGTATTATATTAAATCACCAAGGCGATACAGCCAGGCGTGTGTTAAAAAAAAAAATATATTAAAGACAACAGAAATACAGAGGCACAACCACGAAAAGGGAGTAAGTTACCGAAGAAGAAGATCAGCTTTTCCCTTGGCCACGCTCGCTGATCAAGATCGCCATCTACAGCGGAGCAAATCGACATAGGTTGTAGGCAAACGGCCAGTAAGCCGTTGACCATAGCCACGTCTGAGCTATGTTAGAAAAAAAAACATATAAATGTCGCCATAAGATCTATCCTAGCAATTCGAGTTGATCTCAAACAAGATCATATTCTGAAAGCCAAGACAAATAAATTAAATGAGGAAATCTCTGCAAATGGATCACAAAACAAGTGGGTCACTTGAGAATGGGGTTCTCTTTCTACCCTGGTATCGCTTTGATTAAACAGAAAAAAAAAAAAAACAAAGCAAGTAGCCAATACACAAAAATTAGTAGCACGACAGCCACTGTGAGGCTGTTACACCCAGGCGTACAGAGACCTAAGGATCCGGCGTCGGGACGTAGGATGAAACGTTAACCAGGGTTCAGCGTTTAAACCGAAGGAAAACCCATGCGATGGATTTTATCCATTGCGATGTCACCGAGCGCTGCACAAAACAATCCGTAAAGGTTTTAGGATCAACAGTTCGACATAAAAACGAATTGTAGAAGGTAAATAACTATGGAGATTTTACACTCGAACTCTCATACCTCCGAGCTGATCTGGAAGGATCCGCGCCTCGACGAACGAAGGTTGAAAAAAAAAACAACCAATACAACCAGAATAAGCTGTAACTGTAACCGGAGCGAGCCATATAAATAATAACTAGCCGAGAGGGAAGAGAGTGGATGCCACCTAGGTAAACCGGAAGGGCAGGAGAAACCCTAATCCCACTGCCCCAGACGGGTAGAGAATCCCTAAGTCGATTAGGAAAACAACCCAGCTGCGTCGGTTTAGTGGTACTTGGTGAGGTCGAGGAGTTGCAACGAGGTACTGAAACTCAGAAGTTGGCTCGCATGGTACTGGGCCTGGCGGGAATGCAAACAGAAACGTTACACGTAACATATTTGCTAGACAGGGATTTGGAACCGCCGGCGCCTGGCACTTCAATCTCTACAGCAACACGCCATCCCTGCGAAAAAAACCATCAAACGTCAAAATGAAACCACACGCTACAACAGACCCATCCGATCATCAAGCTATGCTGCTGCCACTATCAGTAGTCAGTACGCCTGGTGCGTACTATGCGTATCAAAACCAAATGGTATAGGAGCGGCTCACACCCAAAATAATGATGACTTGATGCCAGAAGCAATGAACGCCAAAACGCGTAGTTGGTAGCCTCATTGCAGGCGATAATACTCATACAAATACAAACTGGGAATAATATACCCGACCGCTATGAATGATAGAAAGGGTTGAAAGGTGAATCAACGCCAACAAGCTTTCTGATTCAGGTTAGGTAATGACGTGGCTTAATTGGGAGCCGAATCACTGTCACAAATATTACTACTCCGTTTCAACGTGGCATAATTAACCGCCGATTCACCGTTATCTATATCAACGCGGCATAATTAAACGATGATCGACGTACGAGCTATGAGAATAACTTACTGTATTATATACAAAAGCGACATTTCCACGAGGAATCGAAATATAGGTATATTAGGTATAGTACAGGCTGGGTGCGGATTCAATCCTATTATCAAATGGTATAAATATACGTGTTCACAGTTGTGAGAATTCAATGATAATATCAATGGGAATGTTATAAACATATATAAGGTTAAGAACGTAATTATATATGTGTGCATTCACATCATATCATCAAAGGACATAAGTAAATACATGTATTATATATATAGGTGGTATATATATATATACATATGCGGCTTCAAGGTTATTAACAAGGGGCGCGTTATTTATATTGATCAAAGGACATATTATATATATGTATTTTATATATATGGGACATATATATATATAGATGTGTGTCTTCAATTCATAGTAATTAAGGGTGAAGATATGTATGTGTCACTTAATGTTATCAAAGGGTGTGTTATATATATATATATATATATATATATATTATATATGTGGATCAAATGATCTTAATAAGAGATGTATTACATACATATATAGGGGGTATAGGAGGGCTCAAAAGATATGGTTGATAAATGCATTATATATATATATGTTATCTATATATATAGGTGATATATATATATATATATATAGATCCCAAGATATATGTGTTGAATATATATAATGGATTCAAGAGTATATGTATTAAATATATATATGTGTTAGGTAATGTTATAGAAAAGTATACATGGGGAATGGTCAATGCTTTTAATAGGAGAGAGATACTAGAGGGTTAGAGGAACTTTAGCAAGAGGAAACTAAAGTTAAATTCCTGAGCTCATTATTCAAAATTTCCAGATGTACTTCCATAAGTACATGGGTTTAATGTGAACATGGGGAGCATTGTATGTTATTAGGAAGGTATAGTGGACAAGAGATTTTAAATTTAAAAGAGATACTAAAGAAGTAGAGGAAAATATAACAATAGATGAAAATAAATACCCAATTTCTGAACTTAGTATTCAGACAACCAGGTACATAACGATGGAAGCCAAGTATATATAAAAAAAAAAAAAAAATTCCTTAAACTGGAGGTGTTACAGAAATAAGGATAGTGGAGAAGCTATTGAGGAGCCTACCCTCAAGGTTTGATGTTATTGTAACCACTATTGAAGAGACAAAGGATCTCTCAAAGTTCACAGTAGATGAACTTCATGCATCACTGATGACTCATGAAAAGAGACTGTGAAGAGCAATAAACCCATCTTTGGAGCATGCCTTCAAGACCCAGATGCATTTTGGAAGAGGAAGAGGTCAAGGCAGAGGAAGAGGAAGAGGCAGAAGCCAAAACAGAGGAGGAAGAAACAGCTCTTCACATTCACAAGGAATGAGCAACAATTAGAATCAAAGCCAAGGCCAAAGCAGCAGCCAGAAAGGTGGACACCAACATGCTCATGGACAAAATTATGACAAATCCAATGTCCAATGTCATTATTGCAAAAAATATGGGCACTATGCCAATGAGTGTAGGAAAAAGCAAAATGACATGAATAATAGGAAAAATGCTAATGTAGCAAGAGAAGAAAAGAACCCAAAGAATGTGCTATTAACATGTAATGTAGTATAAGATAGGTAGGATGATATATGTTTCTTAGATTCAGGCTGTAGTAATCACATGACTAGAAACATAGAAATGTTTGCCAATATTGATGAATAATTTAAATCTGAAGTAACAACAGGGACCGATACTAAGATACCTATCAAGGGAAAAGGCAGAGTTAGTATCCGTGCAAGAAATGGAGAGCAGAAATTTGTGCCAGACGTATACTATGTTCCTAGCTTGAAATGTAATATTTTGAGTGTTGGGAGGCTCATTAACGAAGGTTACAATGTATTCTTCAAGAATGATGTGTGCACAATAATGGATATACCTCTAAGAAAGAATATTATTGTTGAAGTGCAAATGACCAGCAATAGAATGTTTCCACTCAAGATAAATGCAGATTTGAAGGGAAAAGGGAAGAATGTAGCAACTGTAACTCAAGATGTCTTTCAGAAGGAAGTGAAAGATGAGAATTTGTTATGGCACTTGAGATTTGGACATCTCAATTTCGGGGGATTAAATTTGTTGCACATAAAAGGAATGGTAAGAGGACTACCATTGATTGAGAAACCAAACAACCTATGTGAAGGTTGCATCTTGGGAAAACGACACAGAGAAAACTTTCCATCAGGAAAGATCATAAGGGTGAAAGCACCCTTAGAAATTATCCATTCAGATTTATGTGGGCCGATGCAAACAGCATCAGTGTCACGCAGTAATTACATTTTGACCTTCATTGATGATTTCACAAGGAAAGTATCAGTTTATTTCTTGAAATACAAAAGTGAAGTATTTGAGAAATTTTGCCACTTTAAAGCTCTTGTAGAGAAACAAAGTGGGCATCATATCAAAATCCTAAGAACTGATAGAGGAGGTGAGAATTTTTGCAGAGAAAATGGCATACACAAATAGTTTACTATATGATACACACCTTAGCAAAATGGTGTTGCTGAAAGGAAGAATCGAACCATAATTGAAAGGGTGAGAAGTATGTTAAAGGCAAAACATTTGCCAAATGAGTACTCGGAAGAAGCTACAAATTGTGTTGTGTATATTTTAAATAGATGCCCAAAAAAAAAACAGTGATGAACAGAGTTCCAGAAGAAGCGTGGAGTGGCAGAAAATAGGGACTCACCCTCATGAGATTTTTTGGGTGTGTGGCTTATGCACACATTCCAGATCAGTTGAGGAAGAAGTTGGATAGTAAGGGGGAGAAGTGCATCTTCCTTGGATACTGTGAAGATTCCAAGGGATATAGATTTTATAACCCATCCACAAAGAATTTTTTTATAAGTAGAGATGTGTAATTCATAGAAAAATAAGCATGGGATAGAAGCATTGAGAAAACAGTCAATGTCAAAAGCTATTTGTCTCATGATGAAGATGAGGAAGATATGGCTGAAAATAACATCTCATTGACAACACTAACTCCACCAACACAAGGACAACAAGAGACACCTCAAGAAGGAGTAAGAACACCCTTGAGAAGAAACGAGAGTGCTTCTCCAAGCACAGAACATTGAGCATATTTAAGTGCTACTTCAAGAACAAGTACATCTAAAGAAAGAGGAACAAGATTCAAAAATTTAAATGAAATTTATGAACCAGAAGCAGAAAATGAAGGTATGAACTCCTTATTTGCTTTGTATTGTCATGTTGATGATCCTATTCATTTTGAAGAAGCTATAAAATATAGGAAATGGATAGAAGCCATGGATGAAGAAATTAATGCAATAGAGAAGAACAAAACATGGGATTTGGTTGAACTCCCAAAAGGTAAGGAAATCATTGGAGTAAAATGGGTCTACAAGACCGAAAGCAATGCTAAAGGTAATATTGAAAGGCACAAGGCTAGACTTGTTGTTAAAGGATATACAACAACATGGAAGAGACTATGAAGAAACTTTTGCACCAGTTGCAAGAATGGAAACAGTGACAACAGTGTTGTCCATAGCAGCACAAAACAAATGGAAGGTTTACCAAATGGATGTAAAATTATCATTTTTAAATGGTGTTTTAATGGAGGAGGTTTATGTTGAAGAACCTCTAAGCTATGAGAAAAAGGGCCAAGAGCACAAATTTTGCAGATTGAGGAAAGCTCTGTATGGGCTAAAACAAGCAGCAAGAGAATGGTACAGTAGCATAGTTTCCTATCTACTGGAGAACGAGTTTGAAAAATGCGAAGGAGAACCCACATTATACATCAAGGAGAAAGATGGTAAGATGTTGATAGTTGTTTTATATGTTGATGATGTGATCTTTATAGGTAATGATGATTACCTCATTGAAAATTTTAAAACTTTCATGGAAGATGAATTTGAAATGACTGATATGGGATTGCTGAGATACTTCTTTGGAATAGAAGTAGAGAAAAATGAAAATGGGATTTTTATCTCTCAAGATAAATATGTTAATGAAGTTTTAGAAATATTTAATATGCAGGAGTGCAAGGGAGCAATTACTCCAATCGTAATGGGATTTAAACTGAGCAAAGATGACATCAACAAGGATTTTGATCCTAGTTTATACAAAAGCATAGTTCACAGCCTTATGTACTTGACTGCAACTAGGTCGGATATTATGCATGTTGTTAGGTTGATTTCCATATTTATGGAGAGGCCAAGAGAAGCACATTGGCACGCAACAAAGAGAATTCTGAGGTATGTGAAAGGAACTAAAAGGTATGGTATTTTGTATACTACTTCAGAAAATTTTGAGTTAATTGGATATACTCACAGTGATTTGGCTGGAAGTATTGATGACCGGAAAAATGCTTCCGGTTATGTTTTTCATATGGTTTAAGGAGCCATTTCATGGGCTTCTAAGAAACAGTCTATTATAGAACTATCTACAGCAGATGCAGAATATGTGGCAGCTACAGCAACAACGTGTCAAGCAGTATGGATGAGAAGAATGTTGAGGAGTTTATGTCAAGAAAAGGTAAGAGGGACAGTGATTTATTGTGACAATAGTTCAGCTATTTCATTATCAAAGAATTTTGTGTTTCATAAAAGAACAAAACACATAGATGCTAAGTTTCATTATATGAGAGAATTGGTGAACAATGGAGAAATTGTCTTACAACATTGTAGAATAGAGGAGTAGTTTGCAGACATTCTGACAAAACCATTGGGGCAAAAGAGTTTGAATATTTAAGAAAATTCCTGAGTATCACTGATAACCCAGCAACTGACTTTAAGGGGGAGTGTTGAAAATATTAAAGTTACCTGCGTACCCCGTGTAGGTAGAAAACAGAGTACAAAGGGGCAGAGGATATTGTGTGCACAACACTGTGCATCCAAGAGGAATGGAGAAACCGTAAGGAGGAATTAAATTTTTATGACCGCAACCACCATTGCAGAGAAGAAATTTATTTTTTTATGGCTGTAGCCGAATTTGTAGAGGAGAAATAAAGAAAATTGTGGTTCAAGCACACAACAATAGAGTTTTAATGAAAATATTGTTTTTGGGCTTTTAAGCCCTCAACCACCACAAATGGAAGTTTTTTTTTTGAATGCGCCAAAGCCTTTAAGTTTATGAAAAGGGCCATGCCATCTATGGTCCCCACTTCATCACAATCGCAAATGTTTTTATTTTCTTTCCATGTCTTGTTGATGTGAAGTCCCGAGCGATGCGATGTTGCGATATCACACATCGCATATCGCAACGGATGATTATTACACATACCACCACAACTTTTTACCGGCGACGTATAAGTCATGATGCGATAATGCATATTGCAATCGCATTCACCAAGGATTTCCACCATATGTTATATTTCCGCTAATCCACAACGATGCGATGTGGTCCCTAGCATCATCGCAATTGCTCATCGCAAGTTTTTCCGCTTAACCATTCCGCCCTTCGCAAAGATGTTTCGCCGATGCGACGATGAGATCTCCATTGTGGGGTCCATCACACATCACAAAGCCAAGTCCAAAGGTCCATCCGTAAACCATCTGATCCGTCGACCGCCGATGCAACGATATCAAATCAGGGCCCATAAGGTTTATTAAAGTTTGTTTAAAGTTTCATGCAGCATAGTATTAAAGTTTTTTTTTCTGATTTATTTTTTTTTTTTATGTTTTTTTTTATAGTGTCGCGCCATATAAAAGAAAAAATCCCGTAGCCTTATTGTATATGTGTGTATTGTTGTGTATATGTGTGTATTGTTGTGTAATGAAAAATCCCCCAAGCAAAGAAGAAAAAAAAAACATTTTTGAGACAGAGATTTTGTTTTGTAGTGTTATTCATATTTTGTAAATCCCTCCAAAGAGAAAGAACTCCATCATTTTGTAATAGTTTTAATTTTTTAATAAAATAGAAAGCATTTTTATGCCATTTCTGTCCATCAGTAATCAAACATTTATTTTTATTCTCTGTGTGCTAAGCAGAGTATTATTCTCTCAGTATTTATTTTGGAATTATCAGAAATTCCAACACCTTATAAGAAAATAAATGTGGTGAACAACTGCGCATTTCAGGTGTGGAATGCAACCGTAGGGTCAACAAGTTGCTCCTCCTCCTGAGATGATAAAAGTGAAAGTGGGAGCAGGGGAGTCATATTCATGGAAGGTAGATCCATTCTGGTCGGGATCCATTTGGGGGAGGACTGGTTGTGTCTTCAATTCCCAAGGAATCAGAGGCTGCGATTCCGGTGACTGTGGAGGAAAGGTGCAATGCAAAGACGAAAGTGAGAGTGAAGATCATATGATCACGGCAATCACAAAAGCGGATTTCGAACTTCTGGGAGGAATAGCGAAGCCGGACACGTATTCTGTTACGTTGGAGAATGGTTACAATCTTCTAATGTCATTGGTTGCAAGCTATGCCGCCAATAATATCAGTATCACCTGCCCCTGAGAGTCCATGGAGTGCAGAGCTAACGCGGATGTGGTGTGTCCCAAAGATTTGAAAATTAAGAAGAAGGGGAGTGCCCTTACTGCGTGCAATGGTCATTTCAATGGATATTTGCCTAGCTCCCCTGCGTTCAACGAGGCGTTTAAGAAGGCGTGTCCTCCTGCATTCCCCTTCCACAGCAGCACCATATGCCCTCCTTCCACGGCTTCCTACACCCTCATCTTCTGCCCTCGCCATCCTTCACATTTATTTTCTAGGTTTGCCTCCTTCAATAATATATAATGCATTTATTTTCTAGGTTTACCTTTCTCTCAAATGCATTTTCTGGGTTTACCACCCTTGGGCTTCTCTAGTTCAATAGTTCCACTCCAAACGCATTTCTCAATGGGCTTTTGCTTACGCTCATTATGTATTCGAATCACAGAATAAGAGGTTGCATTACATGGTTAGGAATCTCACTGCAAATAATGTGTGTGTGGAGCAGCAGCCATGAATTTGAAATCGTTGCATAACGGATGATCTATATTACTTGTGTTCCCTTTGTTTTTGTCTTTTCTAATATCATGAACCACATCATTTTCATTTTGTTTTCGACGTCAAACACCCTTCACAACGGAATGGCGACATTCGGTTTAAGAAATAGATCCAACATTCTGTTTCATTAATCTTTATTTGTACTTTGTTAACGATGATCTTGTATATTGTTTCTAGTCTTGTGCAAATATAAAAATTAAGACTGCAACAATCTGTTTTGTTAATGCTTGTTTGTTCTTTGTTAACACTGGTGTTATTAAAGTGAGACTCCCCGGTGTAGAAGACCTGTTTGTTTGTACTTTGTTAATAATAGTGTTATTAAAAGTGAGACTCGCCGTGTAGAAGACTTGAAGCCTTGAACTTGTGAATTTATAGGTATTAAGGGATATTATCAGATATATCATACAAACTCATGAATGACAATGTACTTTAAGCTTACTTTTTTTAATGAAATGAATATTTTTTTTTATGAAAGGAATATGTATTCATCTATTTGTGTTATGATGAACATGTAGTCATCTATTTATATTGAGATCATTTTATTAAAATTGTGAAATTATAATTTGATTCATATTTTTTATTATTATAATTTATTTAAAATTTATGTAAAATTTTGTCTAAAGGATAGAAATTTAAAATTTTAGAGAATATTTCTTATTTTTAATATGCAAACTATAAAAAACTTGAAGTTATTTTAGTAAAAATAGTCAAATTTGTAATGGTTTTCTATAGTATATATAAAATTTTAGCTATTTTTAAGGTAAACTAATCTTATACTATAAAATTTGGACTAATAATTTAAAAAAACAATGGAAATAAGCTTAGTCCACCTACAGCTATTACACCCTAAATTTTCGGCCGTCAAGTTTGTGGAGAGGTAACAACTCAAACTTGTGATTCGAAGAGCGATATTTTTTCTATTTGATCATGTGATTAGTTCTCTGAAACCCCTGATTCTATGTGATCATGTGATTAGTTCTAGTGGCTAAATTCATAGAATATTTCTATTTGTATCAAGTAGAGAGCCTCACCCCAAAAGTATTGAGAAAATTGAACCCATATCAGTTTAATAAAATATGTACTTTAACCATTGGAACTCAAATAATAATTAAAGTAACCCTCAAATTTAATAATATGACAATCTATTATATAAATTATATTTATTACTTATATAATAAATGTAAATTATAAATTCATATAAAAATATATTTAGTATAAAAATTTAGCATATATAAAATTCAAACACATTATATAATCGAAGTGGACCAAATTTTATGTACAATTTTTTAATTTTAAAAACTAAATATTAACAATTTTTGTTCAAGATGAAGTTCATTTGTTTTTTTTATATAACTTTATATATATTTATATATATAATGTGGAAATTTATTAGTTAAAGTGAGATGTGAAAAAATAAAATAATAAAGTAATTATTATGAATTTTAGAGTTTTTGATTAGACCCGAGTAAAAAAAAATTGGTTAAATTGTGTCATATTTTGTTATTTAAAATGCATTTTTGACTATATATATGGATTCCAAAAAGTGAAAATCTATATGGTATTTGGATTGTGGAAACTTAACAACTCAAACTCACCATTCCAAAGAATCATTGAGTAAAATCCTCCAAGAAAATGTGCCAATAAAATATTCAAAGCAGGCAGACTATAACATCCAAAAAAGAATTGTGTAAGGTTTGAAGTTGTTGGCTATAATCCAATGAAAATATTTTTTGCTAAATTTTATATATATATAACTATAAAATAAAGGAAAAATTTAGAGATAAACCCTTGAAGTTATTTTGGTAAAAATAGTCAAATTTATAATGGTTTTCTATAGTATCTATAAAATTTCAGGGATTTTTAAGCTAAAATAATTTTATATTATAAAATTTGGATGAAATTTTTTTTACAAAAAACATAAATTAGAGTAACCCACCAACAAATATAATATTACCTCCTAGGGCCTCAAATTGTGTAGAGATAATAACTCAAACTTGTGATTCCAACAAATGTATTTTTTAATGTATTTTTTCTATATGATCATGTGATTAGTGGGCCTCAAATTGTGTGGAGATAATAACTCAAACTTGTGATTCCAACAAATGTATTTTTTAATGTATTTTTTCTATATGATCATGTGATTAGTACTAGCTATTATGTCCATAAAATATTTATGATTAGTACTAATGGCTTTGTTTCATAAAATATTTCTATTAATATTAGGTACATAACCACACCCAAAAAATTATTAAAAAAAAATTAAACACTTGCCCTCGTAATAAAAAAATATATTTTAACCATTGAAACTAGAGTAACTTTAAAAATTAACAATATAACAATCTATTATATATAAATTATATTTATTACCTATATAATTAAGAAATGAAAATTCTTAATTCACATAAAATATATTTATTATAAATAATTTATCATATATCAAATTCAAATACATTATAAAATGGACATCGGCCAAATTTTAAGTACAATTTTAATATTTTAAAGGAAATATTAAGAATTTTTATTTTCGTAGATAATAAAAATAAATATTATATAAATATAATATAATAAATATATATATTTGTATATATTTATTATAAATAATTTAGCATATGTCAAATTTTAATGGACATCGACCAAATTTTAAGTACAATTTTAATATTTTAAAGAAGAAATGTTTAACTTTTTATTGTCTTATATATACTGTGTTGTTTAAGATAGAGTTTATTTATTTTTTTACATATCATATGTGATTTTTTAGTTGAAGTGAAATGTGAAATCATCAAAATAATAGATTAAATTTTTATTTTTAAAAGAAACGCATATTAAAAAATTTCATTATTTTTGTTTGTTTCGTACATATTTGTTTTTACATACTATAAATATTTTGTAAAATAGAATTAGAAAAATGTATCTTAATATAAGTCAATCAATGTAATTAAAATATATTTAAAAAATAACTTAAAACAGTATTATTATTTAAGTCACAATAATTTAAGTAATAAAATAACTATATATATATATATATATATATATATATATATATATATATATATATATATATATATATTAAAATTTAGAAAAATTAAAAAATATATTTATATATAATAATTTTTATTAAAATAAAATAAAAAATAATTTAATATTTTAAAATTATCGTAAAATTATGTAATTATGAAAATTCCATCCTTAAAATTTATATGTAATGATATAATATATTATAAATTGACCAATATATAAATTAGAAAATATATAAATAAGTTCCAAAATCATGGTTTATCTTGTACGTATCATTTGTGGTTGAAGTATGATATCAAACAATTACTTATTGGACTAAAATTTTAAGATAACTTTTATGGCTATGTTTAAAATTTTAAGATAGACATTGATTTTCTATAATCTTGAAGAAATTATTGTATGATAAAATAGGTTATGTATAGATGAAATAAATAGATAAATATATAATGGATAGAATAGATTCTTTTTTAATAATTCCTTCCCAAAAGGTCGAAATATTAAAAATTCAATCCAATTTTTTTTCAACAATATACTCAATATTTGCATCTTTATCGAACAAATATCCAAACTCCATTAAGGAGTATGCATATTTCTGCATATCAAATTAGTTTTCATTATAAAGAAAATGTAACAAAGATACAATAAGACCTTGTTGTTTAATAGTGTTAGTCATTAGATTGATCTAAAAATATTTTTATTTTCTCTACCCACTAATAAATTGATTGATCTAAAAATATTTTTATTTTCTCTGCCCACTACTAAATTGACTAATTAGGCTCATATTTTTATAATCGATCCGATGTCCCCATCTAATTTGTCACAAATGTCTACTAATTCATTTCATATATCCACACAAATACTACTTGGGTTTATCCATAGTTTGTTTCATAAACCTTTTGAATACTATTTATTCTATATCTTCTGAAAATATTGTTCCATTAAAGACTATATTGAAATACTATTTTTTTTTTTTTATATCTCATATATTCCCATCCCTATGTAACAATAGTAAGTTTAACTTTTTCACTTAAACCTAGAAATGGTTATACTACTAAAGACCATGGGGAAACCTAGAAATGGTTAAACTACTAAAAAATATGGGGACTTTACTAGGGTTGGAATAACATACTATCTCTAGGAAATATCTAAAATGAAGAAACAACTCTAGGAAATATCTACCCAAAAATTATGTATTAGACTTTAGAGTAACTCAACAATTATAATAATGACAATAATAATAATAATAATAATAATAATAATAATAAATCAAACTAAATTATTATTTTTCAAGCTACCAATATTATTTAATAATAAACTAATTTTAAATTTATAATAATTTGATTAGTTATATATATATATATATATATATATATATATATATTTTCTCAGTCATCAAATCCACCTATAGATATTTTTTAATAGATTAAATGATATTAATATTATTTTAATAGATAATCATTTTAGATGTGAATCTAAAACATATAAGTGATCCAAAAAGGTGTTGTCTAATTATTATGAGTTATGAAATTGTTAGTTAGAACTCAGTAAAAACAATTTCCATTAACTTGTGACTTTTTGTTGTTTAAAATGAATTTTTGATTATATATATGGATTTGACACTCTCAAAATCCTTAGGGGCCTTTGGATTGTGAAAATTTAACAACTCAAAATGATCATTCCAATGAATCATCAAGTCAAATCTTCAAAACATGTAGACTACAACATCCAAAAAGAAATTGTCTCAGGTTTGAAGTTGATGAGGTAGGATGCTATGACACTCATCACATAGGTTCAATTCACTCACAAAAGTTCAATTACCTTCCCCGACCGGGCTGATGTATCTTGACATGTTGATAAAAGAGATGTAGTCCTACCAAACTTAGCAAAAAAAATTATTGGCTAATATTTTTGTTAAATTATGATATTTTTGTTCTTTAAAATGTTTTTTTTTTTTTTTTTTTAAATTTCATATATGGATTGAACACCCTAAAAGACATTAGGGGAACTTTCCAACAAATCTGTAACATTTTTTGGGATTTTCCAATTATTTTATCTTTTGGTGTATTTTTTTTGTTGAAATCCAATGAAAATATTTTTGGTTAAATTGTATATATATAACACATAAAGGAAAATTTTAAGGATAGAAATTTATCTAAAAATTTAAAATCCGTAGATAATCTCTCTTATCTCTAATATGCAAGATATAAAAAGCTTGAAGTTATTTTAGTAAAAATAGTCAAATTTCTAAGAGTTTTCTATAGTATATATAAAATGTTAGTCATTTCTAGGGTAAAATAATTTTATACTATAAAAGCTGGAATAATAATTTTTACAAAAAATAGAAATTAGAGTAGCCCACCTACAAATATTAGCCCCTAATTATCCCTACAACAAGTGGAAGGCCCTCACATTATAGAGAGTTAACAACTCAAACATGTGATTCCAACAAATGTATATTTTCTATGTAATCATGTGATTAGTATTCCAAACAACATTCATAAAATATTTCTATTTTTACTCACCCTAAAAATGTTGAATCAATATCATCATAATAAATATGTACTTTAATCGTTGAAATTTGAGTAATTGATCTAACCTTCAAAATTAACAATATAACAATCTATTATATATAGATTATATTTCTTACCTATATAATTAATAAATATAAACTATCCATTCACATAAAAATATATTTATTATAAATAATTTAGTATATGTAAATTCAACACATTATATAATCAACCTAAAGTAAATTTACAATTTTTAAAATACTAATCATTTTTATTTATTTTCATAGATATATAATGTTGTTTAATATGAAAAAATTATATATATATATATATATATATATATATATATATATATATATATATATATATATTATAATGGACTAAATTTTAAGTATAATCTGTAATATTTAAAATAATTTACTTGTCTAATTGCATGAGTCCCATGTGTGATTTTTTTTTAAGTTTATTATCTTTAAATAGCTTTAGTCTATTTAATTAAATAGATTAAATTTTAATTATACTTCTATATTTAAATTACATATTAACAAATTTTATTATTTTTTCTTCTTTCATGGTTAAAATAGATTTCACTTTTTTTTTTGGTTTAAATGTATATATATAATTGAATTTATTTTTGTGTTATTTAAGGTAGAGGCTATTTATTTTTTAATTTAATTTTACTTTTTATTAAATATTTTTTTAAGCATATTTCAATATTTTGTGAATTACAGTTGGAAAAATTATATTTCAATATAAACAAGTCCATCAATGTTATTAAAATATACTTGAAAAATAACTTAAAACAATATTATTATTTAAATCACAATAACCTAACTAATTAAATATCAATAAAAGTGAAGAGTATATATATATATATATTAAAAAATATATTAATATGTAATATTTTTTATGAAAAGAAAATAAAATTATAATTTAATATTTAAAAATTAGCATGAAATTATGTAATTATGAAAACTTAATCTTTAAAATATATATGTAATGATATAATATATTAAAAAATAACAAATATATAAATAAGCTTCAAAATTATGTTGCCAATACCATTTGTGGTTGAAGTATGATACCAAACACGTACTTATTGGACTAAATTTTGAAGATCATTCTTGTTGGGATGTTTAATATTATAAGATGGTTATTGCTTTTCCATCACCTTGAAGAACTTATTGTATGATGAAATAGGTTATGTATAGTTTAAATAAATAAGTAAAGATGGAATGGATAGAACAGATTCTCCTAGACTTTCGTCCAAGAAACTAGAAAGATTGATGTAACATGTACTACATTAATAATCCTATATATATATATATATTTCTTATCTCTAATATGCAAAATATAAAACACTTGAAGTTATTTTTATAAAAATAACCAAATTTTTAATGGTTTTCTATAATATCTATAAAAATGGAAATGAGCTTCACCCACCTACAAGTATTCGACCCCAAATATTTGACTCTAAATTTTCCCCAAGTTGTCAGGCCCTCAGATTGTGGAAATGTAACAACTCAAACTTGTGATTCTAAAAAATGTATTTTTTCTATTTAATCATGTTATTAGTACTCTGCAACCACTACATGAAAATTACCACAAAAAAAAGAACATAACTAAAAACATTACACTATAGCATTACACTAAAAATAAACATACCCAACTTACATTTGTTTGGTGTTCCATTACATTTTAACTATTGACAGAAAATATGTCACTACTATCATATGGAAATCTTACCATTATGAATTTCGCATAACAAAATTCCATAATATATATTACATTATCAAATCCATGTGAATCTAAATCCTATGATCAGATTTACGCACATATTTCCATGTATATACCAATATTAAATTACTTTTTCTTTGAATTACTATTTTGGTTCCAAACCTTATATTTATTTTAATTGTCAGTACATTATTTGATATTTCAATCTCGAAGGTTATAATTCCATGTTTAATTATGACCTTGGTTACTGAACTACCTTGATTTTGTCTTTGAACATGTGTATTGGTAGCGGGCTTATAGGTGTCCCACATGTTAAGACTTGAGGAGATCGATTACCATAAATTTGTGGGAACCCTAGATCTTACAGTCTAGATGAGGGCTAGGTTGGTTACAATAACCACCCTCCCTATGCCTCACTATAACACCCCTAGTTTTATGCTTTTCAAGTTAGACATTTGAACTTCAGTCCAAATGGGAGTGCACCCCAATGGATAATTATTGTGTGGATGTAGTTAATTATTTATTTATGAAAAATAAATAAAATATTTATGTGCATTATGAAAAAATGAGAATTTTGAGATCACTTGCCTAATCCATGAGGTTATGGAAATAGGTTAAGACTTTCCCCAAAACCTTTTAAAAATCCTTGAAAGAATTTATTTCTAATTTAGATTTTTGAGTAGAAATCTAAATTTCCCACAATGATGAGGAAAGTAGTTGGGAAGAGGTAAAAAGCTGGAAAAACAGAAAGAAACTTTAAAGTCCCTAAATAAGGGAAGCCTAGGCAAACAGGAATAAAGGCATCTTGAAATTCTAGATGCAGAGTTAGAAACAGACTTTGGGGAGAGCATAAGCTTAAATAAGCTACTCCAGAACAGATGTAGGTTGGTCTGTTCTAGGAGAGGATCTCAACTCGGGGGTGAGTTCTGGAGACAAAAGAACTCTAAGGTTGGGAGGACTGGTCATAAGAAGAATTGGTATGCACAATAATTTTATAAATGGTTTAAATAGATGTTGTTGTACATTATTGATAAACGCTATATCTGTTATTTTGAATTAAGTTTCTGAGATTTTTTGTTCCTTACATTTAACAGATTCCATTAGGAGAAATTAATCTCTAAAATATGTAGAGTTGTAGGAACAGTAATTATGGGAAAATATCAACCAGAATCTCTAAACCATAATATGGTCTAAATATGGAGATATATTTATTATTCCCATAATCAAATTAAATTTTGTAACTTTAATTTGCTGCTATAATGACCAGTTATATGAACCGAAAGAGATAAAAAATATAAACTAGCAGCTAACTGAAATGATATCTACAAGAAAAAGTATAGAAGAACATATAATTTTATTAATGAACTCAGGAAATTATATAATGTTACATACTGTAACAATACTATAAAAGAAATTAGAGAAAAATCTATGTTATTGAAATTTAAAATATCAGTAAAATATTTATCATTCAACAATTACCTAGAATTATACTTCCGTACTAAATTATACAGTATTGACAAAAGAACTCTACCGTATTATAAGTTGTAAAACAATGTTGATAAGTTATGATATTGACTACAAAAATTTAGACAAATTTTATCTCGAATTAAATCTAGTATTTCATATCATTAATACCCAGCCTGTGATATTGGAATTATAAACATTGGAACCAAGCGTTGTCTAAATATAGAAATGAATGGTTCATAAAGAAAATATAAAATATATAATCACTGTTAATATTATCAAAGTATATTATAAATTCCAATCAAAGTGCAGTATTGTAATAATTTAAAAACCAAATACTGTAAACTCAAGATTTTAATATACATTATGCTGAAAAATGTATGTAGCATTAAAACTGCCTCATAGTTGAAATGAGGAATTTCAATAGAAAATTATGAAGTCATTACAAGACTAAAAAAAAATGAAACCCAAATGTTGGGTTTTCCTTGGCATTATTTTACCGACCTGGATATACATAGAAATGGAATAAGGATAGATCAACTACATGAGAAGAACTCTATATGAGTTAAAAAGAAAAAAAAATCAAATAACGCACCTAAAATAGAGATTCAAGAAGAATACATTAGAAAAAAAAAACACGGAAAATTTAAGATAAATGCTCAGAAAATTTTATTGGCAAGTTCATAATTATTACCTGAGTCAAACTCCCATGACAAATGTAGTTAGCTGTGTTTGAAAATGAAACAAAATGTTAAGATTTAAAATAAAATGGGTAATTCAATTTCTTGCTGAAATAAATATAGTAGAAAAATCGAAATTACCTTATAACGAAGGAAATCACGAGCTAGGAATTTGAGTTAAAAACCCTCAAAATGAATTCATCCATTATCTGCCAACCAATAGAAAAAATGGTTAACTATAAAAATATTATTCATGCAGGAATAGTTAAATGGGATACTTTGTTGTAAAAGAAAAAGATATGCACAAGGAGATTTCCTTACTGCTACAAGCTTAGTAGTTTTCCATAAGAACTCCAAGCCTGGAGAAAAATGAAATGATGAGATATATGGCTCCATTCATATCTAAATAAAAACAGAACATTTTACCCTGTTGAAAAAAAACGAGCTAAAAATGATTCAGACCTTAAAGATATATATAGGGGATGGTGACATAGAATAGAAAAAGTAGAACGATGGAACAGGGTAAATGTATAGGGTAGCGAAACTATGTCGAATTCCATTCAAAACCTTAGAATAATACACGGGAATTTCACCGAGACGACATTTTTATAACTCGGTGTTTCAATCAGAAATGATATACACATGTTGTAAGAGTAGGAAATCGAAATATATTCGAGGACAAACGAATAACTAAACTCGAAATGAATGAAATCGAACCAGAAACTTCATAGCAACCAGAGATTTGTTATATATATGATTAATACCATATTTTTACAAAAAAAACTTTAAATCACAAATACGTAAAGCAAGAACATAAGTGATAAATGGTAGTTACTCACCAGTAATTCGCAGAGCTAAAGAATATCTGTTGAACTGATAGAAAAACCAGAGAAGTTCATGAGTAAAACTCAGAGCGGAAGGTTTGATGTCGAAGAACCAAGAGAGAGATAACTCTAATGGGAACGAATAGAAAGTCATAACAATGAGAAAAGAACTTTTATAACTAAACCAAGTTCTGAAACCCTAGTGAAATCACACCATACAGATGGCACTCATCGAAACCATCGTACTTGGATTTCCGATATACCTGTTGAAAATTACGAGGGAGTAGATGAAAATCACACACCAAAGCATACCCAAAATATTTAATTCATTAATATGAAATCAATTTTGTAAGAACCACTAACAATTCGTGAATTTTGTGGCTCGAGGAAGTCCCAGATGGGACGAGCTGGTAGAGATAGTGCCAACGTGGAGAACGGAAATTCAATACACATTAAATTCCATAATACTACATAATGAGAGACATGAAATGATATTAATTAAGAAAGTTAAAGGTAATGAAATCAACCTTCTTTTATATCGCACAAAATATATGTTCGTATATTGGTATTGTGAATACAATAACTCTAAAGTGTCTACCACAATATATATAATTCTTTTTCTTAGTCAAATGACTATAGTGATATAGGTTCAAAAGGGAAATAATTGTAACTATAGTCTAGTTACATATTATTAAAATGAAACAAATTATACATTCATAAAGACATCAAGAGAATTAAGAAAAGGGCATAAAATTTTAGGATGAGTATTCAATTGAAAATTTTTAAATGGTAAGATAGTTCATGACCTATATAATTGGTAAGAATATTTTATGAATATGGATAAACAAAATTTAATGGTCTGATCTACCAATACTGATAAGTATTGATGGGGTATTTTAATGGTAACATTTGAGAAGTCAGAAATAAATTAGTATAAAAAAATAAAAAAATAAAAAATAAAATAAAAAATAAAAAAAAAATTGGTGTAAACAGGAGACATTACAAATGGTATCAGAGCCCATGTTAGAAAAAAACTGGGTTGTTGTGCTTACTACATAAAACAATTTTATTGAAAAATTTATATGGTTACTGATGTTGTTTTGTTTTAGTGTACAAAGGTACTGAACTGAAAATTCAATGGCTGAAGAAGATGAACTCTAGGTCGATCTAAGTGGTAGAGATAATACACCAGATCCAAATGCTCCTTTAATGGCTATGTTGCACAGGTTGCAACGGGAAATGGCTGGGCTATCATTAGCTAGTGAGGAGCAGGAAAAGCTAATAAGAGAACTGACTTCGTAGAACAGCCAAGAAGGTGAAGGTTCTGGAAGGAGGAGGAAAGGAAAGTTCTCAGATGATTCTGACGAAGATGACATTACTGAACATTACTCTAAACAGAAGAAGGAATTACAGGGTGAATTCCGAAAAAATAAACCTCCCTCCTATGATGGAGAGAAGGAAGAAGATGTGGAGGCATGGCTGTTGAATATTGTTGAAGAGGTTAATCCCCTCTACAGACAGAGGCAATACCTACTAGCCCAGATCGGGTCTAGCAACAATCAAACACGCTACAGTGCAGGTTCCTAATTGCAAATAAACTGACTTGCGATGAAGGCTTACCTGGAATCCAACGCTGTCGTTTGTAGAAGAGGTGGTGCTCCCGTTCCTTTGCCCTGGCAGATCACAATCCTCACGATCTCCGTGATCTGACACCTGCACATGCAAGAAACAACACAAACGCAAGCATAAAATCTAGTATATACTACTATATGTCAGTCGAAGAGGACATAACTCATGA
Organism: Pinus albicaulis; assembly: GCA_034641835.2. Lineage (NCBI taxonomy): Eukaryota > Viridiplantae > Streptophyta > Pinopsida > Pinales > Pinaceae > Pinus > Pinus albicaulis. The sequence continues at coordinate 908,654,243 of CM076576.1, read as the reverse complement.
ACATAATCAAGAACAAGAGTGGAACCATAACCAATAGTCGCTTATCATTAATGATTCAAAAGAAGAATACAACCATAGCTTCGACGCGGCACTCTCCTTTGGCGGGTCGTCAGAAAAAGATGTCTCGATAAAGCTTGTCAAGGATGGGACAAGCCTCTCTCTCTGGATACTTGACAATAGTCTCCTTGCTTGGATTTGGCATTAAGGGAATCAAGAAGGCTCTTGCAGCATAAGGATGTGAAAGCTCTTATGGACTAGCTTGCAAAGGAGATGAGCAATATTTTATAGATGGAGGAAGGGGAGTTGGGATCCCTATAATTATGGGATTGGCCCTATCATCAAGGAAACTTCCATGAGAGGTGGCAAACCACTTCCTCTCTATGGAAATCCGTAGCCAAACCTCCCAACTCCAGATAGATATCAGTCCAGGAATTTGTTATGACGAAACTTCCGCCATTTATTTTTAAAAAACACCTCTTAATATGGTTGGCACATGTCCGGCTCTATGACAGAGCGCCAATTGGCACACCCTCTTTGGAGGATTTGCCCCTTTGGCGCGAGGGCTGAACTGTGGAACTGCGCCAATTGAAAAGGAGCTATTTTTAGGGTTTTTTGCAGGGAGATGTCTTTAGGGTAATGAAATCTCATCTTCAGAGGGATGCAATGAAAGTATTTTCAAGTCTTGTCTCTGCTCACAGGTCACGGAATGAGCCCTCAAATGTGCGGGATGGGGAATGGCAGGGACGGTGACAAATTTCTATGTAACAAATATGATTAAGTATTTTCAGGTCTACGAATATGAAAGCAATCTGAGGGCCAGATTAGCTATCTACCAGTTGCAAGGTAAGGCTACCTTGTGGTGGGAGGAGACAAAAATGGTTCATGCCATTGATGAAAAAACAATGACTTGGGAAGATTTCCAAGTCAAGTTTAAAAACCATTATTTGAACAAATGCTATTATGATGATAAAGCAAAGGAGTTTCACGAACTTAGATTGGGACAGCTCACCATAGATGAGTTTGTCACCAAGTTTACAAATTTGTTAAGGTATGTCCATTATATTCGTGAAGGGAAAGAAAAGGTGCAAAGGTTTTGAAATGTTTGCCTCCTATGTACAAGGAGAAAATAGAGTTTGATAATTCAAAAACTATGGATGAAGTGGTGAGGAAAGCTATATTATGCTACCAGTAGTTTAAAGGAAAGAGTGAACATGGGAAAATCTGGATAAACAAGGGTGAATTCAAAGGAAAGAAACAGAAACCAGCTTATTTGAAGAATTTTAGTAGGGATCATTAGCAGAAGAAATTTAACAAACCAAAGGAAAGTCAAAATGCTCAATCCCAAGTTCGGTCAAAGTAAATAGATGGGGATAATAAGAAGGAAGGAACAATTAAAATGCGAGAGCGTTTGAAATGTTGGGGTTGTGGAGAACCTCATCTGTTGTGATACTATCCACACAAAAATATTCAGATGGTTCTGGGAGATAGAGAAGCTACCACAGTGAATGATATAGCAAGGAACATACCCACTATCAGTGCAGCCTTGGAGAACCGACAAGAAGAACATCAGTCTACTATGGTGAAGATGGAAGGTAAAATCTCTGATCAATCTGTTACTATATAAATTGATCTGGGTGCTTTTGTGAGTTATATTAGTCCACAAGTTGTAGAAAAATGTTAACTCAGAACAAAAAAGTTTCAACAGCCTTGGTTGGTACAATTAGCTACTGGAACTAAATGCAAAATAACTCATAAGCTACCTAAAACAACTATTAAATTGAATGAATATCAAACATAAATTGATTTAAACATTCTGCCATTAGGTTCTTATGATTTATTGATAGGAATGGATTGGCTAGAAAAGAAAAAAACCATGCTGAATTATTGGGACAAAAATCTGCACTAGATAGATGATGAAGGAAAACCATTCATACTAAAAGGGAAACTGAAACCTATTTCTGTAAGGCAAATCTCTTCCCTTTAGCTAAAAATAATAGCTAGAAAAGGATATCAAGTATATGTTGTACATGTTGAAGAATTAGGATAGCCACCTGAAGAAAACTTGCTAGACACTTTACGAGTGGTAACATAATTTAAGGAAGTTTTTCCAAATGAGATTCCTCATCTTCCCCCCAAAAGAGAGATTTATTTTTCAATCAATTTGGTGCCAGGAGCAACACCCTTTTCTAGAGCCCCTTACCGAATGATCCCCCTTGAACTCATGGAGTTAAAAATGCAATTACAAGAATTGCTGGATAAAGGTTACATCAGACCGAGTGTATCTCCTTGCGGAGCATCAGTGTTGTTCATGAAAAATAAGGATGGAACCTTTAGAATGTGCATTGACTAACATCAACTGAATAAGCTGACAATCAAACATAGGTATCCGTTGCCCAGAATAGATGACCTTTTTTATCAGGTGAGAGGAGCTTCAGTATTCTCTAAGATTGACTTGAGTACTCGTTATCACCAACTTAGAATTAAGGAGGAAGATATCAATAAAACAACTTTTTGAACCAGGTATGGGCACTACGAATTTGTAGTCCTACCTTTGGGTTGAAAAATTCCCCTGCCACTTTTATGTTCTTAATGAACAGTGTTTTGAACAAGTACTTAGATAAGTTTGTACTAGTGTTCATAGACGATATTCTAGTCTATTCAAAAAGTGAGGCAGAACATAAGGAACACCTTAGAATTGTGCTACAGACTCTCAAAGAGAATCAATTATATGCCAAGTTTAGCAAATGCGAATTTTATAAGGATAAAATTCAATAGCTGGGCCATATCATTTCTGAACAAGGATTGGCTATTGACCCTAAGAAATTAAAGGCTATTAGAGAGTGGACGGTGCCGACTGATGTTTTAGCAATGAGATCATTTATGGGGATTGCAGGATATTATCGACAGTTTGTAGAAAGATTTTCTGCAATAGCATATCCCATAACTTCACTACGGAGAAAAGGCACCAAATTTGAGTGCACTGAAAAATTCCAATACAGCTTTGAACAACTGAAATTAAAACTTATCACAACACCTATACTAAAGATTGCAGATCCTGATAAAGAGTTTTTCACGTCTACGTATGCATGTAGAGAGGGGTTGGGAGGAGTTCTACTGCAAGAGAATTCTTTCATTGCATATGAATCTAGAAAAATTAAGAAACATGAACAGAATTATAGTGTATATGATCTGGAATTGGCTGATGTAATTCATGCCTTGAAGATGTGGTGACACTATCTTCTCGGAAAAAAATTTGCATTGATGACAGATCATATCAGTCTCAAGTATTTCTTTTCTCTAACAGATTTGAATGATTGACAAGACAGATGGTTGTATTTTCTGAGTGAATTTGATATGGACATAAAACATATGAAAGGGAAAGAAAACAAAATTGTTGATGCTCTAAGCAGAAATGCTTGCCAAAACATAAGCAGCATTGGGAATAGTGCTAGTTTTGGCTTAGAAGAATTAGTTAAAAAGGTAGCAGATCAAGATCCCAACTATGAGAATCTACAATTGAAAATGCTGAAAAAGGAAATGGCTAAATACACCCAAAACTAGAAAGGGCTGATCTGCTATAGAAACAGATTGTATATCCCCAATGTGGATTCTTTAAAAAAAGAAATCCTAGATGAATATCATAAAAAACCATATTCAGGACATCCTGGATATCAGAAAATGCTTACAGCCTTGAAAAAGAAATTTTTTTGGCCAGGAATGAAAAAATATGCAGCCAACTACTTAGCTAGATGCATGGAATGTCAACTAGTCAAATTTGAACATCAACATCCAGCTGGTCTTTTAAACCCCTTACCAATTGCAAAATGGAAATGGGACACTATTTCTATAGGTTTTATAACCGGGTTACCTAGAACAAAGTACCAGCATGACTTAGTGATGGCAGTGGTAGATACCTTAACAAAGGCAGCACATTTCATACCTGTAAAATCTACTTTTGGGACAGCCTAAGTAGCAAATGTGTTCCTAAAAGAAATAGTAAGGCTACACGGGGTCCCAAAGATGATTATTTCATATAGAGACGCTAATTTCACAACAGCCTTCTGGAAAGGTCTGTTTGGAGGCATGGGCACTAAATTGAATTTTAGCACTGCTTATCACCCTCAGACGGATGGTCAAATAGAGAGAACAAATCAGATTTTCGAGGATATGCTGAGAATGTATGTGATGGATAGGCCATCAAAATGGGAAGACTACTTACATTTATTCAAACTTTATTATAACAACAACTATCAATACTCCATCAAAATGAGTCCATTTGAAGCACTCTATGGAAGAAAGTATCGTACTCCTTTAAAATGGAGCCAACCTGAAGATAAGCTAGTACTTGGGCCAGCTACTCTACAAGAAATGGAAAGGATTTTCAAAAAAATATAGAGAAACATCAAGAGAACACAAGATCGACAGAAAAGATATGTCGATAAGAAGAGAGAGCACCGAGAGTTCAAAGTGGGTGATCATGCGTATCTGCGTATTAAACCCAAAAAGAGTACACTTTATGCTTGAAGTTGTGCAAAATTGGCTCCTAGATACTATGGGCCTTTTGAGGTGTTAGAAAGGGTGGGACCAGTGGCTTATAAGCTGGCCTTACCTCCCCATGTTAAAGTTCATGATGTTTTTCATGTTTCGTTATTAAAAAGATATGTACATGATGCTTCTCATATTGTTTATTGGAATGTGATACAGGTGGAACCAGAAGGGGAGTTCCTTCCATAACCGCTTGAAATATTGGAGCGAGAATAAATTGAATTGAGAAATCAAAAAGTAGCCAGAGTAAAGGTGCAATGGAAACACTTTACTGCGGAAGAGGCTACATGGGAAAGAGAGGCTGAGATGATGGAAAAATATCCATATTTGTTTTCAAAATGAAATCTAGTAGTTAGTTGTTAACACCGAGGATGGTGTTTGTTTTTAGAGGGGGAATATGTAACACCCCTAGTTTTATGCTTTTCAAGTTAGACATTTGAACTTAAGTCCAAATGGGAGTGGACCCCAATGGATAATTATTGTGTGGATGTAGTTAATTATTTATTTATGACAAATAAATAAAATTTTTGTGTGCACTATGACCAAATGAGAATTTTGAGATTAATTGCCTAATCCATTAGGTTATGGAAAGAGGTTAAGACTTTCCCAAAAATCTTTCAAAAAGCCTTGAAATAATCTATTTCTAATTTAGATTTTTGAGGAAAAATCTAAATTTCCCCCAATGATGAGGAAAGTAGTTGGGAAGAGGTAAAAAATTAGAAAATCACAAAGTAGATTTAAAGTACCTAAATAAGGGAAGCCTAGGAAAACAAGAATAAAAGCAACCTGAAATTCTGGATGCATAATTAGAAACAGGCTTTGCGGAGAGAATAAGCTTAAATAGGCTACTCCAAAATAGATGGAGGTTGGTCTATTTTGGGGGAAGATCTCAACTCGGGGGTGAGTTCTGGAGACAGAAGAACTCTAAGGTTGGGAGGACAGGTCATAAGAAGAAGTGGTATGCACAATACTTTTATGAATGGTTTAAATAGATGTTGTTGTACGTTATTGATAAATGTTGTATTTTTTATTTTGAATTAAGTTTCTGAGATTTGTTATTCCTTACATTTAACAGATTCCATTAGGAGAAATTAATCTCTAAAATCTGTATAGTTGTAGGAACAATAATTATGGTAAAATATCAACCACAATATCTAAACCATAATATGGTCTAAATCTGGAGACATATTTATTATTCCCATAATAAAATTAAATGTTGTAACTTTAATCTACTACTATAATGACCATTTATATGAACCGAAAGAGATAGAAAATATAAACTAGCAGCTAACTGAAATGATATCTGCAACTCTGTATAAAACGTAGAGAGAAATTTATCTCAATATTGAAGAAAGGATTTATTTCTCAAGAACTATAAATTGTCTGTGGCATAAAAATAATGTATACTTGTTATCTAAAAGAACAACCATAGAAGGACAACCAATTTTATTAATGAACTCAGGAAATTATATAATGTTACATACTATAACAATACTATAAAAGAAATTAGCGAAAAATCTGTGTTATTGGAATTTAAAATATCAGTAAAATATTTATCATACAGCGATTACCCAGAATTATACTTCTGTACTAAATTATACAGTATTGAAAAAATAATTCTACTATATTATAAGTTGTAAAATAATGTTGATAAGTTATTATATTGACTACATTAAAAATTTAGGATATACTTAACTACAGAAATTTAGACAAATTTTATCTAGAATTAAATCTAGTATTTCATATCATTAATACCCAGCCTGTGATATTGGAATTATAAACATTCGAACCAAGAGTTGTCTAAATATAGAAATGAATGGTTCATAAAGAAAATATAAAGTATATAATCACTGTAAATATTATCAATGTATATCATAAATTCAAATCAAAGTGGAGTATTGTAATAATTTAAAAACCAAATACTGTAAACTCAAGATTTTAATATACATTCTGCTAAAAAATGTATCTGGCATTAAAACTGCCTCATAGTTGAAATGAGGAATTTCAATAGAAAATTCCGAAGTCATTACAGGACTAAATAAAAACGAAACCCAAATGTTGGGGTTAACTTGGCATTATTTTAATGACCTGAATATACACATAAATGGAATAAGGATAGATCAGTTTCCGGAGAAGAACTCTATATGATAAAGTTAAAAAGGAAAAAAAAGCAAATAATGCACCTGAAATAGAGATTAAAGAAGAATACATTAGAAAACAAAAAAAAAGGGGGAAAATTTAAGATAAATGCTCGGACAATTTTATTGGCAAGTTCATAATTATTACCTGAGTCAAACTCCCATGAAAAACGTAATTAGTTGTGTTCGAAAAGGAAACAACATGTTAGGATTTAAAATAAAAAGGGTAATTCAATTTCTTGCTCAAATAAATATAGCAGAAAAATCGTAATTACCTTATTAACGAAGGAAATCACGAGCTCGGAATTTGAGTGAAAAACCCTCAAAATGAATTCATGTATTATCTGCCAGCCAGTAGAAAAAATGGGTAACTATAAAAATATTATTCATTCAGGAATAGTTAAATGGGATACTTCGTTGTCAAAGAAAAAGATATGCGTAAGGAGATTTCCTTACTGCTACAAGCTTAGTAGTTTTCCATAAGAACTCCAGGCCTAGAGAAAAATGAAACAAAAAGATATATCGTTCCATTCATATCTAAATAAAAACATAACATTTTACCCTGTTGAAAAAAAGAACGAGCTAAAAATGATTTAGACCTTAAAGATATATATAGGGGATGGCGACATAGAATAGAAAAAGGAGAACGATGGAACCGGGTAAATGTATAGGGTAACAAAATTATGTCAAATGCCATTCAAAACCTAAGAATAATACACATGAATTTCACCAAGACGACATTTTTATAACTCGGCGTTTCAATCAGAAATTATATACACATGCTGTAAGAGTAGGAAATCGAAATATGTTCGAGGACAAATGAATAACTAAACTCGAAATGAATGAAATCGAACCAAAAAATTCATAGCAACCAAATATTTGTTATATAGATGATTAATACCATATTGTTACAAAAAAAACATTAAATCACAAATATGTAAAGCAAGAATATAAGTGATAAATAGTAGTTACTCACCAGTAATTCGCAGAGCTAAAGAATATCTGTTGAACTGATAGAAAACCCAGAGAAGTTCATGAGTAAAACTCAGAGCCGAAGGTTTGATGTCGAAGAACCGAGAGAGAGATAACTCTAAAGGGAATGAATAGAAAGTCATAACAATGAAAAAATAACTTTTATAACTAAACCAAGTTCTGAAACCCTAGTGAAATCGCACCATATAGATGGCACTCATCGAAACCATCCTACTTGGATTTCCGATATACCTGTTGAAAATTACGAGGGAGTAGATTAAAATTACACACCAAAGCATACCCAAAATATTTAAGTCATTAATGTGAAATCAATTTTGTAAGAACCACTAACAATTCGCGAATTTTGTGGCTCGAGGAAGTCCCAGATGGGACGAGTTGGTAGAGATAGTGCTAGCGTGGAGAATGGAAATTCAATACACATTAAATTCCATAGTACTGCACAGATCTTATATATATAATATTCGAATCAACGTAGACCTAATTAAGTTAATGAGAGACATGAAACAATATTAATTAAGAAAGTTAAAGGTAATGAAATCAATGTTCTTTTATATCATACAAAATATATATTCGTATATTGCTATTGTGAATACAATAACTCTAAAGTGTCTACCACAATATATATAATTATTTTTCTTAGTCAAATGACTATAGTGATATAGGTTCAAAAGGGAAATAATTGTAACTATAGTTTAGTTACATATTATTAAAATGAAAAAAATTATACATTCATAAAGACATCAAGAGAATTAAGAAAAGGGCATAAAATTTTAGGATGAGTATTCAATTGAAAATTTTTAAATGGTAAGATAGTTCATGACCTATATAAATGGTAAGAATATTTTATGAATAGGGATAAACAAAATTTAATGCTCTGATCTACCAATACTGATAAGTATTGATGGGGTATTTTAATGGTAACACTTGAGAAGTCATAAATAAATTAGTATATATAAAAAAAAAAATTGGTGTAAATAGGAGACATTACACTCACCTTCCAGATCATTCTTTCGTTTCTATTCCAACACATCCAACTCTGCAAGTGAGATGGGTGCCTCAGACAGATTTACTAGTCCTCCATGTTTTCTGAGGGTGTTAACTCGATACCTTATTGCCGCTATGACTTGCTGCAGACATTTTTTCTTCTTGACTGTCTTATGCACAGGACTTGTATCATGTTTACATTTGTATGCCAGGTTTTCAGTTGCTATGCATGTTATGCTTACCTGATCTATTGTGAAAGTTTCCCCTGTGAGCCTAAGAATTTGCTCTCTTCCTGCTTCAGGTATGCTTCTCCATTTCTCAATGTTCGTTATTCTGTTTTAAAGGTTGAAATTTTGGGTTTCGATGGCTAACCACAAAAGGGTATCACCAACTGAGTTTTCTTCATTCGTCAGTTTTATCTTGCCCATGGCAAGAGTAGTCGAGTATCTATGTGTGACCTGCTTCTTCCTTCCAGATAAGGGTTATAGATTTGGTCTCTATAGAATGGTAAAAAAAAGGTATCCAGGTAGAATCCTAAGGGTCTTTTCTTGCTACGATCTAATAGAATTCAAAATACTTGTTCCTGACATTATTTCTTTATGTTAATTCATAAGTTTGTTACAAGTATTAATCCCCTTCCATGCCTATATTTTGGTTGTAGGTTTGGCCTACAACAACATCATAAACACATTTATGGTTTGGTATAGCGTTATAAAGCTAAGTTCCCAAAAAACCCCCTGCACAAACCTTCTTTTGATTTTTATACTTGGTTCTGAGGGTTACACCCTCCCTATGCACAGGTACAGTGAGAGGTGTTTCCTACTCCTTGAATGCAAGTAATATTTGTATCTTAACTTGACTGAATGGTTTTGGCATGTTGAGTTTTATGTTTTAGTATAACCTAAAGAATAATGAAGTCCAAATTTCTTAGAATAATTAAATAAAATATTTTCTTTAAGTTCGAAGGCCTCTGCACCATGTATCAATTGTAAAGATGGATGTTATACTTGTTTTATTTCCCCTTTATTTAATCTCAAAACTTGTTCACTAATTTCACATAGAACTTATGAAAGGATTTTAGAATTTTTTTGACATGTTTTCTTCTATTTGGTAATAATTTTTTGATTATCTTACGGTGAACAAAAGTTTTTATGGAGGTCTGGTTGTTTTCCCACTGGAGGGTTTTATGATTAAACATAAATTTGTATCTTCTTGTATATAAAATTTTCTTTTTCTTTAAGCCTTTGCACACAGATGTTCTTTATATATGTACATGATTAGAATAGCTTCGGTTTATAAGCGTTTATTACTGTTCTCTCTTTTCAACTGTTATTATTTTGAGATATTTTATATTTTATACTCCTCTTCAAACTGTTTATCATATGTTTACAAATTATGGGTGGAAATGACTAGAGGACCATGAATTTTACCCTATTACCACAGGGTTCGAATCTAAACCTATGATCCTGTACATTCTAAATTTTACAGTTATTAACTCTCTTTCCAGTTATTTACAGATATTTGATTAGCTTGTTAACTGTAATAACATATGTGGAATAATCCTATTCCATGTAGTAAGTAGGTGTATAAATATTTCACCAGTTCTTGTTAATCTCAAATAAATTAATCTATTTCCTGTAAAGAGTCTAAGTTTCGTACCTTCTAGCCATTCATAATTTAAAATTATTCTAATTATTTAAATTTCACTTTCATAATTTATCCATATTATTATTTTAAAGAAGGAAAGTAAGAAACTCGGTTTTATGCACTTTCCATATTACAAATATTATTAGAAAAAAGAATAGTAGAAATACGTCATACATATTCTTCTTGTTCTTTCTATCACTTGAACTATGAGAAAGAAAACACATAAATATTTATCTCAGTATTTTCCTTCCTGAAACTGATGGCTTCCTCGAACCTTGAGAGAGGAAATCAGGTCCTCTTTTCCCCCGTGCTCCGCACTAGATTCTTATGTAGTATATATTTAACAAAAGAAAGGCTTTAGGAACTTAGTCTAGCCTATGCCTCCGTTCTTTTTAGAGCTCCATTGGTTTTTCTACTATCTCTCGACAACTCCTTCTAACATTCTCTTTCTAAAAACCATCATTCTTCCTGAACATAACCACATTCACCACTCACTATTTCCATTTTATCCTTTTGTGAAAGGTAATTATCAGAAGCTATCTCTACCTTTTTTACTCTAGAATCTTGAATTCATTTTACCAATCAGTTAATCAATTTTACTGAGGTTACTTTATCAATTTTTTTATGAAATAAACTCAAGTTTTATTAATGAATAATCATATTTGTTAACTCTTAATAATTAAAATGTATTATAAAAGTCTCTCAACCATAGTAAAAGTAAAACACAGTGATACATCTTGCCCCTCTATGGTAAACACCATACTCAAGGTTACTTTATCATTGAAATTAGTCTAGAATATGCCTCTCAAATGAGATTTTCATCCTCTGAGGTAGCCTCCTCTGGGCTAAAGTGCTTCAATTACACCTCAACTTGGGGGATGACTCGCCTCCGGATCATTATTTCTCTCTAATCGAGAATATGCTGAGGTTCTACCAGAAACTTTCCGTTCGATTGTATTTGCAGATAAAAATAAAAATTTTAATTAGTTCCATCAGGAACCTTTATCATTTGCAAATCCTAATGTAATCATGACATACATGTATACTCTGCCAATTTATCACATTCTTAGGGTCATGTATGTCTCGTTTCAACAGTGATACATGGAACACATTATGTACCAATATATGAATAGGCAAAGACAATCAATAAACCACTGACACTGTTCATTTCAAAATTTGGAATGGTCTGCAATACTTGGGAGCCAATTTGGCACAAGTACTCTACGTCAAAGTACTCCCCTTTGGTTTAGTTCTTACATATACGTGGTCACCCAACACAAATTCCATAAAGGTTTTCTTTCAGTCTGAATATATATTTTTCATATCTTGAGTTTCCTTTAAGTTCTATCTAATTTTTTTCACCTCATGCTCCATTTCCTCTAGTATTTTTGGTCCAAGCATAAATTCCATGGAAAATAGAAAAACGTCTCTCTATTGTTTGTGAAAGCCCGTGAATATTACGTGTTGATGCAATTAGAGATGGTGTCGTATGAGGACCACTATACCATTAGTTATGGAGAAGTATGGTAACTACAAGACATGTTATGCCTACATGCCATTTCATGCTATTCTGTTTCATTTCTCCAGCCATGGATATATAATTGGCACAACCCCACTATTTATTTCGCCTCACATTTCTATTTTTTTCTTTTATAGATTACGAATATCAATTAATTTTGAATATGTGAACAACCTACCATCAGAAAAGAAATAAATTAAGGGAACTCATTAACTATGACAATGGCATGGACAGCGATATTTCTTATTACATTTATGTGTTTTCTTTGTTCATGCGTTGGAGGTAAAATTCTCAAATTTATTTTTTCTAATTGATTGTCTCATATTTGTATACTAATAATGGTAACTAATATTCCCTGAATTAATGAAATAAAAAGAGTCACCTATGCCTTATAAGACAATAAATGTGGTGAACAACTGTGCATTTTTTATGTGGCCTCCAACCATGGGGTCAACTAAAGTTTCTCCTCTTGAGATGATGAAAGTGAAATTGGAAGCAAGGGAGTCATATTCATGGAACGCAAATCCATTCTGGTTGAGACCCATTTGGGGGAGGACTCATTGTGTCTAAAATTCCCAAGGAATCAGAGGCTATGATTCCAGTGACTGTGGAGGAAAGGTGCAATACAAAGACAAGAGTGAGAGTGAAGATCATATCATGGCAATCACAAAATTATAGTTTGAACCTATAGGAGGAATAGCGAAGCTAGAAACGTATTCAGTTACAATATTCCATTGTCAGTGGTTGCAAGCTATGCCTCTAATAATATCAGTATCATTCGCCCCTGCAATTCCATGGAGTTCAAGCCAATGCGTATGTGGTGTCTCCCAAATATTTGAAAATTAAGAAGAAAGGGAGTGTCATTACTATGTGCGACGACCATTACAATTGATATTTTCTCATATCCCCTGCATTCAGTGAGGCATTTAAGAAAGCATGTTCTTGTGCATTCCCTTTCACAAGTATCACAATATGCCTTCCTTCCATGACTTCTTACACCCTCATCTTCTATTCTCGCCATCCTTCGCCTTCACCCCGAATAATATCTAGTGTATTTTCTAGGTTTATCTCCCTCAGTAATATGTTGTTGAGTCGTCACATATGTTTTCCCATCAAATAAAGGAAATATCTAACCATAATTTTTAGGAAAAAAAGTGAGTTGGGCTGGTAAAATAAAAGGAGAAAATGTTTCCATGACTACTGTGGAAGGTTGTATGGAAGTCACAACATGAGGAATTGATGGGTTGACAGTAAATGATGATGGAGGAGATGTATAAGGAAATGTAGCAATATATGTAACAGAAAATAAAGTCTCTTGTTGGTACTGGATATAGGCGTTTTCATAGGTGATTCAGAACTGGTCAACAAAGCTTTAAAGTTTATAAAAATCTGACGAGACCTTACTATCACCCTCAAAATATGAAGACTCAGAAGATGGAAAATATGATTCAAACTTAATGGGATAAAAAAATACTTCTGAGAGGAAATAATTTATCTTGGAATTGAATAAAGTTAACTAAAATTTGAGATGAAAATATAGATCTTCAGGAGCAACCAACCTTGCAGGAAAATATGTGCATCTTACTAGTGGAGGTGTACCTTTTATTTTTTATTTTCATACTGTGACATTTGCTTTCTTAATATCCTCTCAGGGTCATTAAATATTGGTGAAGGATTGGGACAAGGATTGTACCTCGTATGACTTTTGGGAGCCACTGTTCTTATCAATATACACTTTGGCTCTAAATGACTAAATCATCCTTATTTCAGTGCTAGCACTTGTCACCCATAGTTCTATAATTCAATGAAATATAATAAATATCCCGAGGGATGATTTGACACTTGTTCCCCGACAACGACTCCAAAATGTTAGAGCTCCTTAGTTTCAAAGTGCTGAGAAATGAAACCAAAGAGATAACCACAAACCAACCATTGACTTGGTATCTAGCCCTACCAAATCAGAGAGGGCTCTCTCAAAATTAAACTCAGAGCCAATGGAAGTGACTGGAGAGTAATAAGGTTTTAGGCTAGTTATCAACTCAATAGGGTTTTGATTAGGGTTTGTTGGATAAGGAGCACCAGGTTTAGGAATCAAGCTAAGTATTCCAAAAGGATAGTTGTCGACATAGAATGGGGCTAGATATTTATAACCAGTGACATAAATTGAATTTTTCATTGTACTGTGGTGAGGAGTAAACCATCTAGGAGTAAAATGAGCATACACGTATGAATTCATTTGTTTAGAGGATAAATCACTTAAATGAAAATATAAGACAAAGGAGAGAATTTGAGGCAATGTATTTTGTTTAAAACCTAGGAGATTAACACAAGAAGAATATAGATGGCTGCTAGAACTACTTAATCATCAAATGCATAAGGAAAAATAGAGAAAAATGGTGTCACTAACCACATCACAAGAATCCCATAAAAATAGATGCAACTACCTGTATTATTTTTGTCGAAATCATGTACACCAGTTCCAAAATGTGTGAGCTACTTGCTCTCCACTTTGTAAAGGTGAACCATGTCTTTTCAAAGGTGATTTCTCTTTTATGGTTTTAGTCTTCACTACTTCTTCAGTAAGAACCTCCTTATATATTCTTCTTTCCCTAGACCTAGTTTTAGGCTTAGACCTAGGCATCTCCTCTTCTGCTTCGAGAATAAGGACCAAATTCTTACCTTTCTTGTATGTCGTTGAAATATATGTTCTAGACTGAGTTTTTCTCACTGATGGCATGCTTGATGTTTTAGCTCCATGTGATCTCGATGATGATGAAGGAGAGATTTGAATCTTTCACTAGTTAGAGATAGGTAAGATAGAATCCCCATCCAAGAAAACTTCCCATGACAGGTTGATTTGTGTTAGCTGGTGGAGGATTATTACTTCGACTACATCAATTCTGATGCATTGACCTCTTGCATATGAGTCGGCTCATATCTAGAGATATCTCCTCCCTTATACCTTGTCCTTTCACTGGTCTTCTCCATGTTTATAGCTTACATTTTTATATAAAACCCTAGTTTCAAAGTAGAAATAACAAGGGATTTGTTGTGCAAAAAAGGCGTAGAAGCACAAAAAATTGAGGGAAGGGAATAGAGGGGATCGGGGGTAGGAAAAATTCTAAACAAATTATGGGAGGTATGAATAGGTTTTAGGAACACAATGAAAGTGGGATTTCCAAAAATTAGTCAGAAATAAGGGGAGAAAAGGCGAAAATACAGACTTGTGCCAGAAGCACAGCAATATGCTCGGTTTGATAAGGAAAATGGTGAATATGAGGGAATATGAGTGTGGGGATTGATGGATAATGTTTGATGAGGCTAATAAAGGATATGTATACTAAAAAACAAGGAAAATCCCTTTGAATTGAATCTATATACCATTTAAAGTAGATAACGCAACAAGAAAGCACAACAAAACTCCAAGGATAGATTTCAATCAGTTATGTAAGGAAAATACTACATTGAGGGTTTGTTAAGATTGACTTACTTGTTTGATGAAGCTCTGAATCAAATGAGATGAAAATTAAACATTTCCTTCTTCCCTTTGGCCTCCAACTAAAAAGCATATAAACCTCCTCCAAAAACGCAGTAAGCTGATAAGCAAGGGCAGCGATGATGAAATTCAAACTTCTGATGGATATGAAAACTCTTCAAAGTGATGGAAAGGAGCTATCAGAACTTGAAAGGATACAATGAAGCTTTAAAGTGTGTTAATGCTCCTTATAACTTGAAAAATCCATTGTTGGCTTGATAATGGAGTGACATCATGATTAATTTTGACCAAATTATTTTATGATGTGATTGGTATTGGAAGCATATTCTTCAATACGAAAGTGTTACATCTCCATGTGATGTAGATGTAACTTTGATTATTTTGATTCACTTTATTCTCTAAGTGCTAACTCTCATGATACTTTAATAATTTTTCATGATTAATGAATTTAAATGGAATATGATGATCACACATCGAAATTAATGAGTATGATTACTGAATAGACCAACAAGACACTCATGAAACTTTTATGATCAGCCTTATGACACCATGAATTTTTCTATTCAAATTCTAAATAATGAAACTGGCCTATGGTGACTCAATGACTCATGAATTTGATTTCAAATTGACCTTGATGACCATGGCATATGATGTATTATGAGAGTAGCATTACACCTAGAAAATGACTTAGGACCATTTGACAACCAAGAGACATGTCAAATTTTATTTGAAAATTTAACAATTTGACCCTAAGACTCTAATTATAGTGGAAAGAGTAATTTGATCACTATGACTATTAGACACTAATACGTACGAACAATTTTCCATGTACCAGTGGAATATTTAGCAGCTATTTTTGTTCTTGCTTCCTCGCATGGCACCCCAAGTTAAGGATTTACGCGAAATTCTTCCAAGATATACGTATATTTGGTCTGATATTCAAGAGTATAATAAGTTATTCTTTAATATATAACACCATATTTGAGTTTCACACTAGCTTTAGTCTATGTTTTCGTTGATATACGTAACTCATTTATTAATAATTATTTGTCACAAGGAGGAAGTATGCTTGACATGGACGGAATGTAAACAATCATTTTTGATAGAATTATCCTACAAAATATCCATCCATTATTGGAAAATAATATATGCTAGGCACACTCTCAATGTATACTTTTCTTTATATATGACACAAACCAACATTTTCTCTTAAATTTCTTCCTCCATGGACTGACCCGAGTACCTTTCAGTTGTTAAACTAGTTCATGAATGAAATTTTTGCAACAAATTGACCTTTGACCATAATGGTGAGAAATTTCGATATGAAAATACATATACATATGTCAGTATGAGGAGATAATAATCAGTGAGAGAAAGCTCATGAATAGGGTTAAAGTTTCATATTTCACAAATGATTTGGACATAGTGTTAAATTAGTTTTTGTTCTAGTTATGGAGAAATTGGTTCTAGTTATAAATAAATCGAAGACATCCTCATGGTCCTTATTCATATCCATCTTCCTACATATTCCAAATATGGATGAAGTTAAACTTTTTAATAAACTAGGATATTAGCAAGGTGGTACCTTCTATTTCTTATTCACTGATCTGATCAAACCAATATGGAATTTTTTTTTTATTGATGATATTGGAAAAATCGTATTTATGTATTCGTCATGGAAATTCTTTCCATTTTTCTATGAGAACCAATTCTCTTGTTCTTGGGGTTTTTGCAGTTATAGAAAATAATGTGGGACATGTTGCTCAAATCATTGGCCCAATACTGGATGTCTCTTTTCCTCCATGTAATATGCATAATATTTCCAATTCATTGACAGTTAAGGGTGAAGGTACAAACGGCCAGGAAATTCGAGTTAATTATGAGGTACAACAATTATTAGGAATCATATGGTTAGAGTCGTAGTTATGAGTGCTAAGGATGGTTTGATGAGAATAATGAGAGTAATTAAGACGGGAGATCCTCTAAGTGTTCAAGTTGTTGGAGCTACCCTCGGATTGATTTTCAATGTTCTTGGAGAACCTGTTGATAATTTGGGTCATGTAGATGCTCGCATATAACATCTCTTTTTCATAGACCTACGACCACCTTTGGAGAGTTGGATAAAAAATTATCCATATTCAAAACATAAATTAAAGTAGTAAATATTTTGGCTCCTTGCGATCGTGGGAGAAAATTGGCTCTTACATATATATGTGTGTGTGTGTGTGTGTGATCTTTTAAAGATGAAATGAGATGTGAAACAGTATAATGAACTAAATTTCAAGTACAATTTTTAATATTTAAAAAACATTAGTTGTCCACGAGTCCCATGTGTGAATTTTTTTAGTTATTTTTATTTTTAAATAATTTCAGTTTATTTAATTAAATACATTAAATTATAATTATAATTATTTATATCTAAAAGGATTACACATTAAATTTTTTTATCATTTTTCCTTTTTTCATACATTTTAGTTTAAAATAGATTTTATCATTTTAATTTTAGCAATGCCACCTTTACTGACATTCAATTTTTTGGTGATGAACGCTAAGGTCCGTCACCATTCCTTATATGAAAATGCTGATGGTCACTATATGTCACTATAAATAATTATTGGTGACAGACCTTGAATGTCACCACAACACCTATACTTTTGGCAATGCCACCTTTGGTGACATTTAGTTTTGGGTGACAAAGGCTCTTTTGATGATTACCAATGTGCTTATGGTGACATTTTTTGACCCTCACCAATTTCCTTTTTCTCGTTGCGCGCTAGTATTTGGTACGTGGAAGTTCAATCATAAAATACATGGATACTACTTCCCACTTTGATTCTAGAATCATAAGGGAGCTGAGTAAGGTGTTGATGCTCTACCTTAAACTGTTGCCATTCTAAACATCTTGCCAAGTAATCAACTATTTCTTTCTTCATTCCTTGTCAAAACATATTCTTCCGCAAAATTCTCACCATATTTTGATAACTCGGATGACCTGAATAAGGTCTCTGATGGTATTCATATAAAATCATCTGTTCTAAGGTAGAGAGATTTGGAACATACAACCTCTTCTTATAACTTATTAATCCTTTCAATTTCATGGTGTATTGTTTATCCGAGTAAATTTTTGATACCCTTTAAACAAAGACCTTTCACCTCAGCTGATGTGTTTGAATTAAATTTTATCAAAATAAATAATGAACACATGTAGATATAATCAAGAGGAATACATGCCAACAATCATATGAAAAAATTGCAAGAGGTTTAATAACAGAGTTCTTCTAGTGTGGACTACATCTCCCGGCCTCGGTGTCTTGATGGTGTTGGCCACTTCATTTAGTGCTATAAACGTGAAGATGTACACGAACGTTGTTTTCTTATCATACAAGGAAATCAACCCTCAACATGAGTGGCAAAGTATCTCCATGAGACATTCTGTTGCACGAAAATATCTCACTCATAATAGACCTCCTGCCAACATGACTTAAACTCACACATAACGACTATGAGTATCCTCCTAACATGGAAACAAAGGGATATCAATAAAACATACATGTGACAATGAGTATCTAGTCAACATGGCAAAAAAGGGACCTCAAACATAAATGACAATCCATGACAGAAATTACATCTCAGGTCAAGAAAAAAAACAAGATCCTGCATTAAACATCAAGGAAGGATCTATACAACATAAAGCATCTGATCGCAAACAGAAAAAGAAGTACATGATCGCACTGCATATACCTCACACTAAATATGACTGAAGAATGGGTTTCTTCACTGTTGGATCTAAAGTCACCATCGCAATCTTGGCGTCGAAAGGCATAAAATTGACTTCTCACTCCCTAAATGCTGACACCTGCAACTCTAATTTGAAAAGTGGATGAAAAACATAAGGCTCAAATGGAAAATGTGACTACACTGGTGAAATCATGTCGACAAGAGCTATAGGATTGACTGTCAATTTTATTAATTCTGACACTGTCGAAATCTAGGTCTCAGGGAATCTTTTAGATTCCCCCTAGATTCCTCAAAGATGTTGCTCTGTAAGGAAACTAGAAATATGCAACTCAACACAAGAATCTGATCTCATGATTTAGATCCTTATGAAATTATGAGAATACTGAGTATAAGTTGACCTCATTTTAATACCGATGAATTTCGCCCTCCAAGGAATCTGAAATATTCCCTCAAGATTCCTGAAGATTCTCCTCCACATGGAATTTCCCAAACCGATTCTCAAATAGAAAATTTGGGTGCACCATCGTGCTCCCTATGAAATTCTGGTTTAAATGCATATAAAATTTAATACATTCTAACATAGGAAAATTTTACCTCAAAACATTCTCTAAGCTTCAAAAAAGAATTTTGCCTCGAAATCTGTGCACCATCACCTCGAACTGCGTGCTCCAACCTACCTGGGCGCACTGGGAAAATTTTGAATTTAAATAACTATCTCGAGCGATGTTTACAAAATAGCCCATTGGCCTTATGGTAAAAAGCCGATTTTTTAAAGGGAGGTCGGGTCGAGGGATCAAATCTTGCCTCCTCCAAAATCTGCATTATACACTTTTTTTGGGCACGTTTTAAAGTTTCTAAGAAGGGTCGGGCCCGCCTTGTGTGGCCCGCCAAAAAAACCCACCATATATTATATTCGTGTCACATGTGTTTTAATAGGGTCGTTGCATGGGGGCGATCCAATCCACGTGGTTGCCGCGTGTTCGATACCCATCGGTCTTGCCTGTTTCCACTTGTTTATATGCGATATATATATATATATATTTATATATGGTGGGTTTTTTTTTATGGTTGAGGTGGCGGGGTTGATCGCCAACATCCCCACCATATATAAATATATAAATATATGGTTTGTGGTTGCGTCGGTCACCCTGTGGGGTCTAGCGGGGGTCATGGCCTGCTGACCCATATTTAATATGGTTGTTATATGGTTATGCGATGGAGTGACAGGGGTGGTGGCATGCCACCCCCATTTATATATATATATATATATATATATATATATATATATATATATATATATATATATATATATATATATATATATTAATAAAACTACCACACATAATTTAATATGTTGTTCTTAGGTTGAAGGAGATGATTCAAGGAGGCCACAAATTTTCCTAGAACCTGGCCAAAGCTTGTTGGAATCCGGTGGCCGGAAAAGTTCGAAATTGTGCCTTCCTTAAGCCTGCCACCTCATCAAGTTAACCGAGAAATTTTATTTCTTCTAACTTTCGCATACGAGCTTGGTTTAATGAACCGTTCACACCATTGCGATTAGAACGACGAGATCTTCAACTTGAACCTAGTTCAAGAGAAATCTAAATGTCTTGATTTTTGAGCTTTCATAAGCCCTCTTTGTCCTATGTGTGTCTTTGGAGACACCTAGATCAATCCTGGAATTTAAGCTTGCTATAATTTTTCCTACAATTTCAAATATTGGGAATCTCGTGAGAACACTTCTTGGAGCTATTCCTCCACATAAAATTTCACATTGCTACCTGTGTAATACAAAACTTGATGGGAATGTCTACTTAAGGCATGAGACATTTGGTTTTCCTTTCTTTTAATGTGTTTGATCTCCATATCAAATTTGTTAAGGAAATTTAAAAATCTTGTTCGCCTTGCATCCAAATCTGGATAACTAAAGAAATATTTCAAATTGATATGATCATTTGTCAGCAAAAATTTCTTACGCAACAAGTAGTTTCGCCACATTTTTAATGCATGTATGAAAATAGCTAATTCCAAGTCATAAACTGTATAATTTTTCTCATGTTTCTTTAGTTCTTAGGACTCAGAGCCTATCACTGCATTATCTTGCAATAATACTCCTCTGAATACTTCTATACAAGCATCACTGCATACAACAAACTCTTTTGTTGGATCAACAATTTCTAAGATAGGTGCAATAGTTAATTTTGTTGCACCCTTAGTTAAACTGAGAGGTGGGGGGGTGAATCAGTTTAACACATTCATGGTCTTTTAAAACTTTCCTTTAAAACTTATTTACACCTTCATTTCATGAACAACTTAAAATTAGAGAAAACTTAATATGTGAGAAGCAAGTATTAAGCAGATTAGATACACCATATCAACACATAAACATCATGCACATAGAAAATAGATATAAGTGGAAACCCATAATGGAGAAAAGCACATATTATTATTGTTTTGATGCAAAGGCAAGCTCCAACTCCCTCTCACCACTGATTTTTTGTACTCTCCAACCTACAGGAGGCTCCAACCTCAATTCTGCAAGCTACAACTTGCAAGGAAGCTCCAACTCCCAACTATTTTCTGCAGGCCCCAACCTACAGGAGGCTCCTACCTCAGCCAGCTACAACTGACTTCTATCAAGCTACAACTTGATATGGAAGCTTCAACTTCCTCTATTTTCTGTAGGCTACAACCTACAGGAGGCTCCTACCTAAGTCAGCCACAACTGACATCTATCAAGCTACAACTTGATAGGGAAGCTCCAACTTCCTCACTCTTTCATAAAAGCACTTGTTGATTTACCTGGATATTAGCTCTATTCTGTACCATCTTCGCTGCTGTGCACCAACCTTCATATCTGCCCTAGATCATCTCTGCATTTTCTCAGATTCTCTATCAGCTCCTCCTTCTTCTCTGCCTCACTGCTTCATTTCTGCATTCTCTAACCTCACTATGCATATCAATGTGATATCATATATAAAGTTCATCTCATGACTATTTTCATTCCACAGGGGATTCAGAATGAATAGCCATGACTCTTTGACTTCTGCCTTCTCATTTCCTTCTCTATCTCATTCAGAGGAATATAGAAATTTATTCAAATTTCAGTTTTACAGTGGAGTTTTATTTGTCTACTAGAGACTTTCCTTTGCATAAAAAAGAATTATAAAATCAATTAAAACATTTACATTCACATTTTCAGTTACATACATCAATTTCACGCAGCCCTTTTTATGGCCTTTGGGTAGCTAGTTTTGTCTTTTCTACTGCTGTCAAGTAACTGTACTGCATACCTCTATTGTTCACTCCAATTGTGTATCTACTGCATATATAATTGCTTTACAATTTTAGCCCCAAATAAATCTCAAAGTCTCATGCATATGAATATGCCTCTCCATTCATTTTCTTGGACTGGTAATTAAAACAAATGTGTGCAGAAGCTTTTCTTTTCACATCTGCTGGTTATCAAAACCATTTAACCACATTGAATTCTCTGATCTGGGAAAGTATTAATAATGATATGCAGAAGCTAACTTTCTATTCTTAACACTATTTTTAGAACCCAAGTAATTCTCGGCATATAAATCAGGCTTTAATTCTTTACCAATTCAATCTTTGATTCAACATCAAACCCAATTCAAAATACTCATATGTGGTTCTTTACCTATTTCAAATATTATGGTTAAACTCATATATTGACTCGATATTCAATATTCCAATAAACTAAAGTTTCTCACCTCGAAGGAGCTCAACCCCATACTTGAACTTTATAAAAACCCATATATTATATGCACCAAGCTTACCTTTTGCATCTAACTATAAGGTGCCTCCGCACACAGACTCAATTCATATGTAAGGTTCGACTCTATCGTATATATACCTCAGTGTATATTCCAACACCAATCCAATTGTTAAGAATCTTTAATATTCCAAAACTCACCTTATGAAATGTGAATTCATTTATATCAAACCATTGTTTCATACCATTTATTTTATATTCGGAACCCCAACTTTATAAGTAGGTCGAAGGCTTATCATAATAGCTGAACTATACGAGTATCTCAACTTTGAAGTTCGAGTCAATTGATTTAATACCAATGCATACTTTAATCTCTGAATTTGGTTTTAAAACCTCGATGCATCAACACATATCAACAGAGAATCCACGATGTAGTTGGGTCCCATAGCAACTTATATCAATAACCAACATACCTTTCCACTAAAAATCATGGAACTTGATAGTCTGATTGCTTTTGGATTTGTTGCTAGCAAGATCGTACGAAAATCACAATTTTTCGTGAACAGAACCTTAACGCCAAAAAAAAGTGTGAAATGGGTGGGTTTGTATTACCACCTTTGCCACATGTCAAGCGCTGAGTGCTATCGCACTTTTATTTCGAATTCCTCTTATAGCTTTTAAAATTTGCGAGAACCATAAATGGTTTTCTCTCAACTGCCTTTACTATTGCTAAAGGTTTCGCTACTTCTTCAAGGTTCCACTTCTTCCTTAATTGAAGTTTCACACAGTTCCATTGATTCGATATGTTGAGCGTTCACAGTTACTGATAAAGTGATGAATTCAATTCAACGCATGGGTCGGCTACCAATTCTCTGTTTTAACAATGCATCTCGATGTCACTACCGTCGAAAGGCTTTTGCTGTACCGTGGCTTCAAATTCAACTCCACATAACGAGGGTTAACCCAGCTCAAACCTTCACTTTCTTTATTCACAAATCTGTTCTAATTCTGCGTTCATTTAATCCATGCTTCACTCTTTCACTGGTTATTAACTCCTTCAATAGGTTCGTTCCAGATCCACGATCTCCACACATATCTTAACAAGATTTAACACTGTTAGTTTCCATTATGATTCGATTCACATGGTCAAAAAAAGCCATCACACTTTATTATTTGTCTTCCATGACTTCAAATGGTTTTAAGCCCTCTACTCTTACTTCTTCAATTCGCTGGGCTTCATTTCACTAAAAGCCCAGATAAGATTTTATTAGACATATCTTATTGTGCTGGTTGGTTCACAATAGAATGCTCAATCCTGGCATACACTCACAATGTCGATCCTCATTCAAATTCATCGCTTCATTAACCAAAACCCTTTATCTTCCACCTACGTATGGATTAGTTCCATATCTAATGCCTCTGGGTCAAACCCACAATGAAATCCCAACCACCGATTTCTAAGCCTTGATCCTCAATGCACTGTGTATTTTCAAATAATATGCCCAATTTCTACTTGAATGCCATTCTTAATGTATGATATGTTCACACATTGAACACTGTATTGAAAACTCAATTTCACTTCATGTCTTCTTTTTCGGCCAGATCTTCAAAGCAAATGGCCCTTTCACCCTTACTACTCTGTCTCTCTAGAACTCCAATCAAATGGCCCTTCTACAACTACCTCTACTTCATGTCTAATGCTTTGTCTACCACCTCTCTGCTACCTCTCTGATTATTTTCTATCTCATCTTCTCGTCTTCTAATTTGCCTTATTGTTGGTTCAGGTGCTACTCCTTTGTGCTCCTTTGCCATCAATGACAATATTTCCAACCGTCTACCCCTTTGGCATTGATGGCAACACATCCACCAATACTCCAATGCTTCCTACAAATCTTCCTCCCCCTTTCATTCTGAAAGGTGTGTTTTGTCTTCCTCTTCCTATCTTCTTTTTCTTGCTCTTCGTCCCCCTTTGACATCAATGGCAAAGGGTTGCACATTTCCTAGTGTGCTTTCTATCTCTTCATTTCCTCTCTCTGAGCTATGTTTTAGGCCTTCTTTTTCTGAATTTGTACCTTGCTGCTCCAGACTGGTGTACAAGAGTTGTTGAGAGAACACTTTTGAGAATTATTGAACTTTTATATACACAGTAAGTTTATACCATCCCAAAGCACAGACTTCTTGCACTTGTATAGAGAGTAGTTGATGATGCAACAACCATATATAATCAGAGATGCGTCATTGGACCAAAGCTAAAATACTGAGAATGCTTTAAATATACTTTAGTTTCTAGTATGATTTTCATCAAAATATAAATCTGTTGAGGAAGATTGTAGATGGAATATGTCTTCTTCCGCAATACACATCTGCAGTACAACATTTGTTCAATTATGATGATGCCAATATATCTTTTATAGATGTGGTTCACCTTTCCTGCCTGTTGGTGGTGATATGAGCTAGGATGCTGACAAGGATAGTATACTTAATAGCTGAAAGACCCTTGATACATAAATTCCTTTTCGTTGAAGTAGGCTTTAGATGTAACATTAACAGACTCTTGAGCTTCAAATGTACTGTCAACACAAATTTTCCTTCATACTTCAGATACTTTAAGTGTTCTATCATGA
This sequence comes from Pinus albicaulis, assembly GCA_034641835.2. Lineage (NCBI taxonomy): Eukaryota > Viridiplantae > Streptophyta > Pinopsida > Pinales > Pinaceae > Pinus > Pinus albicaulis. The sequence goes on along the minus strand of CM076576.1, from coordinate 908,628,820 downwards.
TGATCTTCAACAAAACATCTTCAAGTTGTTTAATTGAAATCTCAGCAAACAGACTTGATGTACTCTTGCCATAATATTTTGATCCTGAGGACCCGTACACTACAGGAAAAAAGGACATTGGTGAGGGGCGAAAATGGTCACCATAAGCTCATTGGTGAGGGTCAAAAGAGCCTTCGTCACCAAAAATTGAACGTTAGCAAAGGTGGCGTTGCTGAAAGTATAAGTGTTGTGGTGACATTCAAGGTCCATCACCAATAATGATTTATAGTGACGGATAGTGACCATCACCATTTCATATGAGCAATGGTGATGAAAAATAGCCTTCGTCACCAAAAAGGTAAACGTCACCAAAGGTGGCGTCGCCAAAAGTATGTGTTGCGGTGACATTCAAGGTCCGTCACAAATATTGATTATAATGACGAATAGTGACCGTCACCATTTCATATGAACAACAACGATTTTTTGTGATGGAATTTTCATAACCGTCACTATTGGTGCATATATATGGGGACATTCATTGACCGTCACCATAAAATCATTAGTGACATCAAGGCCCATCACAAATAATGACTATAATGACAAACAATGACCCTCACCATTTCATATCAACAACAAAGATTTATGGTGACGAACCTTTAATGGTCGTCACTATTGATGCGTATATATGGTGGCGTTCATTGATCATCACCATTTGATATTTTAGTGAGGGTCGAAAAATGTAACCATAAGCTCATTAGTGATGGTCAAAAGATCATCTATCACCAAAAACTGATCATCCTCATTCCCTATGAATATCAGGGTACAGTGGAATCGAACCACCAACCTCCTTCTTGTAAAGCAGGTGCTCTTCCATTGAGCTAACACCCTTTAAAGAATTATACTTTAAACTAGCAATTGCCCCTAAAGGTGCAAATATACACCAAAGGAATAGAAAATATAGAAAGATCAAAAGTTGCTAGAAATAATATGTTCAATATACATAATAAAAAGACAATAAGAATCACTTTTGATATAATCTAACAAAGCATGTACTACGTAGGAGAATAATTGGAAAGCACAACTAGAAATTTGGATCACAACATAAAAATATAAAAGAACATGCAATGGGAAAGGAACAACTCCATAGTTTGAGAAATATGAACAATCCATGGGCTTGTTCTTATATATTGATATAGATAACCAAATAGAAATCTAGATTTATGAAATTCAAGTATCACACAAGAATGTCTTGAAAAAATATCAATACGTAAAATAGTACATTTTGCATTTGGATTTACCTTGCAGAACCTCGGGAAAAAGTTTCCACATAAACAACCAATAAACATAACAACATGGACCTCAGGAGCAATTATGTAAGGGATAAAATATAAAGGTAAAGCACTAGAGAAGTATTCAAAGCACATGATGAAAAGTGTGTCTAGAAAGAGCTAAGAACCCTCTGAAGTAATCCACACATTTATCATCATGACTAGTACACTTGAAAAAAAATATCAGAATAAATTATGAACTATTCCACCAAAAAAAAATGAATTTTTCCACTAAAATATAGTTTCAAATTAATCACTAGCATGATGCTAACTTCTCTTTAAAAAGAGGGAAGTTTCAAAACAATGTATAATAGCTTGCATGGCAATCGTGTTGATAAAACCTTCCAAGGAATAAGACCACAACAGTCAACAAGAGTGCCATGAAAAAAGTGGCTCCTAGGAACCTCACTGAAAAAAAATATTTTTGTAAGGCAGACATCTAGATCAGGGTTCATCATTCAATAATCAATATGGAAACAGGTGTTGACATTTTCTAATGGAATTCTCTTTGGATTCACTAGTTAGGAAGAAAGCAAAAGGTTTCATCAAGAATTCTAACTTACAAAATTTTGGGATTAGAATATGATGACATATTGATGAAGTCGATCAAGAAAATGAAACTCTTTCATTCTAAGGAAACATGTTGTAGGATGACTCAAAAGGAAAATAATGAGGTACATGTATATATATGTTGACATTGGATGCTATGAAGTCATGCCATCTGGTTGCAAGTAGTATACTTCTATCTTCAGAAGTATGATCAAAATCTAAAGCAGAAACTCTTCTGATGCACAGGTTGCCAAAAGGGCATGATCTACACTAGATGAAATCGACATAATATGTCCTCATATGGAATATGAGGTGGCTGTACATTATCAAGGAACTGCACAATGGCAGTTCCTGGGAATGAAATAAAATTGTGGAGAAAGAAAAAGGAAGATATCATGGGAAGTACAACCATGGAAAGAAGCAATCAACATCCAAGGAAGCCAAGAAGACTTGACTAGGAGATCTCTAGGGAAGATATGTGGACTCTAATAGAAGTCTGGAGAAGATAGAAACCCTCGACAATAAATATCTTTAGGAGATAGAAAAGTATGTCGATGCATACAAAAATAATGTCATGGTGAAAGATCATCACTAAGGTAAATTTTGATTTAAGTATTCATATTTATAATTGAATAATATCTGATGAGCTTATACAGGGAAGCCAAAGGGAAGTATATGTCTTCCACATGTTGATAACCATATTGCAGGATGTAAGATCCTTGGAAGAATGATGGTTCGAAGGAAAGAAACATGATATGAAGGTAGACCAAATGAAAGATTGATGGATCACTTTCGGACAAAAATGAAAAGTGATGGGTGATTTGAGCCCTAATGAACTTATCCCAAAGATGAAAACTCCTCAACAATGAAGAAATTCATGAAATCAAATAAATTAGTTCTTCATGAGCAGCTCGCTGTTTTCATCATTTCTACTACAGGTCCCTAATTAAGAGGGGGGTTGGTAATAGGTTTCTTACCTGGTATAAACTTGGAAGCAAGTCCCTAGGAGCCTGGACAAGTCCTTGGCTAAGAGGGAGCCTTGACAAGTCCTTGGCTAAGAGGGAGCCTTGACAATTCCTTGGATAAGAGGGAGCTTCAGAACGTTCCTTGATAGGAATGGGTATGTCCTCCCTAATTAAGAGGGAGATATAGACTTATCATTCTGGTCTTCACCTGGAAGACATAATGTGGGATTGGATAAGCATCTGGCATCTGATACTCCTTTGGGGATGCATTAGGGTGTCCAAGGAAAGAGTATTTGTGAAATGATGGGTATTATTTGAGGATTATCTATCCCCCAAAAGAATAGTCCTATGAGGTTATACTCGGTGAACACGCGGATGGAGTATGTACCTTGGAGAGAATGATGAAGATGTCTATAATCATTGGTCTCACCAGAATTGTAGTTCATGGTCTCGTGAAGAGATGGAGTTTTTAATCAAGGCCTTGCACTGTGACAATGTTGGTTAATAAGATGCTATAACATATGGATTACCAATCAAATTCTTCTTATGAGATTCTTTAGATTGAGAGTGACCATGTACCAATATGGATACCTCCCTAGTTAAGAGGGAATGTTGGAACGTGTAACTAAGTTCGGTATTTATAATGAATTGTAATTATGAATTTATGTAATGAAGAATACAAAGATAATAAAATCTATTTTGTAATACTTGTGCATCATTTGTTTCATGATCAAGGAGTTTTTTATTATAGGTCAAAGACTTCTTCTTGATGTCTTTTAGGGGTTTTTCATCTTGTCATAAATATATATAATTTAGAGTCATGTATATGAATTAGTGTTACACTTATAAAGAAAATTTATTGATGTAAATGTATGCATGAAGACCTTGTCAATATGCTCTGCAAGTCGGCTTAAAGATGGTGAATATTCTCCTTGATGAATTCAGCTTACACACAAACGTCATTTCGGCCTACAAGCTAAATCCAGTCACACTATAAAGGATGATGCGGCCTCATTCTGGTGTAAGTAATTTTGGAACATGTTTGTGATAGAAGAGCGAATTTTGGGTCTACATTGATGTGAGAATAGGAGGCTAGTCTGGGAAGAAACGAAGAGGTATACTTACCTTTGTTCTGGGTCTATACCACCTCGCACATTTCAAAGAGAAGGCTATCAAAACAAAAGATAAGTCTCTCTTCTAGTGCATAGAACAATGTGTGAAGAAGGTAATACAATGATGAAAGGATATGTGATTAGGTCAAGAAAGAAGGTGTGCTATCGAAGGAAGAAAGTCTAATCATATCTCTGTTTTGGTCTACAAGTTTTCCTCGCATATCTCAGGGAGGCCGAAGGGAATCATAGTAAAGAGGAAGGCTACAACAACATGAAGAAAGGATCGGTCTTGAGTTTCAAAGATGTCACCATTGCATCCATGGCACTGTGAGACAAAGGATAGAAGTGTATTGTGATCTGAAGTTAAAAAAAAAACCAAAACCATGTGGATCGTCTCTAAGGAATATAAATGTACAAATGATGAACTTAAAGACATGAAAAGCAAGTCTTATCTGTGACATAAAAGACTGAGCATCTCTATAACTTTGTGCAAAATGAATCAAAATTCTATGATCTACTCTATGCTACAGGACCAAAATACTAAGACATAGTCCATAGAAGGGACCAAAATCATCACTATAAATAAAAGCCAAGATTCTAATCAATTCCAAGTTTGAAGCTACACTTAATGACATTTACATTTGTGAAAAGTCTGAGCATCTCTATGACAAGTATAACATGCATAAACTAGTCCCCTATCTTGGTTTATGCAAAGTATACCCCAGTTGGCATCATGCCCACAGTCGGGCTTGTTGGGAATGTCAGTCCTTGTCTAGCCAATGGGTTGAGACAGTGCTTGGAGGTGTACAACCAAGTTGATTATGATGTAGGTGTTCTACCAAATGAATCTTGAGGGTTATTGTTGGGAAGATCAATGAGAAATATGATGGATTGAGATGTGATCACCTACACAAAGACTCATATCGCTTGACATAGGGTGGAATATGTTTGCTCCCATATGAGATGATTTGAGGTGAGAGTTTCCTATATTACCTTCCCCAAAGTCATATACATGAGGTGAGATTGTCCCGTAGGACCTTCCTCATTGTCATTCCAGGTTGAGACTGAGCTCCCGATGTGGTTTCAAGTTGAAATGTGCTCCTTGATGTTAAACTCTCTGGTGTTTCTCAAGTGGTAGCATTGGGTACCTTGTTGACAGTGATTATAGGTGGTATAAATGGCTCCCCAATGAATAGAGAGTAGTAGCTTAGGCTCCCCTCCAATATCAAATTCTTCTTCTTTTAGATTCAAGAATGTTCAACATATGAGCATAGGGAATCAAGAGATAAATAGAGATGAGAAGTCATAACATTTGATGATGAGATACTTGAGATTTGATACGATTTTATGACAAGATTCTTGCAATTATTACATGATGCAATTGGAATTTTTCCCTAGCTGAGAGGGTGTGTTAATTTTGAAGTTCAATGAAAAATTCCAACATGGGATGGGATTCCTCTTTTCGAGAGGACCAATTTTGACTATTGAAGCACTTAATTTGGACAAGGGAAAGTGTATTTTTGAATTAAAGCCCAAATGTGAATACTTTATTAGGTCGACCCTAAAGAAAATTGGACAGTCTTGGAAGTATATAAATATAAAGTGACCTCAAACTCATTTGGACATTATCATGTAGTATTCTTCTATTCTCTTCTTTGGTTTTTTCTCACACAAGTTTGAGACACTCTTGGAATTCTATAAACATAAAGTGACCTCAAACTCATTTGGACATTATCATGTAATATTCTTCTATTCTCTTCTTTGGATTTGGCAAATAAAAGTTTGAGGCAATTCATATAGATTGGCTCACACAGGTACGAAATTGTAGGGTCTGAAGCTCACACATGTGTCTAGGGTTTTGAGTAACAATCGCAAGCCTGTCACAAGCAGATTTCAATGATAACTGGGACATGTAGGCCTATGTGTGTAGTTGAAGGGTTTCAACCGCACACTGAACACTCTCCTTGTGCAGTTGAGACCTAAGGTTTGAATTTTCAATTGACCAAAGATTTCACCAGTTGACTGTAAAGTTCAGTAGTTGACCGCATATAGTGACAATTGACTACATGCTTTTGAGGTAGGGTTTTGATCATCAACATTGTTGGGTTCATCTCATGAAATTTTTTTAGTTGTTTTTGTTGGATATGACTATGGATGACGATATAGATCATTGTAGTCTCTTTTTTTGAATCATTTAATGACAATCTAATAAGAAGAAGAATTTGAAAGGGTTTTCCACATAGTGGGTTTTTCCTTGGTCTCCGACCAATCTCGATGTCTCTATCTGTGAATACTTTTCTTCTATTGTTTCTTTATGTTCCACTGCATTGGTGATGATGTTTTTCTTTCTATATAATTGAATATGTTACTGAATAATGGTGTAAATTTGAATAATGATATGATGTTATGGGGTGAACTTAATGTGTAAATGAAGAAATGCAATTATTTAAAGAAAAGAAAAATATAACCCTCAGAGAAAACTAACAACTTCTTTAAGCTTACTTGCATGCATTTCATCTCCATCCTCCTCATTCTAAGTAGAGATGGGATGTAACCATTTGTTTTCCTGGGAGGAAATGAAGCATGGACTCTTTACAAAACGATGATAATATGATTTATTTAATTCACTTGGAGGCAAACTAGTTGTCGCAAAGCTCTTTGTTATTAAATCATATAATTTTTCCTATTTCTTATTATTTTCCATCATTCCTCTCTTACATTTTTAGAAAGAGTGGAGACCACAAATATATTCATTGGATACCATTTATTGTATATTTTCTTTAGATGATAATTTTTATGTAGAATAAGTATTAATTGTTTTTATCAAGGATTATTATTCATAACTTTAGATTAGGATAGTAATCATAAATGTAATTCTAAATTATTTAGCGAAATATTTGGTTAATGTGGAATGCAATGATGCAGGATGGAATGGCACTTGATCAAGTGATGTGAAATTTTTATGATTTAAACCATAAATGAATAGCTTTGTTTATTTGGAATAACTTGGAATGCACATTATTTTAGCAATTTATAATGGATATGTGTGAATTTTTATAATGGTTTGCTCTTAATTACATACTATTATTATTATTATTATTATTAATTTGTTGGTCAATTTTTCTATTAATTCATCAAAATTATGCACATGATATATCTGGTCATTGCATTCCTCTATGCCTCATTCCTACCAGATTTATTGGGCATGGTGGATGTACAAAAACATTGTATTTCAACCCAAATTTTAACAAATTTACACATAAAACCATCACAAATACACCAAAAAAAGAGCAAAATACAAATATAATGTGACATCAACTAGTTTCGAGGAAGCTAGTCATGTCAATTACCTGGCTGGTCTACAAGAGGAGGACCCTCATGTGCATCATGTTCCAAATGTCTAAGGCATCCCTCCATACAATCCAACCTCTCATGGAGGCACCTTTGGCTATGCCTCACCAAGGCGACACAATCTATTAAGTCCCATTGATTCGGTTGAATGTCATTCTGAAAAATGATGACCTCGTTTTGATCATTATGGCAATGATTGGCAGGGTCTGCAATTTGTATCGAGAGAGCATGAAGTTGGCCAATAATGGAAGCTATCGACAAGACTCCTTCAAGCCCACCCCCTACTGACCATACCTCCTAGTCCAATTCCCCTTCATCCCTGCCTGCTTCAACTTCCCCTCCAGCATGACCACCTCCCATGAAATTGACACCATCCTTTGCACTATCGCCTCTGCGGGCCCGACCCCTTTTCCGCAACATGCAGACCCCTTGAGCAAACAAACCACACAACCACGACCCAACACTTACAGTTCTCTCCTAACCACAATCCCAAGATATACACAACACCAAAAAGGTTCACACCAACCCAAATATTATTTCATACTATTATTATCTCTACAACGAACGTTATAATATATAATATATTCCATATCATAGAAGCTGAAGATACATGTTGTTTATATCAAAAAGGAAGATTCACATTATATAAATATTTAATAGAAGTATAGGAGTTTAATCGAGGTATTCTCAAAATCATTTAGGGATATCATAGTGAGTCAAAGTTTCATTTAGAAAATGATTTCCTTTCATTCCTATAGTAAGAGTCTACGAATTGAAAAGCTAAGCAGGGATGCTTGGCCAATCAAGAGATTATTGTTGATCTAATAAATAGAGTAAATCCTCTTTCATGGCTCCGTTCAAAAGCTCTTTCATGGCTCCATTCAAAAGGGTTACTTTGTAAATTTATAGGAAAAGAACCCGAAATTCAGTTAAATCTCAATGAAGATCAATAGAGGAATTGAAATATCCTTAATGGGCTGGGTTTAGTGTTGGTTCTCTCGACATCTAGTGTGGATAGAAACAGGATCTTTGTTTGCGGCCCATCATGGTTCAAGAATCGAGAGAGGTTCTTCATCAATTTCTAGCAACTACACTTTGATCCTAGGATCAATACTCCTATCCTAATCCTGAAGCAAGATCACTTCCCTTACCTGTCGTTTGAAATTTGGAACAACAATAGCTTCAAACTGATAAGAAACAAAAAATTTTCCTTCATTGAATCATTGAAAATAACAGAAGAAGGTCATTAAGCTATATTTGCAAGGATATGCATTTCCATGGACCTCAACAAGTGAATTTCGAAGAACAAGGTCACATGGAAAACAAATGCTTTGAGAAATTAATAATCAAATAAAAGGACGATTTTGTGGTTGCATGGAAAGAGAGAGAAATCAAAGCAGAAACCGCCACAACCATAGAACTAAATGTGGAAAGCCATCGAGATATTCTGAAATGAAAACAAGTTTGATGTCAATCTCTCACCTTAAATTTCAAATCCTCCATGTAACTTGAACCCTATTGAGTAATCTAGTTACGAATCTACTTATAATCAAGAGGAATTGGTTAATTATTTTGATCCTATTCAAGAGAGGAATTCCTTAGTGATTTCAATATGGAAACATTGGGATCTCCCTACACTAAAGTGTCTTCTTGTGAGACGTCCTCAAAATTTACATCGTAAATGGTCCTCTAAATGTTGCCACCAAAGGTAGTCCTAAAATGTGTAATCTGAAAGAACGATGGCGACATTTTGAGCATTGAGGCGAGATATGATGGTGTCGGGAATGACTCCAACTATTGAAACAACAAAAGGTGCCTTGTGAAGAGCAAGAACATTGGGTGCCAAAGCTGAGACCACACCGACTTTTTGTATTTTGAGAAGATTAATTAGAAACAACGCCACACATTTGTAATGCTCTAAGGTCTCAGCCCATGTAAAGAAAGACAACAAAATTTAAATTCAAATAGTCGTGGGAGGTACAAAATTTAAATTGAAATGTGCATGGGAGGCATGGTTAGTATTAATGCTTCTACACATGCAAGCACATCCATCGAAGAACTATAATAAATTAGTTATGGAAACCAACCCACTACCAAATGCTTCACCGATTGTAGAAAAAAATTCCATGGAAAATCATGTCATACCATGTAGAGCTAGACCACACATTAATACCATGCACTAAGCCAAGGCAATCATTAGCTTAGTCTATGGTGAATAATTCTTGCCATCTAACAATTCATTATTAAAACCTAAAAACTTGATTTTGTCAAAACCCTATCACTTTAATATTTCAAAGTATCCTATAGTTGTGCATAGAGGGGCTTTTCCCCACTCTAGTATGGTAGAGATGTTTCAATGTAATGTAATGTAAACTTCTTAACTGGATCAAAATAAAATAAAAATAAAAATATCCCTATAAAATAAAATAAAGTAAAGTAAAATGGTATTGACCCATGATATTTGTGTGGAATTAGACTATTTAAAAGGGAAATTTAACTAGCCTACATCCATTTTTATTCGAGATTTACCAAATATCAAATATTCCGTTTTTCTTGAGGATTTACCAAATATTTAGAAGAATCAAATTTCTTGAAATGCAAATTTCTTTTACCTCTCAAATCTAGACATTGAAATCTCTTTCACATTGAAAAAAACACACACAACAAATTTACAAATTATGCAAATCTCTTTCGCATTGGAAAAAAAACACACAACAAATTTGCAAATTATGCAAATCTCTTTCCCATTGAAAAAAAGCACACACAAAAAAATTGCAAATTTGCTAAGTTAACCTCTCACTCTGGACAGAATTTGGCCGGACATATCAGAAAAAACTACTGAAATTTCACGGCTACTAAATAGCTGTAATCAACAAAGTTTGTCCACGGAAGGATATTGATCAGATACAATTGCTTTGTTGAGCTGGGTTTGGAATCAAATTGCTTTGTTGAGCTGGGTTAGGAATCGTTTTTAGAATGGGATCGTCTCCCTCAAACAGAGTGGACAACGAACTTAGAACATCCCCTTCATTTCAGTCAGCCATGATAAACACCTACGAAGAATGCATGAATTTAACTCAGCACTCCTTCCCAGGCCCTGTCTGTATCAACTCTTACATGCCTCCACTAGCGTCTACACCCTGCACCTCTCCTCTTCCAGATATGATTCCGCCTCCAAAATTCAGCAGAAATGGCTACCTCAGCCCCCGACCCAGCTCCGAATAGACCGCACGCTAAGGAAGCTAAAACTGCTCAGCAAAGGGAAATCAACTTCGCTAAATTTAGAGGAATTTCAGGCATTCATCCTGGCTCTATTTCGAGACATGACCCTCTCCAATGCTTTCAAAAGCATGGCCTTTTACATCCTGGTGGGATTTGTAGCGCAACGGCTTCCTCTAATTGGCCCCACGTATCGAACCCGGGGCCCCAAGCTTCCCAGAATCATGGCGGGTTACATGGCTGGAACTGCTGCTGCTGTCTATATCAATTTGTAATTCCATTCAGCAGGTCTGTGGATTTGTTGAAGGGATTTACTTTCTGGATTTTTCAGGGTTTAGTTTGTTTTAAATTCTTCAAGAGTTAAGATACATGCATTTTTGTTATTTTTTCTTTAATTTGGTATCTTGGCATTTGTTAAGTTCTGTTCTCATTGAGGCCCAATTATAAACCTAAATGGGAATTATTGTGATAAAAATTGTACATGTTTCTTTTCAATAAAATTGTATATATTCCATGGTGAGGTGGCTGAAAGTTTGGATTTAACCTCTTACTAATGAATACCATATCTGGACATGTTAGTTTTGAATGCTATCTCCAGGCATGTTTCTTCTCTTTATAAGGAAATTATAATTTGTAAAATTGTAAATTTGGTTGTTCGGTCAAGATCCCGCTGAGTAGCCCTGTGTCGAGGGTGGCTTTCGCTATTCTGGGAGTATTACAATGGAATGTAGCAGTCGGATTACAACGCAAAAAAATCCCTTTGGTTGAGATGCCCTTAAGGGCATCTAATCTACCAACAATGCCTAAGATTGGTACTTGGCTAAAACTGCATGAAATGGTCCACTGGTATGGGCAGGGTGGCTCATGAAGGATGAAACATGTATCTCTCTGGTGGAGTTGAACCCCGGTGAGAGTATGAAACAGCCCTAGTTTACCACTGCACCAAAACCGTACTGACAACAGTGATAAGGCTTTGAACTTCACTAAAACTAGTCTCCATCGTGGGCATAGTCACATGACTAGGGAAGGCCTCAACAAAGCGAAAGATTATGGGAAGGACTCAACAAAGTTTAAGAGTAAGAGTATTGAAAGGACTCAACAAAACTAATGAGTACAAGTATGGCTCAGACTCAGAGAAAATTCTGATAAACACAAAAAATGTTCAAAATAGGCTAATGTCTGAAACTTTAATAAACTGGTCATATAGATAAATGTCTTTAGGATTAATCACATCATTAGGATTTGGTCGAAGTTTCAAACTAGCTAATGTGGTTCATCCTCAAGATAAGGTGAAAAAAGATGAACCACGTTAATCCAAAAGACATTTATCTACATTATGGATCACAAAAGTCTTAAATCTAAAACTGATCATAGTTGTCACGTTTCTGTGAGTTTCACCAGTTTTTCTAGAGATAACCTCAACGAGCAAACTTGGGGCTGAGTTTGAAGCTGAACCAAAAAGACTCGCCATTGTCAAGTACTCTGCAGACTCGAAAGTCTTGTTACGATGGTTATCGTTGACAAATTGTGGCTGCTGTGATGATGGTATTAAAATGAGTCAAATGCCTATATATAGATATAAATAGGTTAGATAACATAAGGGGAGAAGATGGGTTTGAGGTGGGGCTTTTTAGGCATGTATGCTGTATTAATGTGAGTTAGGATTGTCAACAATTGGATTTTGCATCTTTTTATGTCAAATGGTTGTATGAACGTGATGCCAGCTTTGGAAGGCAGTTATGATTTTTTTGGCTATAATTTCAATCAATTGTATAACAAAAAACAAAAAATTGGGGATCCTATTGTGTCCTTAGAAGAAACTATCTTTACACTAACTCAGAATTTCACCTAAGAGAGACCGAACAACCTTACTAAAACAGAATAGGATCCATCTATGATCTTGATTTATAAAATTAAACACTTGATAAGAAACGTTAACTAAGACTTTGGAGTCTGAGGTACTTGACTGCTTATAAAACTTCGGTCCTGAAGTTCTCTTAATAGAGTCATCCGGAACTCTAAATAAACAAATACAATGACATAACAAAATTGTGAACGTCCTGTAACTGTACTTCTGTAACTGCACTATGGTCCCCTGGCTGACCACGGGCTTTCGTCACAACTATCCTAAACTTTCATTCCGGAAAACTCCATTCATATATATCTTGCCAAATCATTGATTGGCATCTAAAGCAAAGTACGTTTGTCTGGTAATCTTATACTTGGTCAGTGCATGAAAACACCTCGTGAAGGCTATGTACGCTTCCATTAATTAACAGAGAGAGATGCTTTGGCCATCGATTATCCCCTTATTTCCACATCCAGCCCGTCATTCCAGTCCACTGGAAGGCAATCACATGATCGAGTCAGGGATTGGATATCAGCTATAGATAGCGAACTTTTTTGTTTTTTCCTTTAAAGTCATGTTTTATTCCTCCACGAAAAATCACGGGCAGAGGAGAAGACTTTTATTCTTTTATTCTACATGCTTTTATCCTTTCCTGACAATGGGTCATGGGAATACCTGGATCGTAGAAATCTTCAAAATTTACCAGTGTCTTAGAATAAACACTGTGGACAAGTCATTTCAGGTCAAAAGAGTTATATTTTCTCCAATTTCAAGAGAGGAGAGGTTTTTAAGAATAATAAATAACAAGATAACATAAACCTGCTATAGGCGAATCTATTATGGATTTTAGAATTTTATGGCCTTGCTTGTACTGTTATACTGTACTTATGAATGCCGTTAATTTCATAAACATAGGTTGAATTATAATTACAATTGTCATAAATTCTAGTGCATGCAACAATGGTTGGGGCCATGTGGACTAGGCTAATCAATCCCTTGTAATGCCAATTAAGCCGTGTTTGCCTGATCGTGATAAGAGGAAGCTTAGTTCCAAAAATGAAAAAAAAAAAGAATTAATTTACGATTGTTGCAGTGTTTCTAGCACTTTTACCTATTTCTATAGTATTTTTTGTCAAAATGATTGCTGTAGAACAGAAAACAAAATTCCAAATTTATGGCGATTGTGACTGTTATGGTTTAGAAATACACTCGGCATGCTGTAAAGACTCAAAACTCCTTCCATTGGGCATTCCCCATCATTAAAGTTGTATAATACAAGAAAAACATAAAATTACTGATATTAGTTCAGTTCTTACTGCCCAGTGATGGCACAAAGCTTAAGAATTAGGAGGGTAAAGCACAACCCAGGGAATCTGATCATGAATTAGGAGGAAGAAGAGCAATATCATTTCCTAGGCACAAACTAGGGTTGGGGGTTCCTATCGAATGGGACTTGAAATCGATCAGACAGAATGAAAACAACCTTGAAAGCCTGATTCTAGGCAAATCAATGCAGTTTAACCCCTCATCAATCTGCAAATTGAGTCAAGTAGCTTATATTTAGTTTTTCTTTAACCCAAGTTGGCACAGACAATGTCAGTCCTCCAGATAGAAGTACAAATAGACATACGATGCCTCATTTCAAATTTAGAAAATATTTTCCAAGACTTTAGTAAATTCTCATTTAATGAATTTTCCAGCTTGTAGTGTGATTAATATGTTGCAGTTTACATCACCAGAGGTTGTTGGATAAAAGTGTAGATTGTCTTGTCCTACATGACTTTGGTCAACACGTTTTGACCTGTCTTAAATATCTTTGCATTTTTGAAATTTATGGCCTTTCTGATGGGTCATTTTTTTTCTTCCCAAGGAAAACCTTACGGAGCAACGAAAGGGATGTTTCCTCACATTCATGGATGGGATTCCTAGTAAACCCATCAACATAGACTAGTGTGCCTCACCTAGGCAAGCTAAAATCACGTACCTGTCAGCATGGAATTATCCAAATGTCCAACAACATTGGTGACAACCCATCGAGCTAACCCCTTCGGCAGATTATGGTTGTCATGGTATGAGTGAAAAATTTTGGGGTCAGACTGAATGCCTAAATTCCATTGAAAGTGGGTCATGGGTTACATTATATTATCTATTAACAATGATTGGTATTATAAAGTCCTTTGTGATCATTCAACCTATTATAAATATGCTGGATGGATGTTATGGTGCCCACTGCCCAATGAATTGTTCGTGGTGGTGACGGTTTCATCATCTTGTTTTTAAGGCAGGCACTTGCAAGGCACTTTGATCTATCTAAGTCTTAGGACAATTAGACTCTTGATGATGCTTTTTTCTCTATGACCATGTTTAGAGGCTTGGAATGAGATTGCCATTTCATAGGCTGGGCCTGTCAATCTCTTATAATACATAGCATGGTTGATCTATAAGGCCAGTTCTAGGTAGAGAAAAAAGAATTTGCGGCATAAATGTTGCTCCAAACTGGTACTTTGAAGTAGATTCAAATGCGGACCAATCAAAAAATACTAAATAGATAACACAAACAATATTAATAGCATGTGTACAATTTTTAGGTTTCTTCTTTTTGCAGTAGTCTGTCAATAAATATTGGAATATTGCTAACATGTGGAGGACATTTTTTATTATTCTTGGGTCACAATTGGACTTACAAACCCATGTCTATGTCTTTCAAAGCCATAAATGCATTGCAACTTTGAAACAGTTTAATAAAGTGTTGTGTTTAGTTAGGGAACCAAGATTTTAAAAACGGAGATTTTTTGAAGGAGAATTGAATTCTATGACAAAAGCTACAACACATAAAAGTCATGTTTTTGGTACATAATTATATTTACATAAAAATAGAAAACACCAACATAGTGCATCAACATGTTTCAACACGTAAATGAAAAAGACACTAGAATCAAACCTCATTGTTTTACGTTGGTGTAGGACAACATGCCACTTGGATATCATTGAGATAATAACACGTGTTGATTCGTCACCCCATGCCCACTTTGACCCACTATCATCATCCTCCCACAAAATCTGAAATTACATAAAATCAGAGATTTGCAAGGTTAGAGCTCAGTAAAAAAAATTCTAACAAACAACAAGAAAAAAAAATATTCACCCTTGCATACAAATCACATCACAAAGTTTGCTTATCAATAATGCATTCCAGATGCTGAATTTCAAAAATTGAAAGAAAATAAAGTAAAACATGCAAATTATGGGAATTTATTTAATAGAGGTTGTTTTTCAATAATGCATGTTAGATAGCCCACGGGGTGTAGAATAGATAGTGACAGGGTGTTATGTTAAGGCACTCCATGGTGAAAGGTTCACTAGTCCCAAACCCAGTGGTCAAAAATCCAGCCATCCTAAGGGTTGGTGTGGCGTAGGCTGGGTGTGATCACCTAGGTGATTTTGACAGTTGGCCATTGGTCATTGTTACTCAAAAAGCCACAGGTTAGGCGTGTTAACAAACAAACAAAAAAGTAATGCATCTCATATTTTAAACATTTCACATTTCAAACAAAAGCTCCATGTGAAAAAAATACAAAAAAAAACTATTTAAACATATAGTCAAACAAAAGCTACCATAATGATAGTTGTCAATAAAGAAATTATAGAGCTGGTTAGGGAGAAATGAGACATTAACATCTTCAGGCTATAAGCGGATGGACCTTAAATCATCTTAAAGAATCTACATCATGTGTTTATGTATTAGTGTAAGTGCACAATAGCACATAAATAAATTCATTGGTGTATATCAAAGGGAAAAATGACATTAATTAAAATAAAATAAAACTTCCCAAAGGATCTAAGCATGACATACAATAATTACACCCAATTTCTTAGCATATGTAATTTTTTTTTTACCAAGAAAAGTGTATCCAAGACCAATCATATGCGTCAAGCATCTAGCTACATAAATCCACAAACGAGGGTGTGCCCATGTTCTTTATTGTCATTGATTAGAGAGCCACCCAAGAGCAATCATCTAGCTACATAAATCCAAGAACTAGAGTGTGCCCTTGTTCTTTATTGTCAGTGATTAGAGAGCCACCCAAGAGAAATTGAGAAACATACAAACAAAAAAATGAACTAGAGGTTTGATTATTTTAAAGCAAATATGTTGACCTATCAGGTTTCACATCCTCTAAATCAAGGTAAATTTAGCAATCGAGAAACATACAAACAAAACATTGAACAAGGGGTTTGATTATTTTAAAGAAAATATGTTGACCTCTCAGGTTTCACATCCTCTAAATCAAGGTCAATGTAGCTACCATGGAAGTAGAGAGAGGCCTTGATCTAAGACTCTAATATTCTATTAATCCAGTTCAATCTTACACTTTAAAGACTCATTCAAGGATTACTGTACATATGACAAGATAAATGATATAATATAATATTTGATACAACGATAAGAAAATAGAGAAAATTAAGGTATTAGATGGTATATAATTCATTTTATGATTAAAAAAGATTCAATGAGAAAAATCCAAAACATAATGTCTTAATGTCAAAATACATGTTTGCTTTCTCCAGTTGGGCTTCTGTTATCACATGTTCTGCTTTAATAATAGTGTCAGTGTGTGCTATGTCCTTTTAATTAATGAAGAGCAATGCAATATTTATCATATTGTTCATTCTTAAAAAATTGATTGGGAATCCTCCGTGAATGCAAAACCTAGTTTTATACCCTTCTAGACAGGTGGAAGAACCCACATGAGTCATACAATGTTTATCAATCGAAGTGGAAAAGAAATAAAAGTACCAGTCATATAAAACAAAATAGTAACCATCGTATAAGAGAGTAAATTGTTTGGGACTTGATCAGTTCAAATATGCAATTTACATGTCTCGTACAAGGAAAATAGCAATTTCATATTATTTCATTTCTACATACCCTTATCTCATTGCCTCAAATTTAATGCAATTAATATGAAATTATAAATATAGAGTCAACTGGAGAAGATCTACTCTCGACAATCATTCCAACATTTCTCTCAGCTCATAATTAAAGGAGATCCCCAGCTCATCATCAACATGACCACCAAGATCATTCGCTGATCCTCTTCAAGCAAAGTCTCTAAAAGATAGAGACTGGAAAGTAGACTGGACAATATTGCAATCCTCATCTCATGTACCAATGGTCCTCACCTCACACGCCAAGCACAAGGGCAATAAAATTTCACATCTACTAGCTAATGCAGGATGCATAGACCAGGCAAGATAGGTGAGATAAAATTGGTAAACTTTTCCTCAGATAGAGTTGAAAGGATCTGGCTCTCAAAGATTCATCATCCTTGGATGGGGTGATGGAGAGGGAACAAGTGGGGAGGTGCATGGACACTTCTCCACTAAGAATAAACAAGGGATCACATGGCACAACCCCTCCACCGTGATGCATATTTGAAGTCTTATCAGTATGGGATACTCCAGCTAGCACACTCATCCATGAGTTCGAGTGATCGCCATAAAAAGATTTTAATGTTGAAATGAATGGTCATTAATTCAAAGAGTGACCCCACTTGCAATAATTTACAAGACCCGCACTTGGAGTTATTCCCAAGCTAGTTCATCATGCGAATTAGTCATCACACATAGTGGAGGAGGTTTGGTATCCTTCTAGACCATGCTTACCAGAATTCACCCTAAATACCAGTTCTGTAGGTAATATAAAATTTAAATATCAGACTGTAACCAATGAGAGATCCAAATTAAGAAAAAACAATAGGCAAAAACACTTTATTGATGTATAAAATGTTGATATTGATATATAAAAGTATTAATATTATCTAGACAGTGCTTCGCCCAATACAAGGCCATCCTCCCCATTTGATTTTAAGACATGTTATCTAGTACAAGCTGAGATAGAGGCTATTGATAACTACACAATCCGTTTCATTTTTATTAATTGACTACATTTAAATGTGTAAACATATATTGTGTGAAATAGAACCCAAGCCAAATACAGAGACAATAAAAATGGATACATTATGGGGAGTTTTCCAAGGGCTGCTGTAAAACATAAGCGAGTTTTCCGAGGTCAAATTGGGGACATGGACTGCAATGCCTAGTAACTGTATCTAGCATAAATATCTGAGAAAAGTAGTGGTGTATACTACAAGTGATCACAGAGATGGAACAAACTCAGTCAAGTTGTGAAATACCTTATTCCTGTTAATCCTTGAACTTGTAGGGGCAAAAAAATCTATGAAGTAAAAGGAAGATAACGGGCACCGTGACACTAAAGAAGCAGAAGCATCGAGGGAAAGAGAAACAAAGACCATAACCCCCTTCTAATCTTGCCATTGGGAGGCATCGGGATTGAGTCCCAATCGTGAATGTGCATGATCTGTGAAGAGAGGAAGAGATGAATTAAGTTTTTAATTGTTTTTGAGCGTGAGAAGGGAAGAGATGGTTTACCTCTTTTTGGGCACCTAGGAAACTGTGTCATCGATCAACCGAACTGAACCATCCATTCGTTCATTCATCCCACTGCGATGAAAAGCTCTTCTTTTGTTCTGTTTTCCCGCTGAATTTCAATAAAACTGATGATATAGTTTACCTCTTTTTGGGCGCCTATGAATCTATATCATTGATCGGCAGAACTAAACCTCTATTCATTCGTTCTTCCCACTACGATGAAATTCTCTTCTTCTATTCTATTGTCCCGTTCAAATTCAATCAAAATCCTAATATAATTGAGGATAAAAGGGTTTGGATAGGATTAAGCTTAAAATTATATTGATGATATTATTTCATCGGCGAATGTGTATCCCCTGAAGATGCCATTTACACGAGGCTAGCAAGCAAACAACAAGTTGATTGAATGCCTGGCAGGTAATGTGCAGCACCGCAGCAAACAAAAAAACATAGGAATCAAAGACAACAGATTCTAATAGCATCTGACCTTGGCTCTCGAGCTCCCTCCCAATAAAATGGAGCGAGAAGAAAAGTATGGGTTATGCAACCGGGTGATTTGAATGAGTTGTCATCTGATGTCATGCAATGTAGCCATGTATGATATTTGGGTGTTGTATGAAATAAATAGGGATGAGACTATGATACAATTATATGCATCAGAAACAAAATACTAAGCAATAATTCTCCGACCTAACAGTCTCTGCATCTACTGCCTCTTAATTAGGCACCAACTGCCAAACCTAGGAATTTCATCAGTCGTAAAAAATCTAGGTTAGGTAAAATATATGTAATTCTATGGGGTTGAGAGCTATGGCAGTTCCTCGTCTGCAACACCTAAGGCATAATTGCCATCATTTATTGTCATAAATGTACATTCAGGTATGTTTGGTTGAAAACCCAATTTAAAAACCTAATTATCTTAGTCCTTCCAGCATCCATGACCTCAAGGCTAAACATGTATTTAATCAATAATTAAAGAAAATATTGGCTCGGTGTGTCACTACTTAGCTCTGTTTGGCTTATCTATTCTAATTGAAGGAAATAATTACCAGTAACCATAGTTTGACTCTACCATCTGTTATAATTCAGTCCTTCCAATGTTCGTGACCTCAAGGCTAAACATGTCTTTAATCAATAATTAAAGAAAATTTTGGCTCAGTGTGTCACTTCTTAGCTCTATTTGGCTCATCTATTCTAATTGAAGGAAATAATTACCAGTAACCATAGTTTGACTCTGTCGTCTGTTATTGTTTATCTATGAAATTATCTGTAGACATTGAACATAACTTTGACCTTGAAATGATAGCATAACAAAAAATATTGATGAGGGAAGGGAAGGTTATTACATACGAGGGCTGAAATGAAGATAAAACTGAGCTATTCTATGCCCATGGAATTGGACTGATTTCTTCGAAGCTTGGCCTGCTGAAACTAGGGCTCAGGTTCTAAAATGCTCGACATTTTAGCGTCTTCATTGCTTTGATCGAGATAAATTTGGAGAGATCCACCTAAAACTACCATTGCTTTGTGTGAGACGAATAAATGAAATGGGAGTGTGATAAAATAATTAAATTAAAGATTTTATGAAGAGAAAGCGAAGAGGTAGGCACAACCAAGGCTAGGAATGTACCAATATTCTTTAGAATACCCATAATTTTATTTAGTTATTATTTAGTAGTAGGGAAAATATGAGATAAATTTTATGGGAACTAACTTCCAAGTGTATGTAAAGGCTTACAAGTCTTATAATTGGTGTTGATGGTCATTTCTTTTTTAGAATATAAATTTTTCATTACTTGTAGGTTTCAATAATAGAATGTATCTTGTTGTTATGGGTTGGGTTTTATGAAATCTATCATAGAGTGTTTCGTTATGACATCGAATGTCTGTGTCGTGTGGGCATTACATCAATGACATGAATGATTAGATCATACATGCATGTTGTTTATTTATTCATCGATGAAAGCTACTTCCCCGATGGGATAGAAGTGAAAAGTGATAGTTGCAAAGGTAGGCATAATGGCATCGAAGTAATATTGTTTCCACAGTGAAGAGAGACAAAAATAGATTTATGAACACCATAAATATCTAGTGGAGGTGTTGTGATGAAAGGAATAATGAATACAAAAGTTGTGTCAACATGATTTGGATTATCAAGATGTTGAACCATCTATTGTAAAGATGGTTTTCAGTGCTACTGATCTAGTCACATAAAAGACCCCATAAATTTGTGCATTGGGATACCCACGGGATTCAATAAGTAGTCCAAAGTGAAAGGATTCATTGTTAAGGTCATAGTGGAAAGAACCCTGAGTTGACCCAAAGTGACACCTTGTGAGCCTTGCACAACTAGGGTGCCAGTTTGAGCATCAATACGAGACGCAATTGCACAAGTGACAACATCTCATGTTTAGGGCACTTGGCCACAAATATTTATGCATTTTTTTTTCCATTGTAGGGTACCTTTCACATTTCCCAAGGCACAAATCACATATTTGGAGGAATTTTGGATAAATTTTCACATCACTAGCTTCATGCATGAAGAGGAGCTCCCATCCCTTAAGATGATTTTGGAGGATTTCGTGGCATAGTCAAGGGTCAATGTATAAAAGAATAACGACATAATCAAGAATGTGAAAATTGACATTTGTATCATGTGGTGTAAAGGAGAATGGCATATGTGAAGAGTACTCCATTTAGAAACATATAAAAAGCTTGTTTATGTCCACTTTCCAAAGAAGATGAGATATCTTGTGACAAAAGACCCAAATTGCCAATAGAGGAAGACTAGGGTAAGGGTTTACTTTTTCTTTCACATGTTGAGAGACATTCATGTATTTTAAGGTGTGTTTTGAGAGACCCACCATATATTTTGAAGAGTATTCACTTGCGAAACAATAGGGCAAGCAAGCCTCTCATCTCTAGTATGGTCTTTGTCTAACTACTATAATCGCGATACTATCTAACATGAATCTTCAAACAAGGGGGAGCCATAGCAGATCTTCAGGTCTTTATTAGGTCCCTTTTAGAGGAACCCCTCCATATTATCCACTTATATATATATATATATATTAAATTCATAGAAATAATGAAGGGAGGGGATCCCTCCAAGCCATCAAACATTGTTATGCACAAGGTTTATGACAACATTGTTTCTATCAAATAATTAACTAATTTAGATTTTCATGTTGTCTCTTTTTTGGGATTAATATAAGCAACTAGGGAGTTAAGAAAATATTCAAGAGTCAATACAGTTCATGAAATCAAGGGTTTGTAAATTCATTGCTTCAAATACTAGTTTCAACGTGAGATTAAAGTTTGACAAAGTATATCTTGAGCTCAAGGCTCAAATTATGGTTGATCGTGCATTTGATACATTAAAAACACTCATCAATGGGCCGATAAGACATTGAATGAGTGCTCTATCATCACGCTTGCAATAGTTAACCCTAATTAAATGAACAAGACAATAAAAGGATTCAATGGATGAGCTAGGACCACATTAGGATTGGTGTCACCGGCTTTATCCATGGAATTTCAAGCCAAACGAGGTGCCACCATCACATTTTAAGAGTCACAACTTACACAAACACTAGATAATACTTTTAGATCTAATATGGTCTTCACTCGACTAATTTCGTTGCACTCCTATCTAACACAAGTCTTAAAAAACAAGGTGGATTCATTGCAGATCTTCAAGTCTTTATGAGGTCCCATTCAGGGGAATCCTTCTATTTTCATATGAAATTCGTGCGACATATCTCTATATTGAATTCATGGATACATCAAAGAGAGGGTTCCCTCCAATCCATTATAAATGATTCTATGCAAGAAGGCAAGTCCTTGATAGTTTCTTTCCCGTGGATTTTGGCTTAAGCAAGGATGCTATCGTGATTTTGGTTTCAAGCCTTCCTAGAGGATCCCTATGCAAAAATATGCCCTCCTCCTCCCAATCCCATCAATTCAAGGATGAGGTGAAGCCTTGGATTTCTATTCCCTCAAAGAAAAAGGTGCCCCTCATTCCTGCCTTCATAGTGGAGAAATCAAAGGATATTCTAGTGTTGGAGCTTGCAGGTATATGCCCACAACTTTTTGTATTGAAGGGATGGCACTCTTTTTTGTTTTAATGGGCTTTGGCCATCTACAAAAATGCTTCATGGGTAGAAAAATCAAACCTAGATTACCAACAATGAGCTCTTCCTCCATTCCAAGTGTTACTTCATTGTAATTTTTAAGGCCATGGTGGATAGAAAAAAAATTCAACCTAGGACCCTATTTCTAGGGGAAAATGCACCTCTCCTTTCATGCCTACTTCTCAAAGTTTGATCCAAACACCATGATTATTACAGCTACTCTAGTCTAGGTAAGAGTTCCAAACCTCCTCTTCACTTATGGTATCCTAATTTTCTTATAACTATTAGGAACTCCCTAGGTCATTTTATTAAAGTTAATGGAGCTCATATTGTCATGGGCTAAACATATTTACCCATATATGTGTAATGCTCAACCTAAGTTGTGAGTTTCCCAACTAGTTGCTCATATAATGGGTTGATCTCACTTTTACCTACATGTTAGACATTGAAAGCAAAAAATTTATATGTAGATCATGCCAACAAACTATACACCTCCTAGAGACCTATTCATCTTCACCGACATCTTCTACATCCAATGTACATAGGAAAAATCCCAAATGATGGTAAGTAATGCAAAGAAAAATATGTGCTCCAACAAAGAAAATGGCTCAACCGAAAGAAAAGAAGCCTATGCAAGTTCCCCTTGGTTGTGGTGGGGAGACACAGTTAACTTTGGTTCCATCAAATCTCTTTTGAGGTTTAAAGCATCTTTGTGAATTGAAAATAGCAAAGCTTAGTGCTAACCACCTTGTGTTCATGATTCCCTTTCACAAATAAGTATATCACAATGCCACTAACCCATGTCAACAGAACTGAGTGGATCAATATTAGAAAGAAAAAGTGATCCTCATAACACAAATCACAACACCTAGTGACCATGTAACTTCTTCAACTCTCTATAAATGAGCCAAGTTGTGTTTCTCAATGTTCTCTACATTTATATCTATTTCATAGTTATGTTTCAATATTATGTTCATAGTTATGGGATATTGAAACATGACAGAGGAAGAAGAAAACCATGTAGCATCCACATTTGGCCAATGCAAGTACCCCTTTATTTGTATTCACTTTTCATCCAGAGAAGAAAAGAGCAAAGCATAGGCCTCTCCTTCTTGTTGGGTTTGTCCTGTATTGAGTTTTCCTAGGGTATATCTTGTATTCAATATATGGATGGTGTATAATTGTTTGTCTTTTTCATTGCACTTTTAGTTGATTCTCAGTAATTTTTGTATTAAAGCTAATGATATGAAGTATGCAATCTTGAGTATAATATTGACCCATAGCAATAATGACAACTCTTGACTCCATAAGCGACTCGACCTAACTCATATGGAACCATATATTCTGGGAATTTCTTTGACTGAATATTGACCTAAAATTTAGATATCTATGACCCTCAAACTAAGGTTACCTCAGTCAATATTACACCCGCGACTACGTTTGTTATGGCCCTAAATTCTAGTGTATACCCTCCTCCATTTGTGTTGGTCTTTATCACAGACCTTGCAACCTAGTAACCACCACAAGATGTCAATGAATGCAGGGGATAATAACACGTGCCAGATAATGCCAAGGCATTCTAAGACGTGCAAGGTGATATGGGATGTTAAAATGTAAAATATGTTGCTTAGTTTTTTTAATACCACGATTGGATGTGAGCCTTGTCTTGGTAACTTGTTAAGTTGGATTAGTTGATATTTGACATGCGTAGCATAAGATGAGTTATAGATAGTTCTTAGTTGAACAAGGCATATGTTCAACTTCCACGACACATGAGAATCTGGGTTTTGTCTTAGAATATTTGGTGCAAACAAACTCAAGTGCCACAATACATCTACTTTAATGCACAATGAAATCTACACAAATCAAGGAATCAACTAGTGCACATGATAATTTTACCTTTTTCAAACCCTTTTTCATTATATTACAAACTACAATACAACAGGATAGAGCTGTTGTACCATGGATCGTGACCCTTTACAATCACACTGATACAAGGAACACAACTAGGGCTTGGTTTTAATCCTTTGACAACCAATATATCCTGAATAAGGCAACACTTGACCTACTTGCTGATGGTGGCCACGCATAGCCCTTTCAGTCCATATGTAAAATTTTTGAAGAACAAGGGGCCACCCCCTTTTCCAACACTTTTTATGGGTCCCATGCATAATTATGGCACTCATGTACCCCAATATGCCTACTAGAAGACCCTAGGACATAATTTGGCTTCTTATGAGGCTTATTATTCCATGTATGAGATAGTTTGGTGGGATTGTCACAAAAATTTAGGGTTACTTGCATATTAATTTATGTTTAGGGGTTAATGTAGGCCCATAATATAATTCGATCAAATCCTAACAAATGTATAAATAGGAGTTAGTTGGATTCATTTGTATGATAACTTGACTTGGGATCTTTCTATCTTTAGAAAATTTCACATTTTTCCTTGGAGGACTATTTTGGATGATAGATGCATTTTGATGTATGGATTTGGGCTACTTTTATCTTGGATATTATTTTTTTTAAATTTCAAGCTAGTTGGATATACTCCTTAACATTGTGAGTGAAAATTTAACACTATTATTATTTTTTCTTCATACTATTGAATTTCGCTATAACATAGCTAATTGCTGCATGATGGAAATGTGGAATTATGTGTCTATTTAGACTATTTAATGTATGGGCCATTATTAGATGAATGAAATGTGTTAGTGATAATTTTATCTCAATAATATTGCACCATTTTTATGAATTATAAATGCTTGAATGTCACTTTTCATTTTCCTCTCACATTGGACGAAGTTGACTTTCTCGGCCTCCTTGATTAAGAAACTGAATTCTTGTTCATTATCATCACTGGCTCCATGTACCCAAATGAATTAGGCGCTAGTCCCTCAAAAAGGGTGATGATTTCCCCCCTTTTTTTCACAATTTTCCATTTTTCCATAGGTCTAGTCCCATTAGGTCACGTAGGGCATCAATTTCCCAAGAATATAGCCAGAGGAAAACCTCGATCTCCTAGAGGGAACTGGGTTGGTGGGTTCTCTCACTCTCCTATGAATTTAGACCAACTCTGACGATGGAATCTCCAAATACCTCGAGCCCTAACTCTAGGATCAAGTTTTTCCTAGGGGTTCCTAAGGCTAGAACCTAGTAGGATAAATTTGATCCATTGAATTAGAAACTCTTGCATGATCCTTTCTCCTCACATTGTACAGGATAGGAACATCAATGGTTGTTAAATTCCATCCCTGAACCTTGGTTTGGTGCACTTGGCCCCGTGTGGTCCCATTTGGTGTCAAATGCCTTTCATCAAGGACCATTTGGGAATCCAAGTTCCCACAGGATTTTAGGGATTGAGAAATTCCTTCATAAGTCTTATTATTCTCCCTCAACCCTTCAATCCACCTCCTCTCTCCCTAAAAGATCAATTCCCTTGCTTAAAAGGCAAGTAAGTCCCACTCTTTATTCTATCTTAGGGAAAGGGTTTCTAGGGTCACTTCCCACCTATTCATTGACCTATAATCTACAAGTGACTTACTAAACTATCGATACTCCTTCCATCTATGAAAATCCATGAATAACAAGGAGCCTTAGCTATGGTGACAATGGGCTAAGCCTCCAACATTTCCCTTGGCCTAGCAGTTGCCTTCTTAGGAACCCCTTTTCGATTCACTACTAGTTTGAGTGGTAACAGGTTGTTCACAACTCCATTTGTGAACAACTCTTTGGTATGCCCATGTTTTCCATACTATGTCTCTAAGATGAGAAGTATGGAGCTATGGAGGTTTCCCTTCTTCTCATTAAATTAATCCTCTACAATATAGTGAACTAGGCTAGTTGGCTGGCCCACTTGACTTCTCATTTATTCCTTCAAAGTTTTCACATCCTGAGTCACTATACACCTGCCCTTTTACCAATCTTGTTTTCCTTCACAAGTGCAAGAGTTAGGTCTCTTCTTTGACAGACAACTAACAACCCTCCAACTGTACTTGGACTACCATCAATCTTCCCAACCATAGTCAATTATTTCTACTGATCTAGGGCCCACAACATTGTCTTCATATAGGGATCTTCAAATATTCCACCTAAAAATGGTTTGAGTCCTCTCAAAATCATTGTTCTTGTGTATCGATATTTTTATCTTTGTTTTCCAATCTATGAACAAATCTGAACTACTCCTCTTATCATCCTTCTAACAATCTGTAGATGACTGAACTAGGGTCACAAATCACTCACTAACATTCCACAAAAATCAACTTCTTTGCATGTCAATCCATTCTTCATATGGCACATTTCTTCTACATATAATCAATCTTCTTCTCAGGTTCTACCCTCTTTTGGATCTGTTATCTCCAAAAATACTGAATCTGCAAACCATCTACTAGATATGCGGTCTATATTGCAGAAATAAACCTCGCTCTAATGGTCACAATCGCTCTTCTTCTATGAAAATTTGTCACAGTCTTAAGGGAATACCCTATGAACTAAACATGCTAGGAAACTCATGTCCTAACTAGGGCATTATACTTATGTACTTCCAATTTTTGTAGAACAAACCCTATCCACCCATAGAACAAACCACGACTCTTGCCTCCATAAGAGACTTGAAAACGGCCTGAAAAAGGCTCCAAAAGTTCAGGACCCAAAGAACTGACATAAATAGTAAACTATGCTATAATTAAGGAAATTAAAAACTGAAAGAGACAATGGCGAGGGCCCAAGTGGAATAGGCAAGTGGCCACCAATATCCACCTCGATCACCTCAACTCAAATTTCTTGAGCTAACTCAGTCATCATGAATTAGTTAACTGACCCAAGTTGTTATGAGATGAGATCACAATTTATTGTCCAATTTATTTAAGGAAAAAATAAATTAGACGCCTCACATTCCTCACTCCTGGTACATCAAAATTCCTCACCAGTGTGGGTGCATTTTTTTTTACTTTCTGGTTTCCAATTTCACACTTTCATGTTGCAAATTTCAACACACTCTCTCAACAATAAATGGATTCAATCTATCTCAATCCGATACCTTTGGAATTCTGCATGCAACCCTTCTCTAGTGTTGCTTGCACCCACAAATCTTGAAACTCAATAGCCTCTGAACAACTGAATCAATATAATGCATTTGCCATCAAATTCATCTTATTGTTGCTAGTTACTACACTTGTCTACTAGAATCTCTGCATTTCTACACATCTGCATTTGTGCCCTTTGCAGTGTTTCCAACTTTGATCTACACTCCAATATCTGACATCTATCACTCTGATATTTGTTTTCCTAACAATTGACTGCATCAATCTAACTGATCCTTCCTGCTATTATTGTATTGTGGAATCCTTGTAGCTAGGTTCGATCCATGAGACACACCATCTCAATGGACCCTACCCAAATTTATTATATTGGGATTATGTCTGCACATCACCCCACCTTTCACCTGTAGGTATGGCTGCATGTTGTCCCTCTACCCATCTGGCTTGAAATTCCCCCCTCATGGAGGTCTCTGATTGAGTGGACACTTCCACTCGGTCTCCTCTCTGCTTAAATTGTGGTTGCTCCATAACCTTCTCAGCCTACTTCTAAGGCTACATGTTGAGAGGTAATTTGTACTCCCTCTCAACATCCAAGTCTCTAACCTCTGTTTTTCTCCTCAAAGCTTTGCATGCATCTGGTACCTCAAGTGCATATAGTTTCTTGACTCGTGCACATTGCAATTGTCCTGTTGTTACAAAAGTTTCTAAAAAAGGAGTTGATTTTAAATGGACAATATCTCCCTCATTCGAGCTCCAAATTGATTTTCCATTTGGGTATGTTTCGCAAGGAATCCAAATATGCTATTTTTTTTTTTTTTTTTTTACACCAAAAGCTTCAAACATTCTCTTCAAATTCGTCGCCAAAAACATTCCTGCTCTGATACGATGTAGAAAATCTAACCAAAGAGATTCAATCTGACACTGTAATGTACTAAAACAAGATATTAAATCCTTCCTACAATTTTCGAAAACAAAACCCGATCGTAAAATCACATATAAGTAAGAGAAATAAATTATCAATCGCACAACACAAGATGTATCTCGGGAAAGAAACTGCTCAAAAATTCTCTATCTCTATTGTGTATTAATTCAAGGAATTATGAAACAATACCATGCTTAATCTCTCATGAGATTCTCCAGCACTCTGCTAATTGTCTTCCACTGATCTAGGGAAACTCGGTCTAGTACTTAGCGAATTCTCATCCTTCCTTCAACCTACCTTATTCATGTAATTCCTAGGGAATTAACTCCCTATTAATTAGGAAAAACAGTCTTTTTTAATTGCGTAATCCATCATGGAATCCCAATGACTTTATAATTGCACAAGGAGAATTTTGTATAAATAGAACTGATAGTTATGTTCCCTGTAACCTTTGTCTCAATTGGGTCTTCTTCATAACTGACATGCATGCAACTATCAATAATGAATTATCGGTTATCTGATTGATCACTTATTGTGACTTAAATCTAATTTAATTCACCGGTCGACCTCTCACTAAGTCATCACTTAGTTAGAACTATTTAAGCCGATTGAGTTAACTAATTCATACTTGCACCCCACTAATGCATAAACTGCAACTGGACCCAAAAAATATTAGAATAATCCCTCTACATGCCTCATCTTAGACCCTCAACTCCAATTTCCTGAGCTAACTCAGTCATCATGAATTAGTTAACTGAAACAAGTTGTTATGAGATGAAATTACAATTTATTTTCCGATTTATTTAAGGGAAAAATAAATTAGATGCCCCACATTCCTCACTCCTATTGCATCAAAATTCCTCACGAGTGTGGGTGCATTTTTTTTTTGTCCTTTTTGGTTTCCAATTTCAATGTTTCTTGTTGCAGTTTTCAACATTTCATAATCTGATGTGGCCTTCACACAAAGACACAATTGAAATCACATGCCTAGATTCTAATGAGAAACCTATCTTAAGCTCGATCTGCGATAAGAGAACCAACAATATGCCATCCTACTTCCTAGCTCGAACCTATCATTAAGGTATGCAACATTCTTGTGAACCCTCACATGATGATATTGCTCTTGGAGGATGATCATGGCCTCCCTTTAGCAACCCTTACTTGGCCTTCTTACTTGACCTACTTTAGGACTACATCTCTCTTTGCCCCATTGATTAAATGAGATCCTTCTCACTTGATGTTATTTCCTTCATCCTAAGGCCCCCATAAATATTTTTTCCTAGACCTCTTATAAACCCTCTAGAACTTACGGGTTTTATCCACTTAGAACTTAGGAAATATTAATTTCCCTTTTTAATTTTATTTTAGATTTTAAAATCCATCTTTGGTACAAAATCCCTTTGCTTGGATTCTTTTCCCACAAAGCCTTTTGTGACCAAAATCGCACAAACCCATCTCACTAGGTTTGTGGAGTACCTCCCAAGCTACACAATTCAAAAACATAGGCTAGCTGTAGTAATCGTAACTTGGTCAAGCTCTTGTAGTTAAGCAAGGGTGTAGTTGGGTTCCCAAGTTTCAAATTAAGTAAGTGTAGTTGTGAGGGCATGATAGCTAGGGAGGGTTAGAGGATGCACATTAGGAATGAAAAGGCATGCTAACACATGTCGGACAATGTCAATGCATGTTGAAGAGTCTTAGAGAGTGTCGAGGCATATCAAGGGATAAATAGGTCAAAATGCATGGAAAGGAATGAATAAGAGCGTGTGCCAGGGAGTGTCAACGAATTCAAGTGTGCTAAGGATGAAGTGTGTTAGGAGAAGTTCATAATAGGATTTACAAGAGGAAAGCCTACGATTGTTATACGGGGCTCGACATAATAGTTTTATACAAAGGGAGATCACTTTGTGCTAGGCACAACATTGTTTTTCCTTTAGCTATTTTTTTTAATATGAGATGTGGCACACTTTGGCGACATGATCATGTTTTAAAACATTCTATTTAATTGCATATTGTACATTGTATAATTTTTGGGGCACTCCACTTGTGTCAGCTTATATCTTGTGTGCCTTGTGCATCTTGTGGTTCTTGCAAACTCTTAGTTAATGTTTTACTGTTTATGTGAAATAAACATACATGTGAAATATTTAATATGTAAGCTATGTTGCTTAGTTGTTTTATGGCCATGGGTAGATCATGTGATCCTTGTCTTGGTAACTAGTTAAGTGGGACAAGTTCAGCTTGGACATGAGTGACATAATATGAGTTATAGGCAGTTCTTAGGTGAACAATGCACAATCTACTTGTAGTAGGTGCAATTGGTCAATTTGTTGCAGTTGAAGCAAGACAAGATTGTCACATGAACTACAGTAGCGAAGGAATTGATTGAGTTCCCAAGTCGTGAAAAAATGTAAAGGCTAGTTGGGAGGACATGAGTTCCAAGGCATGTTAGGGAATGCCAAGGTGTGTTAGATAGTTCGAAGGCATTTCAAAAATTCTAAGATGTGCGAAGTGATAACGCATGCCAAGATGTGCAAGGGTGTGTTAATGCGTGCTAGGGACTATCAAGGAAAAAAAAAGGAGAAACAAGTTGAACTACAAGGAAATGAACACATAATAGGGTTAATAAGTCATTAATTTACCTTTTCCAAGAGGGGCATGCTACGCACACCAACACTAGGTGCCAATAGGTGCCAAGTGAAAAGTCTTAGTGCATTCTAAGTGCCAAGTCTTCCTTTGTTGCTTCTCATCTACTTTCCAACAATTCATCTAAAATAAATTTAATATTAAACCAAGCCAAATTATACCAATACATGTCAACGCATTCCATACATGCTAAGACTTACCAAGTGCCAATATGTGCCAAGTGCCAATATGTGTCACAGATTTTTATACATGCTATGAAGTGGAAGGGCATGTTGAAGAGTGCTAAGGTGTGCTAGAGAGTGCTAATGAATGTTGAGGAGTGTTAAGGAGTACTAGGACAAAAAATTAAGGGAGCACTAGGTCAAAGTTCATGGAAGTTAATGAATATGAGGAATGTGTGCCAGGGACTAGAATTAATGAGTGCTAGTTGTCATGCCAAGGAGGGAGTGACAATGTATGCTAAGGATTGGTAAGTCATGCTAAGGAATATCAAGGCATGTTAAGAAGTCTCAAAGTGTGCTTGGGAGTTCCAAGGTGTGCTAGTTATATGTACCAAATAGTGCCAAGATATGTCAATACATGCTAGGTGCTAAGGAAGTGTAGGGTGCTAGTGTCAATATGTGTTAAGAATTTTCAAGGAAACAAAAGGAAGAACCAATAATAGGGTTAATAAGTCCGTATTTTATCTTTTTCAAAAGGGTAATGCTAGCCACACTAATAATAGGTCCCAATACATGCCAAGTGGAATTGTGTGCCAAGTGCTAATATATGTCAATAAATTCAACCAAGGTGTTTCGGGGCATGCTAGGGACTACATGCATGCTAACACATGGTAGGATAGTTCTATGTTGTGTTACCGCATGCCACCATGTGCTTGGGTGTTAGTGTCATGACAATATGTTCTAGGTACAAAGATGTTCCAAGACATGCGAGGTGCTAAGAAATGTTAGTGTGTTCCAAAGCATTATTTTAAGGTGTGCCAAGAGTGTTGAGGAGTGTTAGGTATTTCTCATTAACAGAATTGACAGATATTGATTATGTATTAAATAATATAATTCCTACACACACTAGTGGGAATTTATCTAAAGGGAATTTTCTAGATAATAAACTTAATAGATATGAATCATTTGTTGACTCATAAGAAAACTCTATTCGACTAGTCATTACTTGAGGGAAATGATACACACTAATTACTTCTTAAAAAATTGACTGACTCCAACCACTATGGCCTTGGACATATTATAAAAAATACTACACAATAATGGTATTAAATCATTATCTTTTGAAAAAAAATATATTAACAAGAACATAACGTCATAAAAAATTGATTGGAATGATCAATGATGATGAACATTTTTTGACCGTCACCAAAAGTAACAAAAAGAGCATCAGTGAGGGTCATTAAAATTTTGTCACTAGAAGTGTCACCAAATAGACAATTAGTGATGGGCCTTTAAAGACCCTCACCAAAAGTGTCATTGAAAATGGTTTTGGTGACAGACCTTCAAAGACCATCACTATACACACTTATAGTGACGCTTTTTTAAGGACCGTCACTATATGTGACATTGGTGACGGACCTTAAAGGTCCATCACAATCATGACCCTCACCAATGTCATTTTCTCTTGTAGTGGTACCATACTGCTGCTCCACTGATAACTCCTGGTATTCTGTTGATAGGCATTTTTCTTGTACCAAATACCAATTGATACTACATTGATAGACTATGCAGCAATTTCACTTCAACTAGCACATGCACCCAAGGTTAAGACAACCTTCATAGTTTCTACCATTTTGCTCTCCACCATTCTCAACACCAATCATCAATGTACTAAATATGATCTTGACATCATTAACCTGCTTCTTATTATGTCATTCTGATTTAAGATACTGTCACTTCATTTTCCTTTCTAGGACTTCTCTAGATTCATTTCTTCTTTATATACAATTCACGTGTTCTAATATAAAGATCTTTGTGAAGACATCTTCAATTTCTATATTGGGAATCTTCATGGGCAGATCACTTACAGATTTAACACTTACTTAACTGCACTCCTTCAAGGGGACTTTTCATAGATGAATGATGGAATTACATAATGATGATAGGCACTTCTCTTACTCACCCTTCTTAAAGTGATTCATTGTTGATTCCAGTATTATGATGCACAATGTGATCATCACTTATTGTGTTGATGTATTCTTAGCTTACATGTTCATGGTTGATGTTCTCTCTACCATCATGGCTGCTTGTTGCCTTCTCTTCTTCCATCAATTTTTTGGCTATAGAGTGTTTTAGGCTTTCTTCTTCCTCTATGGTTCTCTATTAGATAAATTGTCCTTTCACTTTTTGATCTTGCGGTTGTTCTCATTTCATGGAGCTCTTCTTAGACTAATTTTATGGGGACTATCTATGAACTGCTCTCCCCTTGGGATGTTGCCTCATATTTATCACTGGTTAGATATTTTCTTTTCTTCCTAGAGCAGCTCCCCCTGAGACTATGATGGCTTCATTATGTTATTGACGTAACAGGCTCCCCCTTTCTCTTTTCATTCCATACTTTATTGGGGTTCTTCATAATGTCTGCACTTCCTTTTGATTCATAGGTTTGTTTGATTTGATTAAATTCCATCATCTGTCTAGAGTTCATTAATGTATATGGTAGTTTACAGTCTTTTGCTTTATGACCAAGCTTGAGGCATACATAACATCTTATTTTACCAAGGTACATTAGAGCTTATGTATAATAATTTGTTCCTCTTTTCTAACACAATTTACATTCAACAGATTTATGTCCAAATTCATTGCATGCATAATAGTAGCCATGGAAATGATTTGTGCACCTGATGAAGGATTGTCTTTTCCATTTTCTTGCTTGAGGTAGTCTTCTCATTTGCTGCATCTTTTGTTGGTTGAAGTCGATATGCCTTGTCTTACAATGTGATGCAATATGTCCTGGTTTATGACAAGAACAACATGTGATATTTTTCATAGGAGGAAATAACCTCCTTTGAAATCTTCCAAATTCGTTCAATTCATCCTCATGAGTGTAAGAGCCTTTTTCAGCGGATTGTTTCATCCTTTCATTATCTGTCCTTTCATGTTGCTGCTTGTTTCTATTTGTTTCTTCAAAAATCCTGATCTTGCTGGCATATACTTCTGTAGGAATCTTCTGAGCTGCTTCATTATCCTTTACAACCTTTACAAACATGATCTTCCTATGATCTTCTACCTTGGACTTACTGGTTTCTCCTTCATAGCCTATCCCAGTCTTTATGAGAGGAGATCTTTGAACATTTGGGATTTGGTCCAACTGTCCAGAGATTTTCATTTGAGGAGTATTCATTAGTAATTCTCCTTGGGATTTTTCTAATTTATTTCTCAGGCACTCTACTTCTTCTTCCAGTTTCTCAAATTCTAGACTTTTCTCTCTCATTTGTTGTAGCAGAGTGTCTTCTTCTTTCCTTGCTTCTTCAAGTTGTGTATTCAGGCCAACAATTTCTTTCTTATCTTCATATACTTTCTCATCACATATTTGCACCAATATCTTAAAGTCTTTGTTTTCATTCTTCAATCTTTCTACTTCAGTCAAGGTTGTGTCAAGTTTTCCGTTTTCCTCACCTGTAATTTCTTCATGGAAATTACTTCCATTCACACTGGCAGATATCTCATTTGATTGAACATTTTCCTTTTGACATGAATTTTTCTTCTTCTTAATTCTCTTCTCCTTCTTGACTATGCAGCCACTAGTGTCTACGTCATGCATGAAATGCAATCTATCCCATACTTCTTTTGTAGAGTTTAGGTCTATTATTAAATCAAGATCCTTGTTATGAATATTGTTATATATCACACAATTTTCCTTGGCATTCCACTGTTGTTCTTGCAAAGAGGGAGATTCTATGCAGTAACCATCACATACAAGTTTCCATACCTCAGGTCCATTAGCCATTAACTCTGTTTTAACATTATCTCTCCATTCAGGAGAGTTTGTTGTACTTAACACAGGTACATTTTGATAGTCCATGACTCAACTAGATCTCCTTCAAGCTATTTGGCTTACACCAAAGGAACTTGGCTCCGATACCATTTTTTGAACCCCTAGTTAAACTGAGAGGGGGTGGGGTGAATCAGTTTAACACATTCATGGTCTTTTAAAACTTTCCTTTAAAAATTATTTACACCTTCATTTCATGAACAAATTAACATGAGAGCAAACTTAATATGCGAGCAGCAAGTATAAAGATAATGTAACAACAATCTAAATATGTTAGCAACAAGTATTAAGAAGATTAGATACACCATATCAACACATAAACATCATGCACATAGACAACATATATAAGTGGAAACCCATAAGGGAGAAAACCACATCTTATTATTGTTGTGATGCAAAGGCAAGCTCCAACTCCCTCTCACCACTGATTTTCTGTAGGCTCCAACCTTAATTCTGCAAGCTAAAACTTGCAAGGAAGCTCCAACTCCCAACTATTTTCTGTAGGCTCCAACCTATAAGAGGCTCCTACCTCAGCCAGCTACAACTGTCTTATATCAAGCTAAAACTTGATATGGAAGCACCAAATTACTCTATTTTCTACATGCTACAAGCTACAGGAGACTCCTACCTCAGTAAGCTACAACTGACATATATCAAGCTACAACTTGATAGGGAAGCTCCAAGTTCCTCACTCTTTCATAAAATCACTTGCTGATTTACCTGGATATCAGATCTGTTCTGTACCATCTTCACTGCTGTGCACCAACCTTCATATATGCCCTGCATCATCTCTGCATTTTCTCAGTTTCTCTATCATCTCCTCCTTCTTCTCTGCTTCACTGCTTCATTTCTGCATTCTCTAACCTCACTATGCATATCAATGTGATATCATTTATAGAGTTCATCACATGATTGTTTGCATTCCACAGGGGATTCAGAATGAACATCCATGACTCTTTGATTTTTGCCTTCTCATTTATTTTTCCATCTCATTCAGAGGAATATAGCAATTCATAAAAATTTCAGTTTTATAGTGGGGTTTTGTTTGCCTACTGGAGATTTCCCTTTGCATAACAAACAATTATAAAATCAATTAAAACATTTACATTCAAATTTTCAATTACGT
Source organism: Pinus albicaulis (assembly GCA_034641835.2). Classification (NCBI taxonomy): domain Eukaryota; kingdom Viridiplantae; phylum Streptophyta; class Pinopsida; order Pinales; family Pinaceae; genus Pinus; species Pinus albicaulis. The sequence goes on along the minus strand of CM076576.1, from coordinate 908,592,156 downwards.
ACATCAATTTCACTCAGCCCTTTTTCTGGCATTTAGCTAGCTGGTTCTGTCTTTTCTACTGCTGTCAAGTAACGGTTCTATATACCTTAGCTGTTCACTGCAATTGTCTATCTTCTGCATATATAACTAAATTACAAGTTTAGCCCCAAATAAATCTCAAAGTCTCTTGCATATAAAGATGCCTCTCCATTCATTTTCTTGGACTGGTAATTAAAACGAATGTGTGTGGAAGCTTTTCCTTTCAAATCTACTGGTTATCAAAACCATTTAACCCCATTGCATTCTCTGATCTGGGAAAATATTAATAATGATATGCAAAAGCTAACTTTATGTTCTTAACACTATGGTCAGAACCCAAGTAATTCTTGACATATAACTCAGGCTTTAACGCTTTACCAATTCGATCTTTGGTTCAACATCAAACCCAATTCACAATACTCATATGCAGTTCTTTACATGTTTCAAATCTTATGGTTAAACTCATATATTGACTCAATATTCAATATTCCAATAAACTAAATTTTCTCACCTCGAAGGAGCTCAACCCAATACTTGAACTTTATAAAAACCCATATATGCACCAAGCTTACCTTCTGCATCTAACTATAAGGTGCCTCCTCACACAGACTCAATTCATATGTAAGGTTCGACTCTATCGTATATGTACCTCAGCGTATATTCCGGCACCAATCCAATTATTAAGAACATTTAATATTCCAAAACCTGCCTTATGAAATGTGAATTCATTTATATCAAAACTTTGGTTCATACCATTTGTTTTATATTCGGAACCCCAACTTTATAAGTAGGCCCAAGGCTTATCATAATAGCTGAACTATACGATTATCTCAACTCCGAAGTTCGAGTCAATTGATTTAATACCAATGCATACTTTAATCTCTGAATTTGGTTTTAAAACCCCAACGCATCAACACATATCAACAGATAATCCACGATGTAGTTGGGTCCCACAGCAACTTATATCAATAACGAACATACCTTTCCACTAAAAATCATGCAACTTGATAATGCGATTGCCTTTGGATTTGTTTCTCACAAGACCGTACGAAAATCGCAATTTTTCGTGAACAGAACCTTAACACCAAAAAAAAGTGTGAAATGGGTGGGTTTGTATTACCACCTTTGCCACATGTCAAGCGTCGAGCGCTACCGCACTTTTATTTCAAATTCTGCTTATGGATTTTAAAATTTGCGAAAACCATAAATGGTTTTCTCTCTACTGCCTTTACTGTTTCTCAAGGCTCCGCTACTTCTTCAAGGTTCCACTTATTCCTTAATTGAAGTTTCACACGGTTCCATTGATCCAATACGCTGAGCATTCACAGTTACTCATAAAGTGATGAATTCAATTCAACGCATGGGTTGGCTATCAATTCTCTACTTTAACAATGCATCTCAATTTCACTACCGTCGAAAGGCTTTTGCTATACCGTGGCTTCAAATTCAACTCCACATAATGAGGGTTAACCCAATTGAAACCTGCACTTTCTCCGTTCACAAATCTGTTATAATTCTGCGTTCATTTAATCCATTCTTCGCTCTTTCACTCGTTATTAACTCCTTCAATAGGTTTGTTCCAGATCCACGATCTCCACACATGTCTTAACAGGATTTAATGCTACTAGTTTCCACTATGATTCGATTCACAACGTCAAATAGAGCCATTGCGCTTTATTATCTGTCTTCAATGACTTCAAATGGTTTTAATCTCTCTACTCTTACTTCTTCAATTCGTTTTGCTTCATTTCACTAAAAGCCCATATATTATTTTATTGGCCATATCTTATTGCACTGGTTGGTTCACAACAGGATGCTCAATCCTAGCATACACACATAATATCGATCCTCATTCAAGTTCACAGCTTCATTAACCAAAAACCTTTATCTTCCACCTACGTATGGATTAGTTCCATATCTAATGCCTGTGGGTCAAATCCACAATCAAATCCCAATCACTGATTTCTAAGTCTTGATCCTCAACGCACTGTGTATTTTCAAATAATACGCCCAATTTCTACTTGAATGCCATTCTTAAGGTCTAATATGTTCAGACATTGAACAATGTATTGAAAAATCAATTCCTCTTCATGTCTTCTTCTTCAGCCAGATCTTCAAATCAAATGACCCTTTCACCCTTACTACTTTGTCTCTCCAGATCTTTAATCAAATGGCCCTTCTACAACTGCCTCTATTTCATGTCTAATGCTTTCGCTACTGCCTCTCTGCTACCTCTCTTGCTTCTTTGTTGTCTCAGCTTCTTGTCTTCTACTTTTCCTTATTGTTGGTTCAAGTGCTGCTCCTTTGTGCTCCTTTTCCATCAATGACAATATTTCCATCAAATTTTTGTTTCAAATACTCAAAGCTCTCTCGACACTTGGCTATCCATTTAAACTTCATACCTTTATTTTGAAAAGAGGTAATAGGATAAGCCAATGTAGAAAATTCTCCTACAAATATGTGGTAATATCCGATAATACCCACAAATCAACATATTACTGGTACATCTGTGGGTACAAGCCAATTTAAAATTTATTGTAACTTTTCTGGATCTACCACCAATCCTTCCTTGGAAATAACATCTCCGAAATAGTAGGTCTTGGATTTTTATAAAATCACAGTTGTTGATTTTTGCATAAAATTAGTGTTCTATGAGTGTTTGAAGTACTATTCGAAGATGTTCCCGATGTTCCTCTTTGTTCTTGGAGTACTCCAGAATATCATCTATGAATACTAGCACAAGCTTATCCAGATGCTTGTGTAGAATACTATTCATGAGGCACGTGAATGTAGAAGGGGTGTTTGTGAGTCCAAAGGGTGAAACTACAAACTCGTAATGTCCATACCGATTTCGGAAAGTTATTTTTTGTATGTCTTCGTCTTTGATGCGAATTTGGTGATAACCAGTTCTCAATTCAATTTTTGATAATACGGTTTCCCACCTTACTTTATCAAACCGATCATTTATTCGTGGGAGGGGATACCAATTTTTGATGGTTAACTTGCTTAAATGTTTATAATATATGCACATCCCGAGGGTTCCATGATTATTTTGACAAATAAAATTGACGTTTCCGATGGAGACACACTTGTTCGGATATAGCCCTTGTTTAATAATTCCCACAACTAAAGTTTCAGCTCCAATAGTTGAGGGGTACTCATTCTATATGGGGCTTAGGAAACTGGGGTGGTTCCCAGTACCAGCTCAATAAAGAAATCAATATCTCTTCGATGGAGAAATTGATGATTTTTTTTAGGAAATTCATCCTGGAAGTCCTTAATCACTCGTAAATTTTCTACCGCATCATTTTCTGCTTGCTGTCACAAATCTTCAATTTGTAAAAATACACTGGAAAGTGTTTCCTTACTCTCTGCTTCAACTGTAATGTAGAAATTTTTCTAACAAACACAGGTTTTGGTTTCCCTCTTACCACCACTCACTTTCCTAGAGCATCAGTACAATTTACTATTTTTTCCGAACAGTTTACTACTGCTTTCTATTATTCCATCCAATCCATACCAACTAGGAGGTCATAAGATCCTAAGGGAATGATATTCAGATTTAAATCTATCTTGTACCCATTTAAGTTGACATGATATTTGTGAAATTTATGGGTGACCTTCCGTTTGGTTTCTGTAGCCAACTACACCAGCCAAGAGTGTGAAAAAATTTCTATCTTCAACTTATATTTTTCAACTATATGTGGAATCATATAACTTAAACTGGATCTAAGATCAACTGTAACACCCCCAATTTCTGTGTTGAAATTGAAAAAAATTAGACATTTGAACTTAATCCTAAGGGGAGTGGACCCCAAAGGATCAGTATGGTGTGAATGTAATTTACTATTTAAATTTATGAAATAAATAAAATGATTGTGCATATTGACCAAGATGAGTATTTGAGATCACTTGCCAAAATCCATGAGGATGGATAAGGCAATAAATCCCCACCATCTTTCAAAAATCCTTGAAAGAAATTAATTTAGATTTGAGGAGGAATCTAAATTTCCCCAATGATGAGGAAAGTAGTTGGGAAGAGGTAATAAAAGCTGGAAAAGCTGAGGAAAAGCATAAAACAACTTTAAAAAGCCCAAAATGGGAAGCCTAGGCTAAACAGGAAAGAAAGCATCCTGCTATTCTGGACGCAGAATTAGAAACATGCTTTGGGGAAACATGAGCTTAAATAAGCTGCTCCTAAGCAGATCAGAGGTTGATCTGTGATGGAGGGGATCTCAGCTCGGGGGTGAGTTCTGGGAGACAAAGAGGACTCTACGGTTGGGAGGTTGGTTATTTGCAATAGTGGTATGTTTCTGAAATTCTTGTTTATGTTGATTTGTTATGGTATGAATTGGCTACATATAAAAACAAAAATTAATGAAATGGTATAATTGATTTTAGTACTACATTTAACAGAATCCATCTTAAGGCATTCACCTTTCAGATTCTGTTTAGTTGTAGACCAGTAATCCATAGAGTAGAAACCCACAGAATTTTTAAACCAAAGATGATTTAAATCTGAAGGTACTTGGTCTCCACATATAATTAAATATTAACTTGTTCCCATATACATATACAACGGTGAAATTATATGCTCATATGTACGTTAGAAAGCTATTGTAGCATAACTGAAATTTACATGGTACAAAAAAAAGAGAAGTAAAAACATTAGAATATGCCTTTGAGATTTGCTAGTTCATGAAGAAACTTTACTCTTTGGAAGTGTTATCTCAATTATAGCATTTATAGAGTATATTGCATTTTTTTATCTACCTCTAACCCTTGAATAAATATCATAGAAAATTTCTTAACCTAAATTTAAGGTATACTATTCAATGAACTATTGAATACATATATATGAAAACAAAAACAAATATAAGAGCCGAGAGCTAAAATAATAGCTCCTTTTAACAACGATTACAAATTAGTAGTCGGTGGAAGAAATATAGATATGAACCATATATCTATGCGATTTAATGTATGGTCAGATTATATTAAAATATGGTGCTTCTTTAAATTACTACGCCTTGGGCCTGTTCGATTTAATACCCCAAAGTTGCACAGACACGAATGTCTGCGGTATTTTAGGTCTTATTTAGACATGATATGAAATAAACTGAGGTAAAAATCAAACGATGGTATACATTTTAAACTTGTAGTTTTAAACATGCATGTGATTACATATTCTCGATATCCATATTTAAACAATGGTAGAAAACTGACACAACTATAAAACTACGAGTTGACGCGACGATAGCAAGGGCCGAGTACCCAACCTGTACGCAGGGTATCGAATGGTCATATGTCACAGGTGGACAGTATTTTGTTTTGCCAGAAGGTAGTATATCAAATTTACAAAGACAGTGCAGGCCTGGCTATTATCGGGCAGAGCGTTAACAGTATAAAAAAAACAAAACGAAAAAAATTACAGAGGGCGCAATCGCGTCAAGGAAGGGAGTTACCGACATGGGAGCTCAGCTTTTCCCCTGGCGTGGTTCGTTAGTTACCTGTGCCATCTGCAACAAAGCCAAACGAAAAATTTTGGACTCGAATGGCCAATACGCCGCTGACCATAGTACGATTAGATAGGCAACGAAAACATAAAACCGATTTAAAACACAGGTCACAACAAAGCATCGAATATCAACAACACCAGAGTTCGGAACGCACGCAACAACCGCAGGCATGAACTGGTAAATAGTATGACAAACTCGAGCTGAAATTATGCGGGATCACATTGCTTTAAAAGAAATAAAACCGCAGGTCAACACGCCATCAAATAAACAAAAAATATTGGCACGTCGGCCATAGGAAGGCTATCAACCTCGGACGCAAGGAAATTCCGCATTTCGTTACGAATGTAGACGAATATGCACCGAAGGGTGCGTGCATGCAGCCAAGGAAAACCTATGGCTCCTGTCATGCGGCGACTAAGCTACAGAACAAGAGACCTAGAAAGAAACTTTCCGAGTAAAACAACCAAATTGGGTCATCAAAGCGTACTACCAAATCATGCGTAAATAAAAAACAAGGATAGGTATGAGTTAGGATGAGCGCGGCCAAAAGACCCCTGCGTCTGTACCCTATACACAAAACAATCAGTGAATTATTAGACGCGGCATTACCTGACGGGATCGAAATAGGTTGCAAAACATAAAGAACCATAAGAAAAAAAAAACCCTTACGCTCGAACTCTCCACGGCGCAGGAGCCAATACCCTTAAGCCGACTTGGTATTTCTGCACCCAATCCCTCGGACGAGATTCGCGCCTTCGGGGAACGAATTGTGAACAAAGAAAAATACAACAACTAGAGTAAGACTCAACTGTGAACTGAGCCAGCTATATAAGACGTAGGGAAAGGTGAGTGGCGTCGAGACTATGCCACGACGATGAATGGGAAGGGTAGGAGAAACCCTAATCCCACTGCCCCAAAACAATCAGAAAAATCCCAAAGTCGATTTGGAAACCCAGCTTAGTCGACATAAGGGTACGCGGTGATGTAAATAAGTTTCAGACGAGGTACTGAGACACAGAAATTGGCTCGCACAGTACTGGGCCAGACTGGAATGACAACTGGAAGCGTTACACGCAAATTACTTGCTGGGTATGAGCCTGCAAGCGCCGGCATCTGGTACCTCAATCTCCTGAGCGAGACGCTTTCCCTGCGTACAAAAAAAAAGAAACCATCAAAACATCAGAAGGAAACCACACGTTAATCCAAACCAGTCAGATCCCTAAGCTATACTGCTATCTCCATTCATAATCAGTACGCATGGTGCGTACTAGGCGTATAAAAAACAAATCGTCTGCCCGTCGTTTCAAACCAAAACAATTATGATTCGACGTAAGAGGCCAGGCGCTCTGATCTGTATGATGCAGAGACGCCAACACGCATGACTGTCAACCTCATTACAAGTGGTAATTTTCATAAGAGTATAAACAATAATAATATAACCTGTCACGACGAATTTGAAAAAAAAAGGGTTGATTAATAAAACAACGCCAAACAAATTCATGATTAGGGTTCGGTTATACCGGAATCGTTTCGGTGCTCCATAATTAACAGTTGAATCACTGTTATAATTATCCATAGTCCGCAACGATAATCTGAAATGGGCGTCGAATCATCCACGTACGAGATTAGTAATATGTACACGCTGTACTTCATATACACAAGCGTTATTTCAACGTATGGGTAAGGTATATGAATAATAGGTATAGTATATGCATGATGCGTAATTCGATTATATTGTCAAAGGGTATATATATGTGTTATACATCTATGCCGATTCAATGATATTATAAAAGGGGGGAGTCTTATAGATATGTGTTGTATATATCTATATGCGAAATCAATTAATTTTATCAAAATGTATATCTATATATATATATATATATATGGGTTATATATATATGTGTTATATATATATATATGTGTATGCACAATCAAATAAATTTTAGCAAGGATGTATATATGTGTTATATATAGATGTGTTATAGATATATGTGGATGCACAATCAAATAAATTTTAGCAAGGATGTATATATGTGTTATATACCCAGATATGCGCATGCAAGTAATATTATCAAAGTTTATATATATATATATATATATATATATATATATATATATATATATGTGATATATATATAAGTGGTATAGGTGTTATATATGTATGGATTATATGATATTATCGAAAAATATGAATGAACATAGGGTCTAGACTTATATTAGATCCAGGAGGAGTATCCCATGTTGATATAGAAGGGGTATAAAATTTTATATACATGGTTTTAATGTACACATGGGGGAATATTGAATGTTATTAGGACATGATAGTGGGAGAGAGATCTTAAATGAGACACTAGAGGGGTAGAGGAAAATTTAAAAAGATGGAAATAACAATCCAACTTCCGAACTTAATATTTAGACCACCGGGTAAATAAAAATGAAACCCCAGTATATATGTGAAAAAAAAAAAAAAAAAATTTCCTTGAACTGGAGGTGTTACAAATGGTATCAGAGCCCAAGTTACAAAACTGGGCTGTTGTTACTGTGCTCACTGAATTCTGAATGCTAGCTTTATAAATGAATACTGTAGAAGTTGTTGTTAATTTTTTTTATTTCACTGACCAAATTTATGAGTGTGTACAGTGGTGCTAAAATGGCTGAAGAGGGAGGAATTTATGTGGATCTGTGTGAGGAGTTTGCTACTCCAGATCCCAATGCCCCGGTAATGGTTATGTTGCATAGAATGCAATGAGAATTGGCTGAACTGAAAAGCCAGAATGACATGTTGTCATCAGCCAGTAAGGAGCAGGAAAAGCTCATCAGAGAGCTAACTTCCCGGAACAGCCAGGAAGGCGAAGGTTCCGGAAAGAGAAAGATGGATGAGTCTGATGATGATGATGCGGCTAGACATCAACATAAACAGAAAAGAGAATTGCAGGGAGAATTCCGAAAGATTAAACCTCCCTCCTATGATGGGGAGAAGGAAGAAGATGTTGAAGCTTGGTTGCTGAACATGATCAAGTATTTCCAAGTTTATGAATATGAAAGCAATCTGAAGGCCAGATTAGCTGTGTATCAGCTATAAGAAAAAGCTACACTGTGGTGGGAAGAGACAAAAATGGTGCATGCCATTGATGAAAAGACAGTTACTTGGGAAGATTTTCAGGCTAAGTTCAAAAATCGGTATTTGAACGAACGTTATTATGATGATAAAGCTAAATAATTCCATGAACTTAGACTAGGACAGCTCACTATTGATGAGTTTGTCACTAAATTTACCAATTTACTGAGATATGTCCCTTACATTAGGGAAGAAAAGGCAAAGGTACAAAGGCTTTTAAATTGCTTGCCTACTCTGTACAAGGAGAAAATTGAGTTTGAAAACCCAAAGACAATGGATGAAGCAGTTAGAAAAGCAAGATTATGCTATCAACAGTTTAAAGGTAAGGCTGAACAAGGGAAGAGCTGGTTGAACAAGTGTGAGTTCAAAGGGAAAAGACAAAAACAAGCATATCTAAGGAATTTTGGCCGAGATCATCAGCGGAAAAAAATCAATAAACCAAAAGAAAGCCAAACTACTCAGTCCCAAGTGGCTTCAAAACAAGTAGAAGGGAACAATAAAAAGGAAGGGACAGTCAGAATGAAGGAACATTTGAAATGTTGGGGCTGTGGAGAACCCCATATGATGAGGGACTGCCCCCATCGAAATATTCACCTGATCAGCAGAGAGCGAGAGGCAACAACAGTAAATGACATAGCCAGAAATATACCAACTATCAGTGCAGCATTGGAAAATCGGCAAGCAGAACATTAAGCAACCATGGTGGAAATGGAGGGTAAGATTTCTGACCTACCTGTTACTGTTTTGATTGATCCAGGTGCTTCTTTGAGTTACATTAGTCCTGGAATTGTAGAAAAATGTAAAATTAAACCTGAAAAATTTCAGCAGTCATGGTTGGTACAACTGACCACTGGAACTAAGAGAAAAATCACACATAAATTGCCCAGAACAGCAATACAATTAAATGGGTTTTCAACAGAAGTAAATTTGAACATATTTCCATTAGGATCCTATGATCTGCTGATAGGAATGGATTGGCTGGAAAAGAAGAAAGCTCTGATGAACTGCTGGGATAAAACCCTGCATTGTGTGGATGAAGAAGGGAAACCTTTTACACTAAAAGGGAAACCAAAATCCATTTCAGTAAGACAAATATCAGCATTACAATTAAAAAGAACAGCTAGAAAAGGATACCAAGTTTATGCAGTACATGTGGAAGAAGTAGAACAGAGAACTAAAGAAAATCTGCTGAGTGAATTACCAGTGGTAAGGGAATTTAAAGAAGTTTTCCCAGATGAGATTCCTCATCTTCCCCCCAAAAGAGAAATTGACTTTTCCATAGATCTGGTGCCAGGAGCCACACCTATTTCCCGAGCCCCCTATCGAATGAGTCCGCCTGAACTCATGGAGCTGAAGATGCAGCTGCAAGAATTACTGGATAAAGGTTACATTAGACCAAGTGTGTCTCCGTGGGGAGCACCGGTTTTATTTGTGAAAAAGAAAGATGGAACTTTTAGGATGTGCATTGATTATCGTCAACTGAATAAGTTGACCATTAAGAACAGATATCCACTCCCTAGAATTGATGATCTTTTTGATCAAGTGAGAGGGGCCTCAGTGTTTTCCAAGATTGACTTAAGAACTGGGTATCACCAGCTCAGAATCAAGGAAGAAGACATTAGCAAAACAACTTTTCGAACTCGGTATGGACACTACGAATTTGTAGTCCTACCTTTTGGATTGACAAATGCCCCTGCCACCTTTATGTGCCTGATGAACAGTGTGTTAAATAAGTATTTGGATAAATTTGTTCTGGTGTTCATAGATGATATTTTAGTCTAATCCAAAAATAAAGAGGAACACAAGGAACATTTACGGATAGTGTTGCAAACTCTGAAAGAAAATCAGCTATATGCCAAGTTTAGTAAATGTGAATTTTACAAGGATAAGATTCAATATTTGGGTCATATTATTTCTGAAAAAGGGCTTGCAGTTGATCCTGAAAAGATAAAAGCCATTAATGAATGGCCAGTCCCAACTGATGTTTCAGCAGTAAGGTCATTCATGGGGATGGCAGGCTACTATCGTAGATTTGTGGAGAGATTTTCTGCCATTGCACATCCCATCACTTCATTGCAAAGAAAGGGTGTCAAGTTCGTGTGGACTAAGAAATGTCAAATCAGTTTTGACCAATTAAAACAAAAACTTATTTCAGCCCCTATACTAAAAATTGTTGATCCTGATAAAGAATTTGTTGTGTGTACAGATGCTTGCAGAGAGGGGCTAGGAGGAGTCCTATTGCAGGAAAATTCAGTTATTGCATATGAATCTAGAAAACTGAAAATACATGAACAGAATTATAGTGCATATGATTTAGAATTTGCAGTTGTTGTTCATGCTTTAAAAATGTGGCGGCACTATCTTCTTGGGAAGAAGTTCACATTAATGACTGATCATATTAGCCTCAAATATTTCTTTTCCCAAAATGACCTGAATGTAAGGCAAGCCAGATGGCTGTCCTTTTTAAGTGAATTTGATATGGACATAAAACATATCAAGGGAAAAGAAAATAAAGTTGCTGATGCATTAAGTAGAAATGCTTGTCAAAATTTAAACAGCATTGGGAGTAGTGCCCAGATGGAGGTAGAGGAATTGGTGAGAAAAGCAACAAATCAAGATCCCAACTATGAAACACTCTTGGTGAAACTACAGAAAAGGGATAAAACTGATTTCACTCAAAACCAAAAAGGGCTACTCTATTACAAAAACAGATTGTATATTCCAAATGTAGAGTCATTAAAAAGAGAAATTTTAGATGAATATCACAAACAGCCTTATGCAGGACATCCAGGATACGAAAATATGTTAACAGCCTTGAAGAAAAAGTTGTTCTGGCCAAGAATGAAGAGATATGTGGCAGAGTATTTCAGTAGATGTATGGAATGTCAATTAGTCAAAGTTGAGCATCAACACCGAGCAGGGCTTTTAAACCCTTTACCAATTGTAGAATGGAAATGGGACACAGTCTCCATGGATTTTATAACAGGGTTACCCAAAACTAAATATCAACATGATTTTGTAATGGTAGTAGTAGACACTCTCACAAAAGCTGCCCACTTTATACCAGTAAAGTCTACCTTTGGGATAGCTCAAGTAGCGAATTTGTTCCTCAAAGAAATAGTAAGGCTTCGTGGGGTGCCAAAGGTAATTGTTTCAGACCTAGATGCTAAGTTTACTGCAACCTTTTGGAAAGGATTATTTGGAGGGATGGGTACTAAGTTGAATTTTAGTACTGCCTATCACCCTCAAACCGATGGGCAAACAGAGAGGATTAATCAAGTATTGGAATATATGCTGAGGATGTATGTGATGGATAGACCATAAAAATGGGAAGAGTATTTGCATTTAGCTGAATTTGCCTATAATAACAGCTACCAATCTTCTATCAAGATGAGCCCATTTGAAGCATTGTATGGTAGGAAGTGTCGTACTCCTTTGAGTTGGAGCCAAACTGAGGATAAATTAATGCTGGGACCTGATGCCTTACAGGAGATGGAAAGAATTATAAAACAAATACAGTGAAATATCAAGACAGCACAAGATCGCCAGAAAAGCTATGTTGATAAGAAAAGAGTGCACCGAGAATTCAAAGTGGGGGATCATATGTATTTACGCATCAAACCAAAAAAGAGCACACTTTATGCTGGAAGTTGTGCAAAACTTTCTCCTAGATATTGTGGGCCTTTTGAAGTTTTGGAAAGGGTAGGACCAGTGGCTTACAAACTGGCCTTACCCCCCCATGTTAGAGTTCATAATGTGTTTCATGTTTCGTTATTAGAAAGATATGTGCATGATGCTTCTCACATAGTTGATTGGAATGTTGTACAAGTGGAACCAGAAGGGGAGTTTCTGCCAGAACCGCTTCAAATATTGGAGCGGGAAGAAATTGAATTGAGAAACAGAACAGTGGCCAGAGTAAAAGTGTAGTGGAAGCACTTTACTGCTGAAGAAGCTACCTGGAAAAGGGAAGCTAAAATGATGGAAAAATATCCATTTTTGTTTAAAGTGAAATCTAGTAGTTGAATAACAACACCGAGGACGGTGTTTATTTTCAGAGGGGGAATATGTAACACCCCCAATTTCTGTGTTGAAATTGAAAAATATTAGACATTTGAACTTAATCCTAAGGGGATTGGACCCCAAAGGATCAGTATGGTGTGAATGTAATTTACTATTTAAATTTATGAAATAAATAAAATGATTGTGCATATTGACCAAGATGAGAATTTGAGATCACTTGCCAAAATCCATGAGGATGGATAAGGCAATAAATCCCCACCATCTTTCAAAAATCCTTGAAAGAAATTAATTTAGATTTGAGGAGGAATCTAAATTTCCCAATGATGAGGAAAGTAGTTGGGAAGAGGTAATAAAAGCTGGAAAAGCTGAGGAAAATCATAAAACAGCTTTAAAAAGCCCAAAATGGGAAGCCTAGGCTAAATAGGAAAGAAAGCATCCTGCTATTCTGGACGCAGAATTAGAAACATGCTTTGGGGAAACATGAGCTTAAATAAGTTGCTCCTAAGCAGATCAGAGGTTGATCTGTGATGGAGGTGATCTCAGCTCGGGGGTGAGTTCTGGGAGACAAAGAGGACTCTAAGGTTGGGAGGTTGGTCATTTGCAATAGTGGTATGTTTCTGAAATTCTTGTTTATTTTGATTTGTTATGGTATGAATTGGCTACATATAAAAACAAAAATTAATGAAATGGTATAATTGATTTTAGTACTACATTTAACAGAATCCATCTTAAGGCATTCACCTTTCAGATTCTGTTTAGTTGTAGACCAGTAATCCATAGAGTAGAAACCCACAGAATTTTTAAACCAAAGACGGTTTAAATCTGAAGGTACTTGGTCTCCACAGATAATTAAATATTAACTTGTTCCCATATACATATACAACGGTGAAATTATATGCTCATATGTACGTTAGAAAGCTATTGTAGCATAACTGAAATTTACATGGTACAAAAAAAAGAGAAGTAAAAACATTAGAATATGCCTTTGGGATTTGCTAGTTCATGAAGAAACTTTACTCTTTGGAAGTGTTATCTCAATTATAGCATTTATAGAGTATATTGCATTTTTTTATCTACCTCTAACCCTTGAATAAATATCATAGCAAATTTCTTAACCTAAATTTAAGGTATACTATTCAATGAACTATTGAATACATATATATGAAAACAAAAACAAATATAAGATCCGAGAGCTAAAATAATAGCTCCTTTTAACAACGATTACAAATTAGTAGTCGGTGGAAGAAATATAGATATGAACGATATATCTATGCGATTTAATGTATGGTCAGATTATATTAAAATATGGTGCTTCTTTAAATTACTACGCCTTGGGCCTGTTCGATTTAATACCCCCAAGTTGCACAGACACGAATGTCTGCAGTATTTTATGTCTTATTTAGACATGATCTGAAATAAACTGAGGTAAAAATCAAACGATGGTATACATTTTAAACTTGTAGTTTTAAACATGCATGTGATTACATATTCTCGATATCCATATTTAAACAATGGTAGAAAACCGACACAACTATAAAACTACGAGTTGATGCGACGATAGCAAGGGCCGAGTACCCAACCTGTACGCAGGGTATCGAATGGTCATATGTCACAGGTGGACAATATTTTGTTTTTCCGGAAGGTAGTATATCAAATTTACAAAGACAGTGCAGGCCTGGCTATTATCGGGCAGAGCGTTAACAGTATAAAAAAAAAACAAAACGAAAAAAATTACAGAGGGCGCAATCACGTCAAGGAAGGGAGTTATCGACATGGGAGCTCGGCTTTTCCCTTGGCGTGGTTCGTTAGTTACCTATGCCATCTGCAACAAAGCCAAACGAAAAATTTTGGAATCGAATGGCCAATACGCCGCTGACCATAGTACGATTAGATAGGGCAATGAAAACATAAAACCAATTTAAAACATAGGTCCCGACAGTTAGTACTGAATATCAATAACACTAGAGTTCTGGAACGCACGCAAATAAATCAGAGGCATGAATCTCTGAAATAGTATGACAGAAACTCGAGCTTGAAATTATGCGGATCGCATTGCTTTAAAAGAAATAAAAACCAGAGGTCAATACGCCATCAAATAAAACAAAACATATTGGCACGTCGGCCATAGGAAGGATATCAAACCTAGACGCAAGGAAATCTGAGATTTCGCGTCAGAATGTAGACGAATATGCAATCGAAGGGTGCGGCATGTAGCCGAAGGAAAACCTATGGCTCCTGTCCATGCAAGGGCGTACTAAGCGGAGCCGTAAGAGACCTAGAAAAGAAATCCTTCTGAGTAAAACAACCAGTATTAACATCAAATCCGACTACCAAAAACTATAATAATAAAAACAAGGATAGCTATGAGTTAGGATGAGCGTGCCCAGAAGACCCCTGCGTCTGTACCCTATACACAAAACAATTAGTGAATGATTAGACGCGGCATTACCTGACAGGATCGAAATAGGTTGCAGAACATAAAGAACCATAAGAAAAAAAAAAACCCTTACACTCGAACTCTCCACGGAGCAGGAGCCAATACCCTTAAGCCGACTTGGTATTTCTGCACCCAATCCCTTGGAAGAGATTCGCGCCTTCGAGGAACGAATTGTGAACAAAGACAAATACAACAACCGCAGTAAGACTCAACTGTGAACTGAGCCAGCTATATAAGACGTAGGGAAAGGTGAGTGGCGTCGAGATTATGCCACGAAGATGAATGGGAAGGGTAGGAGAAACCCTAATCCCACTGCCCCAAAACAATCAGAAAAATCCCATAGTCGATTTGGAAACCCAGCTTAGTCGACATAAGGGTACGTGGTGATGTAAATAAGTTGCAGACGAGGTACTGAGACGCAGAAATTGGCTCGCACAGTACTGGGCCAGACTGGAATGACAACTGGAAGCGTTACACGCAAATTACTTGCTGGGTATGAGCCTGCAAGCGCCGGCATCTGGTACCTCAATCTCCTGAGCGAGACGCTTTCCCTGCGTACAAAAAAAAAAAAACCATCAAAACATCAGAAGGAAACCACACGTTAATCCAGACCAGTCAGATCCCTAAGCTATACTGCTATCTCCATTCATAATCAGTACGCATGGTGCGTACTAGGCGTATAAAAAACAAATCGTATGCCCGCCGTTTCAAACCAAAACAATTATGATTCGACGCAAGAGGCAAGGCGCTTTGATCTGTATGATGCAGAGACGCCAACACGCATGACTGTCAACCTCATTACAAGTGGTAATTTTCATAAGAGTATAAACAATAATAATATAACCTGTCACGAAGAATTTGAAAAAAAAAAGGGTTGATTAATAAAACAACGCCAACCAAATTCATGATTAGGGTTCGGTTATACCGGAATTGTTTCGGCACTCCATAATTAACAGTTGAATCACTGTTATAATTATCCATAGTCCGCAACGATAATCTGAAATGGGCGTCGAATCATCCACATATGAGATTAGTAATATGTACACGCTGTACTTCATATACACAAGCGTTATTTCAACGTATGGGTAAGGTATATGAATAGTAGGTATAGTATATGCATGATGCGTAATTCGATTATATTGTCGAAGGGTATATATATGTGTTATACATCTATGCTGATTCAATGATATTATAAAAGGGGGGAGTCTTATAGATATGTGTTGTATATATCTATATGCGAAATCAATTAATTTTATCAAAATGTATATCTATATATATATATGGGTTATATATATGTGTGTTATATATATATGTGTATGTACAATCAAATAAATTTTAGCAAGGATGTATATATGTGTTATATATAGATGTGTTATATATATATGTGGATGCACAATCAAATAAATTTTAGCAAGGATGTATATATGTGTTATATACCCAGATATGCGCATGCAAGTAATATTATCAAATTTTATATATATATGTGATATATATATAAGTGGTATAGGTGTTATATATGTATGGCTTATATGATATTATCGAAAAATATGAATGAACATAGGGTCTAGACTTATATTAGATCCAGGAGGAGTATCCCATGTTGATATAGAAGGGGTATAAAATTTTATATACATGGTTTTAATGTAAACATGGGGGAATATTGAATGTTATTAGGACATGATAGTGGGAGAGAGATCTTAAATGAGACACTAGAGGGGTAGAGGAAAATTTAAAAAGATGGAAATAACAATCCAACTTCTGAACTTAATATTCAGACCACCGGGTAAATAAAAATGAAACCCCAGTATATATGTGAAAAGAAAAAAGAAAAAAAAAATTCCTTGAACTGGAGGTGTTACATCAACACATGTTGGTCGAAAATGGTACGTTTAATTTCAATCATAGTCGATTCATGCTCAACTTGTCGGTTTTTCATTATTGCACTGATTCAGGGAATCTTTCGAGAAACATCATTCACTATAGTTGCTTCCCGCACTACTTGAATGTATAGAATTACACGAGTTTTGTGTGGGCAGTCTTGCAACATATGAGGCTCATCGCATCCCCAACATTTCAAAGGGTCCTTGGTTTTCACCACATTTTCTCGCTTGATGTTCCCTTCCATGGGCGTGGAACCTGTGTAGGAATCGGCTGTCAGATTTTCGCCACCTTTGTTGAACCTTTTTCGCTGGTGGTTTCTCCCAAAAATTTTTAGATAAGCTGGTCTAGGTCTTTTTGAACTTGCTTCAGCCTTCGCTTTTTCCTAGTTCTGCCAATTTTTCAACTGATCACTCCTGCCTTTAAATTGCTGGTAGCATAGTCGTGCCTTCTGAATAGCCTCATCCATAGTCTTTGGATTGTCGAACTCAATTCTTTCTTTGTAAATAGTGGGTAAAAAATTTAGAAATCCTTGTAACTTAACTTTTTATTCTCTTATGTATGGCACATAGAAAAGTAAATTTGTGAACTTTGTCACAAATTCATCAATGGTGAGATGTCCCAGTCTTAGCTCGTGAAATTCCTTTGTTCTGTCATAATAATACCTCTCACTGAGGTATCGAGATTTAAATTTCTCCTAAAATTCTTCCAATGAAAGAATATTTTCATCCACCAAGTGTACAGCTTTTGGTCTCTTTCGACCAAAGTGTGGCTTTACCTTGCAATAGTTAAACTTCCTCCCTTCCTTTCATATTACTTCCATACTCATATACTTCAAACTATTTTTCCATATTTAGGAGCCAGGCTTCTGCATCCTCTTCCTTCCCCCTCGTCAAAGGTTGGAGGCTCGACCCTGTGGAATTCCCCCCTGCAACTCATTTTTCTTTTTGGAATTAGAGACTACTTTACAAGACTCTTCCCCACTCTCAGACCTCTCTGAGTTGGGTTATGTTTCTTTCCTTTTATTTTCTTGTTCTCCGTCTTCATGACTAGATATGGAGGTTAATTGTATTATTGACCTCTCTTGCTCATTGCTGGCTTGCAGTAAACGTTCATTGCTAGTTCTTAGCTAAACCATTTCCTGCTGCAAATTTTTCATAATTTCCAGCATTTGAGCATTTGGATCTGGTGGGGCATCCCCATCCCCAAGTTCCACATACAACTCTTCTCTGTCAGACATGACATCAGCTACAATTATTTCTGTAGTTTAATTTGATTCATAGAAAACAATTACCATTCATAAAACATAATATGTAATTGATTCCTAATTCACTTATCATAATTTAAACTTTCTGACATGAGAGTTTTCATGTGTTGTGACCTGTAAACCTAATGTTTTAACTTGGGCTCTGATACCACAAACCAATCGAGAGCAATTGATGAACAAAGAACCTAAGAATCAAAAGTGGATTTGGTCTATGGTTAAATGAATGAACCACCAGGAGCTCGTACTGGAGTTGGTTTAACTACTCTAACCATGGTCGAATATTTCTGAGATGTCAATGACCAAGACACACTATTATTTATTGATAACATGTTCCATTTTTTCTAAACGAGATCAGAGGTATCCACCCTATTAGGAATAATTCCTTCTATCGTGGGTTATCAGCCAACTCTTAGCACAAAAATGGGTTCTTCGCAAGAAATAATTACTTTCACAAAAAAAGGATACATAACCTCAATTTAAGCAGTTTACGTGCCTACTCACGACTTCATCAACCATGCTTCTGCTATGACATTTGCACATTTATATTCTACTAATGTACTATTGAGAGGATTAGATGTGAAGTGTATCTATCCAGTAGTGGATCCTTTAGATTAATCATCGACTATGCTCGAACCTTGGATCGTAGGCAAAGAATATTATGAAACTTCACAAGGGGTTAAGGAAACTTTACAACGTTATAAGGAATTTCAAGACATTATAGCTATTCCTAGACTAGATGAGTTATGAGAGGAAGATCGTTTAATTGTGGCAAGATCAAGAAAATTTGAACATTTCCTATCAAAACCCTTTTTTATTGCAGAGGTATTGATAGGTTCATCAAAATATGTTGGCCTCATTAAAACAATTAAAGGGTTTGAAATGATCATTTCTCAAGAATTAGATGGTCTTATCGAATAAGCTTTTTATTGGGTAATATTGATGAAGCTACCTGGAAGGCTATGAAATCCAAAATGGAAAGTTATCTTTGAAAATGGACATAAATTGTCATGTACTATCTCCTAGTCATTTGGGATTCATAAGTTAAAGAAATAATTCTATCAACTAATAGTGATCAAATTGGGGTGTTACCTAATCATGCTTCACTTATGGTAGTTGTAGATATAGATATTGGCCCATTACCCAATCATGAAATCCATTTGTTTTTTTAATTTTTTTATATATATAAAAATAGATTTAACTTTATATATATATATATATATATAATGGAGTTCATTTATTTTTTTAATATTTTTTGCTTAATTAATTAATTTTATTATTTAAAGCAGATTTTTTTTTTTTTTTAAAGTATGTTATGAATACTACCTTGTAAATTAAAATTGGAATTAAAATTGGAAATGCTCCATTTCAATGTAAATGGGTCTATGAAGGTAATTAAAATATATTTAAGAAATAATTTAAAACAATATTAATATTTAAATCACAATAGTTTTTGTGATTATTTAGAATTTTGGGATTTTTTCAAATTAACTATTCTGATTCATATTAATATTTAAATCACAATAGTTAATTTGAAAAAATCCACAACTTTCATTTTCATATAACTATTACCAAAATAATTCTAAATAATAACCTATATATTTAAATATTGATAAAAAAATGTAATTTATATTTATATTTATATATAATAAATTTTATTATAATAAAATAAAATTATACGAAAAATTCATATGTTGATGCCGTTAGAGGTGGTGTCGCATGTGGACCACTATACCATTAGTTGTGCAAAAGGATAGTCACTATTGGACACGCTATGCCTACATGTCATGTCATGCATGCCATTCCATTTCTATATAATTGTCACAGCCCCACTGGTCATCTTTCGTCACATTTCTATTTGTTTTCTTGTATAGATTGTGAATCTCGGTTTTATTTCTGAATCTGCGAGCAACCTACAATCAGAAAAGAAAGCAAATTCAGGGAACCCGTTAATGATGACGATGGCATGGAGAGCGATATTTCTTATTACATTTACGTGTTTTCTCTGTTCGTGTGTTGGAGGTAAAATTCTCATATTTATTTGTTCTCAGATCAGATCTGTATAATATTAATGTTAACTAATCTTCCCTGAATTAATTAATGCAATCAACAGAGTCGCCTGTGCCTTATAAGACAATAAATGTGTTGAACAACTGCGCATTTCCGGTGTGGCCTGCAACCGTGGGGTCGACTAAAGTTGCTGCTCCTCCTGAGATGATGAAAGTGAAAGTGGGAGCAGGGGAGTCACATTCATGGAAGGTAGATCCATTCTGGTTGGGATCCATTTGGGGGAGGACTGGTTGTGTCTTCAATTCCCAAGGAATCGGAGGCTGCGATTCTGGTGACTGTGGAGGAAAGCTGCAATGCAAAGACGAAAGTGAGAATGAAGATCATATGATCACGGCAATCACAAAAGCGGAGTTGGAACTTCTGGGAGGAATAGCGAAGCCGGAGACGTATTCGGCTACGTTGGAGAATGGTTACAATCTTCCAATGTCAGTGGTTGCAAGCTATGCCGACAGGTTGATAAAAGAGATGTAGCCCTACCAAACTTACAAAAAAAATGTTGTTGGCTAATATTTTCGTTCAATTATGATATTTGGTTTTTTTAAATGTTTTTGTTTTTTTTTTTTTTTTTTCAAATTTCATATATGTATTCAATACCCTAAAAGACATTAGGGGCACTTTCCCACAAATTAGTAACATTTTTTGGGATTTTTCAATTATTTTATCTTTTGGCGTATTTTTTTGCTGAAATCCAATGAAAATATTTTTGGTTAAATTGTGTATATATAACACATCAAGGAAAATTTTAAGAATAGAAATTTATCTAAAGATTTAAAAACCATAGATAATCTTTCTTATCTCTAATATGCAAAATATAAAAAGCTTGAAGTTATTTTAGTAAAAATAGTCAAATTTCTAAGGGTTTTCTATAGTATATATAAAATGTTGGCCATTTTTAGGGTAAAATAATTTTATAGACTAATAATTTTTACAAAAAATAGAAATTAGAGTAGCCCACCTACAAATATTAGCCCCTAATTATCCCTACAACAAGTGGAGGGCCCTCACATTATAGAGAGGTAACGTGTGATTCCAACAAATGTATTTTTTCTATGTGATCATGTGATTAGTATTCCTAGCAACGTTCATAGAATATTTCTATTTATACTCACCCTAAAAATGTTAAATCAATGTCATTGTAATAAAAATGTACTTTAATCATTGAAATTTGAGTAATTGAACTAACCCTCAAAATTAACAATATAAAAATATATTATATGTAAATTATATTTCTTACTTATATAATTAATAAATTTAAACTATCAATTCAAATAAAAATATATTTATTGTAAATAGTTTAGTATATATAAAATTCAACATATTATATAATAAACCCAAAGTAAATTTACAATTTTTCAAATACTAACTATTTTTATTTATTTTCTTAGATATATAGTATTGTTTAATATGGAAAAAATTATATATAAAGATAGATGTGAAACATTATAATGGAGTAAATTTTAAGTATAATTTGTAATATTAAAAAAAAAATTATTGTCCAATTGCATAAGTCCCATGTGTGATTTTTTTGTAAGTTTATTATCTTTGAACCATTTTAGTTTATTTAATAAAATGGATTAAATTTTAATTATATTTATATATTTAAATTAGGTATTAACAAAATTTATTATTTTTCTGGTTTTGTAGTTAAAATAGATTTAACTCTTTTTTTAGATTAAATGTATATATATTTGAATTTATTTTTGTGTTATTTAAGGTAGAGTTTATTTATTTTTTAATATTTTTTTAATTTAATTTTGTTTTTATTTTATTTTTTTTAAGCATATTATGAATATTTTGTGAATTAATGTTGGAAAAATTATATTTCAATATAAACAAGTCAATGTAATTAAAATATATTTAAAAAATAAGTTAAAACAATATTATTATTTAAATCACAACAATCTAATTAATTGAATATCTATAAAATTGAAATATATATATATATATATATATATATATATATATATATATATATATATATATATATATTATAAAAATAACAAAAATATATTTATATGTAATATTTTTTATTAAAAGAAAATAAAATTATAATTTAATATTTAAAAATTACCATGAAATTATGTAATTATGAAAACTTAATCTTTAAAATATATATGTAATGATATAATAGATTACAAAATAAAAAATATATAAATAAGTTCCAAACTTTTGTTGCCAATACCATTTGTGGTTGAAGTATGATACCAACCACGTACTTATTGGACTCAATTTTTAAGATCATTCTTGTTGGGATGTTTAATATTATAAGATAGTTATTTCTTTTTCATCAACTTGAAGAACTTATTGTATGATGAAATAGGTTAGGTATAGTTCAAATAAATAGGTAAAGATGGAATGGATAGAACAGATTCTCCTAGAATTTCCTCTAGGAAGCTAGAAAAATTGATGTAACATATACTAAATTAATAATCCTATAATAAAAAATATATATATTTCTTATCTCTAATATGCAAAATATAAAATGCTTGAAGTTATTTTTGTAAAAATAACCAAATTTTTAATGGTTTTCTATAATATCTATAAAAATGGAAATGAGCTTCACCCACCTACAAGTATTCGACCCCAAATATTTGACTCTAAAATTTCCACAAGTTGTCAGGCCCTCAGATTGTTGGGAGGTAACAACTCAAACTTGTGATTTGAAAAAATGTATTTTTTATGTGATCATGTTATTGGTACTCTGTAACCACTACATGAAAATTACCATAAAAGAAGGACATAACTAAAAACATTACACTATAGCATTACACTAAAAATAAACATACCCAACTTACATTTGTTTGGGGTTCCATTACATTTTAACTATTGATACAAAATATGTCACTACTATCATATGAAAATCTTACTATTACGAATTTCGCATAACAAAATTCCATAGTATATATTACATTATCAAATCCATGTGAATCTAAATCCTGTGATCAGATTTATGCACCTATTTGCATGCTTATACCAATATTAAATTACTTGTACTTTGAATTACTATTTTGGTTCCAAACCTTAGATTTATATTAATTGTGAGTACATTATTTTATATTTCAACCTCGAAGGTTATAATTCCATGTTTAATTATGACCTTGGTTACTGAACTGCCTTGATTCTAGCTTTGAACATGTGTATTTGTAGTGGGCTTATAGTTGTCCCACATGTTAAGTCTTGAGGAGACCCATTACCATTAATTTGTGGGAACCCTATATTGAACAATCTAGACGAGGGCTAGGTTGGTTATGATAGCCACCCACCCTATGCCTCACCTTCCAGATCATTCTTTCATTATTGCTCCTGTTAGTCTCCTATACCAATAGGTTTCATTTTTCATGATTGTCTTGATTGAACTATGGAATATGTTCAAACCTTTTTCTTGAGCAAAGGTGTTCCATATTCTTGAAAAAACCAAAAAATCAAAAAAATTTAAAAAATGTAAAGAGGGTATACCCTAAAAGAAAAATCAAAGGGTAAGAAAAATAAATTGGTCAAAAAAGTGAAAGAAATGAACCCCAAGCAAAAATAGACCAAGGAAAGTGTGCAAATCCAAATTCCACTACTATTTCATTTTGGTAATAAAGCAATTGTGTGCAGCTTGTAAAACGTTTGCCACAATTCATGAATAAGTCAAACTGTTTAAACTTGGCTTACTCATATTTCAATTTCATGTTATAGAATAGAGAATAAATATCTGACCAAACAGTTTAATCTTGGCAGATAAGTAGATAGGTAGAGTTAATGAGAGGTGCTCAACAGTTTAATCTGAGCCCTTGGATGTAATAAGGGTTGAAATAGATAGATTTGCCTTGTAAAAAGAAAAGATTGATAAGGGTTTGCAAGTCTAAATGCACCCTAATAAAAAGAGAAAATGGTAGTAGTAGATAGGGTAGGTAGATGGTGTTGCAAAGTTTTATCTATGATGTTGTTACATGTTTTGATCCTTTACTTCATCACAAATACTGAAGCAGGGAATACAGTGGAAAATCACAGAAAGCAAAGTCAAAATCATTAACTTCCCACATCACTTTCTCCCTAAGTTTTTACTAATTTCCCCCAAAGAACTAAGGTATTTGGAGATCAAAGGGGCTCAAGGCATTTCCTTGACTTTTGGAGGGACCGGACCCTCGGCCTAATGATCAAAAAGACCTAAGTACTTGAGATAATTCATCATTATAATCATTCACCTTTAACTTAATCATAAGTAAAATCCTATTTTACTTAGGGAAATCATGCAAAATTCCATAAAAAATCCTCAAGATAACTTGCTATTCTAAGATTAAGTGTGAAGATAAGATATTGCAATTTACCTCAAAAGTTGTCACTTTCTTAGATGTGCAAAATATTCTGATTTTCCTTGTCCCTTTGTCATATTAATGTTTAACTCTATTTACTAAATCCCTAGTGAAATGCCCTATCCTGAGTATATAACTCCTTTTTTATAAATACCCCAAAAACCCCTCTATTATAAAGTTTAACCAAAGTAATTATTTCCCCATGCATTCAAATAAAAACCCACTATACGCCCTTTGGTTAAAATTATCATTATACTATAAACCCGCCCCTATGGTAAATTAATTACATTTTTTAATTTACCATATAATAAAATAAAAAACATATATCCGAAAAGCTTTAAACATATGGTTTATATGTTTAATACCAAAAAATAATAAATCTGAAGTTTTATCTTCAAAGACAAAACTTTGGAAAATTCCTATGCCAATGTGGCTCATCCACCTGGCATTTCCCCAATGATTAAAACCCACCACAACCCCTATTTCATTATATAGCGGGATTAACTAATTATCTGAGTTAGTTAATAACCAACCTCATTCACCAATTAGAAATGCCCCGGGATGATTAAATAATGTAAATCGCGTTTAAAACCCCGCCGGGCCCGCGCATTAAACCTCCGCCATCTATCCGTCCTTTCCACCATCGGATCGCTCCTTCACAGATCTACGGCTAGCGTTCATTCCGCTAGCCATCCCTTGTCAGAGTTTTAACCAGCGGGGGATGGGTGGTATTTGACTAGTCACCCGTCCACGTGTCAATAACTTTGTGGAATCGCTGCCCTCGCAGTTAATACCGCCTTTGCTCATAAGCGGTGCGGGGATTACTGCTTACCGCCCGACCTTGCATACGTCAGCCCGTACATTGATGACGTCACTCCTCGAAAAACTAAAAAACCCTTTAACTTGTAAATAAAGCCCATTTTCGTGTTTTTTCCGTTATTTTCGTTATTGAAAACGACGACGCCTTCTGCTACGATTTTTGAATTTCCACTGAAATCTACTGTTCCATTCAATTTCACTCCATAAATCTGCCAGACCTGCGTTCAAGCGTCCTCCTGCTACCGCCTGTTACCTGTTAAGAACCAGCTTTCATCCAAGAACAGGTATTTATCCTATTCTGCCCCGAACTGCAAGTAAAACTCTGTTTTCTTTGTTTTTCGCTGAATTAGTGATTAAAACTCATCACTGAGATCTTCCCCAGAGGTTTTAAAACTGTGCAATTTCTCCCTGAACCTGCAATTGTGCCAATTTCATCATTAAAATCGAAAACGCGTCCGGCCTGTGAAGAAAACCCAGGAATTTCCGTTTTGAATCCACAAGAACCAAAATGGAAGCCCCAGCAGCCCTGAATGTGACCCCACTGAATGCTCTTCACAGAGAATTAGAGTATTTACCCTTAGTGGATAGAGATTTTCAGATTAAAGACTTGCATTTTGATGAAAGCCCCCTTCTGAGTTTTTGTCGCTGCAGAGACGATTATTCAAAGGGGCAAGATGTCATTGGACTGTGGGAATCCAATCTCCCAAGGTATCTCATCCCCTCGGTCATTAATTTCCCAGAAATTATCCACTATTGCCATTCCAGCTATGATCCCACTCAGAGAGCTGTAATTTCCCCTGACCAAAATGTTCTATTCCCCATTACTCCCCAGGCCATCAATGAAATGCTACACTTTGAACCTGACCAAGAATTGGCACCTCTGTCCATGGAAGAATTGATTGAGAAGTCTAATAAATTGACCCCAGAAAAATTGGAGTCCATCTGCCAGAATTTCATGCTGCCTGATCATCAACCCAAGGGACCTCCTCCCTATAGTTTTTATTATTTCAATCAATTGGGAAGACTCATCCTCAATATGATATCTTTTGTCTTGGGTTTCAACACCAGTGAATATGTTGATGAGATAACCTTGGTTTTTCTATCCATTTTTACTCCTGGGCAACCTCCTGAGATTAAATATGACTTTGCCTCCTTCATAGCCAACAAGATCCATGATCAGTTCATGAGGCTAGATGATGAAAAAGTTTTTAAATATTCCTCGGTCATCTATCATCTCATTATCTACTATCAGTCAGAAAAGTTCCCTTTCCCTATTCAAAAACTTGATGCCAAGGGAAACCCAAGGTCAGTTATATTTTGGTCTCCCATAATTCATTCTTATGAGTCTCCCTATTCCTATTCTGAGTTTATAGATCTTTTTGTATACCCTGCAACTACATTGTTGACAGGGATTCCTCCCCCAAGACTCAGTAATGAAATAAGGAAGACCTTGCA
Source organism: Pinus albicaulis (assembly GCA_034641835.2). Taxonomy (NCBI): domain Eukaryota; kingdom Viridiplantae; phylum Streptophyta; class Pinopsida; order Pinales; family Pinaceae; genus Pinus; species Pinus albicaulis. The sequence continues at coordinate 908,565,263 of CM076576.1, read as the reverse complement.
ACTTTCAAGGACCTATAAAGTTGGGGATTGGTATTTGTATCAAAACCATACAGTCATCAGAATCTATGGATGTGAATTGCATCCATTTAAGTTACCAAAGTATGTACCCATGAGACTGTTTGCCTTGGAATATTTCAGGCAAATGAACAATTCAGATGTGATCCATTTTTGTAGTGTGAAAAAGAAAGCTCAACTCCGGATTAAAAGTCAATTAGGTCCCTACATCTGCAACTCTAGAGAGGCTGAGCGAGAAGCAGAGGATATATTACAAAACCGCTGCAAATTTCAAAGAAGTTTTCGTTGGGTTCCTTATGACCCATTTGGTTTCATCTGTGAAAAAAGATTAAAGAACAAATCTTCCCCTTATATCCACCACAAGATTCCTGATATAGAGAAATATGCTAACCAAGATGAATGGGTGGAAAAAACACTTGTTGAAGAAGAAAGTGCAGAAGAAAAAATGAATAAAATTATGAAAGATCTTCAAAAGAAATATGACCTAGAATCTTATGGTCAAGTGCAGGTATCTCACATTGGCACATCTTCAGCAGCAAATCCACAACAGAGATTGCAGGAAAGCAGTTCATCAGTTGCAGCAGAACCAAAGGGCAAAGGAAAGGAACCTGAAATCCAGGTCATTGAAACTTTGGTCATGGCAGAGAAACCACAAACTTCCAAAGCACCTGAACAATCACAGGTTTCTCCCACTCAGGCAAAGCACACACAAGTTCCAGAGTTGCAAACTCCATCAAATGTGGAAATAGGAAAGAAAAGGCAGGTTCCAGACACCACTCCTCCAAAAGAAACCTCACAGGTACATCAGGCGAAAAAACAGAAACCAAATCCACTTCCAGATGTGGAAATCATAGATGAGGTGTTTGATGATGGAAGGGAAGACAATCAACAAACTGGCACAGCAAGTGAAACAAACACAAGCCAGAAAGGGAAAGCTTTACAAAAGCAATTGAGTACTGAAGTATCCTCTTTCAGACCACCTAAAACAGATACAGGGGATATTAAAAGAACCTTCATTAATATTAAAGCAAAGAATGATCCATTAAAAATGAAGGTATATGATCAATATATGAAAATGGCTCCCCATAATCAAGAAAGGCTAATGTCAGCATTTGACCTTTCACAAGGCAAAATGCTGATGAACCACTTCAAGTCAAAGGTGCCAAAGCCTATGTCAGCAGCTGATTACATTAGAACAAATTTTGAGGTCCTGGAAAAGGACATTCATCCTTTGGACCAGATAGAACTGCACAGACAAACTGGGGAAATGGTGTATTCCACTCTTACTAATAAAGCCATGGCAGCTCTAACACTGCAAGATTCTTTGAATAACACAACTGCACAATTGCAAATTGAGAGGGCCTCTTCACAGGCCAAAGATAATAGAATAAAGTCTCTAGAAGACATAATCATTGGCTTGGGTCACAACCCCAAAGACATTAAAAGTATTGAGGCATTAATAAAGAAGAAAGATGATGACATAGCTGCACTGAGAAAGCAGCTAAAATTGCCAGCCTCAAGGCACCCTCAAACCCAAGAAGTTTTAAAGGGGAATTCACAAGAAGAGGTAATGGAGTTGCTCCTAAATATGACTGAGCGACTAAGTGAAACTGAGAAGGAATTGGAACAAGCCTTACAGGAAAAAGAAGTTATCAAGCAGGCATCTGCCACAGAAGCTGCTGCAACCACGGGTACTTCAACAGCAGGTCAGCAAACACAGCCATCTCAGGTAAACACTTCTGGTTTGAGTTCTGATGAACTAATAAAACAAATGGAAAGTTTACAACTAAGGGTCACGGAACTTCAAACCACAAAATTGCAATTAGTAAAATTGGAGGAAAAATATGATACATCTAAGAAGACAGTTGCTGATAACAGTAGGGAAATAAAAAGGTTAGAAAAATTGGTTCAGGCTTTGGAAAAAGATCTTTCATGAGAAAAGCCTTTAAAGGAAATAAATGAAATTCTTTGGGGTAGTATCATTGAGTTAATAAAGGGTATTTGGCCCTCTATTCAAGCTATTTTTGAACAAAATGATTTGGTTAAAATAGCTCAAGAAGAAATAAACAGAACCAGAAATGAATTAAGAGGCAGGCCTGAGCAGGCCAATCAGCTCATTCAATTTTTGAACACCCGGACAAAGCAACAGCTTGCAGTATTAGGTATTGAGGACAGGACCGGCACGGTTTTGGAAATAAAGAGAGTTTTCATCAAAAGAACTTTCATGCAGAATTTAGAAAGGAAGTGCTCAGATATTTTGATTGATATCAATATTTTCAGAGAGAAATTTCAAGCTTTGTTGGACAATGGATTACCAAGTCCTATGCTCTCAGAGGATCAAATAATGGACTTAGAAACCTATGTAAAGAAAATAAATGCTCATGCTCAAAATACAGCTGCTTGTTCTACCAGTTTGCCAGAATCGACATTACCAACAGGGAGAAGTATCTATGATAGAGTGAGGAATTTATTTCATCTGGAACATGAAATAAAGTATCTATTTCCTAATGAGCCCACCTTTTACAAACTCACGGAAGCAGATGAGACATTAAGAAAACTCAGAAGGACTATGATACCAGACGATTCATGGTGGAGAGACTTATTGGAAATTCTATAAAATTTATTTTCAGGATGAGAATTCTATCTTTACTATCAGGTAAATGATAAAAATGAGTACAGATGAAAGAGTATCAGTTACACAGGTTAAAGAGTATCCGTAAAGACAAAGAGTATCAAGCAAGCAAAGAAATTACTCCAAAAGACAGCAACGAGCCCTTTTTCAGCACTTACCTCCAGCACATCCACAAAGAAAGGAAACAACACATCAGCAGTTACTTATTATGCTATCTATGAGACCATTTGTCTCCTGTTTACTTGTAAATTACTCCTTAGTCATCCCAAATTATGGGCTAGGATAGTGTGAGATATTTTCAATTATTTTGTGTATAAATAAACCCTCAAAGAGAGTATTGAGGGTGGATTCTATTCTATGATAGAGTGAGGAATTTATTTCATCTGGAACATGAAATAAAGTATCTATTTCCTAATGAGCCCACCTTTTACAAACTCACGGAAGCAGATGAGACATTAAGAAAACTCAGAAGGACTATGATACGAGACGATTCATGGTGGAGAGACTTATTCGAAATTCTATAAAAGCTATTTTCAGGATGAGAATTCTATCTTTACTATCAGGTAAATGATAAAAATGAGTACAGATGAAAGAGTATCAGTTACATAGGTTAAAGAGTATCCGTAAAGACAAAGAGTATCAAGCAAGCAAAGAAATTACTCCAAAAGACAACAACGAGCCCTTTTTCAGCACTTACCTCCAGCACATCCACAAAGAAAGGAAACAACACATCAGCAGTTACTTATTATGCTATCTACGAGACCATTTGTCTCCTGTTTACTTGTAAATTACTCCTTAGTCATCCCAAATTATGGGCTAGGATAGTGTGAGATATTTTCAATTATTTTGTGTATAAATAAACCCTCAAAGAGAGTATTGAGGGTGGATTATATTACTTTGTTGTAACATTGAGATTTTCGGAATAAAAGCATTTTGGAGAAATTTATTCGTGGCTTACTGGATGACGATTTGAAGCTCAGGACTTTTTGCAGGATTCATGTGTTGGACTGCAGTTCAATAAGTCTTTCTACCCTTTGTCTTAAGTTTTATATCAGTTTATAATATCATTATATCCATTTCTGAATAATTTACATAAAGGGTTGAATCAGAATTTACTTAATTGTACTCTGATTTCAGATGTGATTGTTCTTAATGTTTTCCTCTAAATTGGTTATAAGCATGAATTCTTAAATGCTCTTGCTTTGCTAATTTAAACATTGTTGATTACTATAATAAAGAATTCTTCATTTCTCTTTGTTTGTAGTCATCTCATTTCTTTCTTTTTGAACATGGTGAAAGATTCTTAGCTGCCTTTCATCCCTTCAAAATCATCCCATCCACTTTAAATTTTAAGGATTTTTCTCTGTCTAGCTATCTTGCCCTGCAAAGCCATCTTGTGTGTAGAATAGAAATCCAGTAAAGCCATCCTTTGACTCCATAGCCCAATGGACTGAAAACTTTCAACCTTGCCCTTAGTTTGTGGATTCCACCATTTTTCAAACAAACTCTTGAATCGATAACTAGCCTAAAACCTTTTAAGAACAAAGATAAATTATAAAGAGAGAGCCCTCTCTGGATGCAGATTGGCTAGATTCTGCATCTGAAGGTTGGTTTGTGGTTACCTCGGGTATACTTTCCTCTTACACAACTTCTAGGAAAACCTGAGTGATAACAGCTCCAACGCATCCAACTCTACAAGTTAGATGGGTGCGTCAGACAGATTTACTAGTCCTCCATGTTTTTTGAAGGTGTTAACTTGATACCTTATTGCCCCTATGACTCGCTGTAGATAGTTTTTCTTCTTGACTATCTTATTCACAGGAGTTGTATCCTGTTTATGTTTGTATGCCAGGTTTTCATTCGCTATGAATGTTATGCTTTCTTGAGCTATTGTGAAAGTTCCCCCTATGAGCATAAGACTCCTCTCTCTTCCTGCTTCAGGTATGCCGCTCCATTTTTCAATGTTTGCTATTTTATTTGAAAGGTTGAAATTTTGGGTTTCGATGGCTAACCATGATAGGGTATCACTGACTGAGTTTTCTTCATTTGTCAATTTTATTTTTCCAATGGAAAGAGCAGTCGAGTATCTCTGTGGGACCTACTTCTTCCTTCCAGATAAGGGTTACAGATTTGGTCTCTGTAGAATGGTCAAAAAAAGGTATCTAGGTAGAACCCTAAAGCTCTTTTCCTAATATGGTCTAATAACATTCAAAATAATTGTTCCTGTCATTATTTATTTATGTTAATTCATAATTTTGTTCCAAGTCTTAATCCCCTTCCATGCATATCTTTTGGTTGTAGGTTTGGCCTACAACAACATCATAAAGACAGTTATGGTTTGGTATAGTAGTATACAGGTAAGTTCCCAACAAACCCCTTGCGTAAACCTTCTTCTGATTTTTGTACTTGGTTATGAGGTTACACTCTCCCTATGCACAGGTACCACGAGAGGTGTTTCCTACTCCTTGCATGCAAGGAATATCTGTATCTTAACTTGATTGAATTGTTTTGGCATGTTGAGGTTTATGTTTTAGTATAACCTAAAGAATTATGAACTGCAAATTTCGTAGAATAATTATGGAAAATCCTTTCTTTAAGTTCAAAGGCCTCTGCGCCATGTATCAATTGTAAAGATGGATGTTATACTTGTTTTATTTCCCCTTTATTTAATCTCAAAACTTGTTCACTAATTTCACACAAAACATATGAAAGGATTTTAGAATTTTTTTAACGTATTCCCTTCTATCTAGTAATAATGTTTTGATTATCTTACGATGAAATTTTTTTTTTATGGAGGTCTGGCTGTTTTCCCACGTAAGGGTTTTATGATTAAACATAAATTTGTATCTTCTTGTATATATGAAGTTATTTTGCTTTAAGCCTTTGCATGCAAATGTTATTTATCTATTTACATGATTATAATAGCTTCAATTTATAAGCGTTTATTACGGTTCTTTCTTTTCGACCGTTATTATTTTGAGATATCTTATATTTCATACTCCCCTTCAAATTGTTTATCATATGTTTACAAGTTCTGGGTGGAAATGGCTAGAGGACCACGAATTTTACCCTATTACCACAGGGTTCGTCTCTAAACCTCTGAGCCTGTACATTCTAAATTTTACAGTTATTAACTCTCTTTACATTTATTTACGGATATTTGATTAGCTTGTTGTACTGTAATAACATATGTGGAATAATCCTATTCCATGTAGTAAGTAGGTGTATAAATATTTCACCAATTCATGTTAATCTCAAATGAATTAATGTATTTCCTGTACAGAGTCTGAGTTTCATAAATTCTAGCCATTCATAATTTCAAATTATTATAATTATTTAAATTTCACTTTCATAATTTAGCCATACTATTATTTTAAAGAACAAAAGTAAGAAACTCGGTTTTATGCACTTTCCATATTGCAAATATTATTAGAAAAAAGAATATTAGAAATATGTCATACATATTCTTCTTGTTATTTATATCACTTGAAATATGAGAAAGAAAACACATAAAATATTTATCTTAGTATTTTCCTTCCTGAAACCGATGGCTTCTTCCAACATTGAGAGAGGCAATCAGGTCCTCTGTTCCCCCTGTGCTCTGCACTAGATCCTTATGTAGTATATATTTAACAGAAGAAATGTTTCAGGAACTTAGTCCAGCCTATGTTTCCTTTGGGTTTAGAGCTCCATTGGTTTTGCTACTAGCTCTCGACAACTCCTTTTGACATTCTGTTGCTAACCCCCATCATTCTTCCTGAACATAACCACTTTCCCCACTCAGTATTTCCAGTTTATCCTTTTGTGAATGGTAATTGTTAGAAACTGTCTCTACCTTTTTTACTCTAGAATCTTGAATTCATTTTTCCATTCAGTTAATTAATTTTATTGAGGTTACTTTATCAATTTTATTTATGAAATAAAATCAAGTTTTATTAACGAATAATCATATCCGTTAATTCTTAATAACTAAAATGTATTATAAAAGTCCGTCAACCATAGTTAAAATAAAACACGATGATACATCTTGCCTCTCTAAGGTAAACACCATCCTCAATGTTACTTTATCATTGAAATTAGTCTAGAATATGCCTCTCAAATGAAATTTTCATCCTCCCAAGTAGCCTCTTCTGGGCTAAAGTGCTTGCATTGCAGCTTAACTTGGGTGATGACTCGCCTCCGGAGAATTATTTATCTCTAATCGAGAATACGCTGAGGTTCTACCAGAAACACGTCGTTCAATTCTACTTGCAGAGAAAAATAAAATTTTTAATTAGTTCCATCAGGAACCTTTCTCATTTCCAAATCGTAATGTAATCATGACTTACATGTATACTCTGCCAATGTATCACATTATTAGGGTCATGTATGTATCGTTTCAATAGTGATACATGGAACACATTATGTACCAATATATTACTAGGCAAAGCCAATCGATAAACCACCAACATTATTCATTTCAAAATTTTGAATGGTCTGCAATACTTGGGAGCCAATTTGGCACAAGTACTCTACCTCAAAGTACTCCTCTTTGGTTTAATTCTTACATATACGTGGTCACCCACCACAAATTCCCTAAAGGTTCTCTTTCGGTCTGAATATATCTTTTTCCTGTCTTGAATTTCCTTTAAGTTTTGTCTAATTTTTCTCACCTCATGCTCCATTTCCTCCAGTATGTTTGGTCCAAGCATAAATTCCATGGAAAAGAGAAAAATGTCTCTTTGTTGTTCGTGAAAGCTCATGAATCTTACATGTTGATGCGGTTAGAGATGGTGTCATATGAGGACCACTATACCATTAGTTATGGAGAAGTATAGTCACTACTATCTAATGTTATGCCTACATGCCATTTCATGCCATTTTGTTTCATTTCTCCAACCACGGATATATAATTTCCACATCCCCACTAGTTATTTCGCCGCACATTTCTATTTTTTTCTTGTATAGATTACGAATATCAATTATTTCTGAATATGTGAGAAACCTACAATAAGAAAAAAAAAAAATTAAGGGAACCCATTAACTATGGAAATGGAATGGAGAGTGATATTTCTTATTACATTTATGTGTTTTATTTTTTCGTGCGTTGGAGGTAAAATTCTCAAATTTATTTTTTTCGATTCATTGTCTCAGATTTGTATACTAATAATGTTAACTAATATTCCCTGAATTAATGAAATCAACAAGGTCACCTATGCCTTATAAGAAAATAAATGTGGTGAACAACTGCACATTTTTTATGTGCCTTGCAACCATGGGGTTAACTAAAGTTTCGCCTCCTGAGATGATGAAAGTGAAAGTGGAAGCATGGGAGTGATATTCATGGAAGGTAAATCCATTCTATTTGAGACCCATTTGGGGGAGGACTGGTTGTGTCTAAAATTCCCAAGGAATCAAATTTTGTGATTCCGGTGACCGTGGAGGAAAGCTGCAATACAAAGACAAGAGTGAGAGTGAAGATCATATCAGGGCAATCACAAAATCAGAGTTTGAACTTCTAGGAGGAATAATGAAGCTGGAAACGTATTTAGTTAAAATATTCCATTGTCAATGGTTGCAAGCTATGCCGCTAATAATATCAATATCAGTCGCCCCTGCAATTCCATGGAGTTCAAGCCAATGCATATGTGGTGTCTCCAAAATATTTGAAAATTAAGAAGAAAGGGAGTGTCATTACTAGATGCAACGATCATTACAGTTGATATTTTCCCATCTCCCCCACATTTAGTGAGGCATTTAAGCAAGCATGTCCTTGTGCATTCCCTTTCACAAGTATCACAATATGCCTTCCTTCCACGACTTCTTAAACCCTCATCTTCTGTTCTTGCCATCCTTCGCCTTCACCCTGAATAATATCTAATGTATTTTCTAGGTTTAGATCCCCTAGTAATATGTTGTTGAGTCATGACATCTGTTTTCCCATAAAATAAAGGAAATATCTGACCATAATTTTAGGAAAAGAAGTGACTTGCGCTGGTAAAATAAAAGGAGAAAATATTTCCATGACTTCTGCGAAAGGTTGTATGGAAGTCACAACATGAGGAATTGATGGAGGAGATAGTTTCAAAGGAAGTGATGGATTGAAAGTGAAGGATGATGGAGTAGATGTATAAGGAAATGTAACAATATATGTAGTAGAAAATAAAGTGTCTTGTTGGTACTGGATATAGGCCTTTTCAGAGGTGATTCAGAACTGGTCAACAAAGCTTAAAATTTTATAAAAATCTGATGAGACCTTACTATCACCCTCAAAATATGAAGACTTAGAAGATGGAAAATATGATTCAGAATTAATGGGATCAAAAACTACTTCTGAGAGGAAATAATTTAACTTGGAATTGAATAAAGTTAACTAAAATTTGAGATGAAAAGATAGATCTTCAGGAGCAACCAACCTTGCAAGAAAATATGTGGATCTTACTAGTGGAGGTGTACCTTCTTTTTTTTCTTTTTCAGACTGTGGCCTTTGCTTTCTCAATATCCTCTGAGGGTCATGTTGTACTGTACAACTCTAAATTTTTAGAATAAATTTCATTTAGAAATAGGTCCCTTTTTTTATCTTTCTTTCTAGATAGAAATAGAAGATTTAGAAGCAATCCGATCATTTTTTAATTAAAAATAAGAGTTCATTGATAAAAAGACATTTTGCATATCTTTATTAACAAGTTTGTATAAACAAATAAAACATTGAAAGAATTTCCGATCTGATGTAATATAAAGTCTTTATCACATCAAAATATTTGAATGATAAAGGTCCGATGTACAGTAACCACAATCGGAAATCGAAGAGATCTTTAAGTTTTCATATTTGTTTTGCATACTTCTGATGCGATGCGATTCATCGAAATCACATTTCGGAGAATGATCTTTCATGGACTTGTTATAATAAAACTCTGATGTGATGAGTCATATCGAAATCGCAAATCGGAAAAGTTTTAAGTGATCATATCTGCTTTGAAATACTTCGATGCAATGCAATTCATCGCAATCACATTACAAAGAAACAAACGTTGTATTTTTTTGATTGAAAGACTCCGACAGGGTGGACCCCACCTCAATCGCAATCAGAAATCGGCAGAAAACATATTATGTTATTTTCTGTACCTTTGAAAATTCCCGATGCGAATATTACTTAATGCCCAAACACTATTTATTGATCGCATCACAAGAATTCAAAAGGTAATTTTATATTCTTATTTCAAAATATGCCAATCTCCAACTGTACGTTTACCATTAATTGAAAATCAAACGAATAATGACAATGTATTGATACAGCATCAACCTTTTTTTTTTAGAATGGTGATTTTCATGTTGGTAATAAAACACAAAATTTAGATAAAAAATATATATATATATATATATATATATATATATATATAAACAATAAAAAAAAACCAGTAAAAATGTAAAAAAAACAAAACTAACTCGTAAAAATAAAAAAATTAAACAAAAATAAATTAAAAAACAAAAAAAAAGCAAAAATATTCGAAAATTATATCAAAAAAATGACAAAATTTGAAAAAAACCACATAATTTAAAGAAAAAAAGAAAAATTAAACCCAAAAAAAAAAAAAACATCAAAAACATTTTTTTCTAAGTTATAAAAAAAAACCATATAATTAAAAAAAAAATTTAAAATAGAAAATTTAAAAATAATTTAAATTACAAAATTAAAATTTAGATAAAAAAAAATAAAATACAAAAAAGAAAAAATTAAATTTAAAAATTTAAATTAAAAAAATAATAATAAGAAGAAAACAAAAATACAAATTTTAAAATTAACAAGAAAAAAAAATTAAAATAAAAAAACAAAATTTAAAATTGAAAAAGAAAATTAAAATAGAAAAAGCTATCATTAGAAAACAAAAAAAATGAAAAATACCAAGTGCAAATAATTAAAAAATAAATATCCATAAATTTACTGTTTTTTTTAAATCAAACAATTTATAAATTTTGAAAATGAAAAATTAAATAAACTAAAAGATTAAAAAAAAAAAATTTAATTAAATTAAAATTTAATAAATTTAATAAATAAATTTCAAATTTTAAAAAATAATTAATATAAATATTAAATTTAAAAAAAAAATTAAAAAAAAAAATAACAAATTAAATTTTAAATAAAAAATTTGAACTAAAAAAATAATAATTTTAATTTTTTTGAATTTAAAAAAAAAAAAATCAAATAAAAAAAAAAATTATTAAAAAAAAAAAACGAAGAATTTTTTGATCGTGGTGACGCTGCCAATCAGTCTCCCACCCAAGTGGCAGCGGAGGCCGGCCTCCGCCACTACCTTGGCGGGAGGTTGATTCTGGGAATCGCCCTCCCGCCATGGGAAGCCGGTTCCGGGAATCGCCCTGCCGCTGCGGGAGGCCGGTTCCAGGAATTGCCCTCCCGCCGCGAGAGGTCGGTTCTGGGAATCGCCCTCCCGCGGCGGGAGTCCAATTCCAGGAATCGCCCTCCCGCCGCAGGAGGCTGATTTTCGGAATCGCCCTCGCGTGGCCTCAGTGCGATTCCCAGAATCGGCCTCTCGCCGCGGGAGGGCGATTCCCGGAATCAGCCTCCTGCCGCGAGAGGCCAATTCTCGAAATCGGCCTCCCGCCCAGCGGCCAACCTCTGCCACCACCTGGGCGAGAGGCCGATTGGCGACGCCACCACAATCAAAAAATTCTTTTATTTTATTTATTTTTTTAATTTTTAATATATATTTTTTTAATATGATTTTTTTTAAGTTTTTTAATTCAAAAAATTAAAATTTTTTTTTTTAATTTAATTTTTATATTTGAAGTTTAATTTGTTTTAATTTTTTTTTTTTTAAATTTGATTTAATTTTATTTTTTTCTAAGTTTTGTTAATAATTTTTAATAAATTTAGTATTTTTTTTTAATTTAATTGAATTTTTTTTCATAATTTTTTTAATTATTAAATTTATGTTTAGTTTTTTCATTTCGTTTTTTAAATTTTTGTAAATTTTGTATTTTTTTTTTAATTTATTTGAATTTAATATTTTTTTATTTTTTTATTATTATTTTTTAATTACATAAATTTTTTATATATATTTTTTTATTTCAATTAAAATTGTGTATTTAAAATTATATATGTATTTTTTAATTAAACTTAGTATTTTCAAATTAATTTGTTTTTTATTTTATTTTTTATTTCATATATCTTTTTTTTTTAATTTTAATTGATTTTTAAAGTTTTTAACTTTTTATTTTAACAATGTTTTTTTTGCATTATAATTAAAATTTATTTTTTATATTTAAAATTTATTTTTTATTTCAAAATTTATTTGTTTATTCATGTATTTATTAAAATTTAATATTTTTTTTTAAATTTAATTTGTTATTTTAATACTAACATTTTTTTTTAAATTTAATAAAATCTAATATATAATTTTTTAATTTAAGTTCATATATATATATATATATATATATATATATATATATATATATATATATATATATATATATATATATATATATATATATATATTTTATTTTTTATAATTTAAATTTAATTTATTTTTTAAAATCTATTTGTTTTTTTAATATATATTTTTTTAAATTTTATATTTTTATTGTATTTTATTTTTCGTTTTTTATTTTTAATTAATTTTTCGTTTTTTTACTTTTAATTTCAAGAGCGTTGGTTTTTTTTTTTAATTTATTAAAATTTAATATATTTCCTTAAATTTATTTTTTTATTTTAAAATTTATTTTTATTTTTTTAAATTTAATAAACATTTTTTTTTTCTTTTTTAAATTTAATTTCTATATTTTATTTTTTATAATTTCTTTCTTTTTTAACTTCTTTTTCCTTTTAATTTAATATTTTTATTTTTTTATTTCTATATATTTTGAAATTTTAATCTTTATTTTTTATTTTTTTTTATTTTTTAATTTTTTTTTTTTCTTAAATTTTAGGTTTTTTTTTAATGTTTGAATTAAAAATTTTATTTTTTTATTCCTATATATTTTTAAATTTTAAGCTTTAAAATGTTTTTATATTTTTAATTTATTTTTTTCCTTAAATTTTAGGTTTTTTTTAGTGTTTGAATTTTAAAAATTAAAAAATGTTATTTCTATTTTTAAAAATGTCAAAAATATGACACAATTTTTTTTTTGTTATTCTAGCATCAACTGGTTTTGTTTTGAGGGTGTTTTTTCAATCCTTTTTTCAAGAAACAATTTTGTTTTTAGCATAATTTTATAAAATGTTCAAATTTGACTTTCAAAAAAGACCAAGTGTGTTCTGGAATACACTTTTTTTTTGGGGGGGGGGTGTTTTTTCATGTTTTTTGAGTCTTTTTGGGCTAGAGTTCCCGTTTTGAGGTCAGGTTACCGATTTCATCATGCAAAGGTCTTGGTAAATTATCCTGGGAAGAGGTACATAACCTCATCAAAAGGGAAAAGCCTAAGGTCACTGTGGCAAAAGCAACAGTTCCTGATAAGGATGATTCAGAGTCTGATTCAGAAACTTCCCTTCGAGCACTTGAGAATTAATTTCTTCACCGAATTTTACCTCAGGCGAACATTTTTCCATATTATGATGTGATTCGGTGGCTGATTGACAATGTGGCCATCCAAAACAAAACGTTTTTTTCAGCTTCTGGAGCAACATTCTGGTCGTTCAAAGTAGAGGACATTAAAGCAATGTACCACCTTCCAGACCCGCAGAAAATCTACAACAACGATTTCATCAAGGAATTTGCTGCGAATAATGAAAATCAGTTAGATTTGATTAGAGAATGGAGAAGAGCTCCCAAAAAGCACAAAAACGAGGCATGAAGTATGTACTCTTTGGAGTCTCTTTCACCTCCATACTATTACGCCGCAACAATGATGTGCAGATTGTTTGGGAATGATAATTCAGCTAGGTTTTCTATACAAGTGGTGCCATTAATACACTCTACTGTAAATTCCGAAATTATGGATTGCGCTGTCATTCTTTCTGATAAGATAGCCAATGGGATTCTTGAGTATAGGAACGACAAAAACACAGGAAATATTACTCCTTTTTACTTTTGTGCTTATATTCTAGATGCCCTTTGTTTCAATTCTGAGTTTCCCATGTTAGGATGGAAATGGACCCCTAAATACCCTGCTCCTATTCATATATATCACAAGTTCTTGTGGAAGGGGCATTTTAAAAGCCATGTTTACAGAGTTTGTCACTGTTTCCTCATTCCGGTTTATCAAACTATTTTTGGCCGATTCCCTCGTAGGCTTTCTAAGAAGGCTAGAGTTGATTTATCCTCGATTGGATATTGGTTCGAAGAATAAAAATTCACATATATCATATTTTTCAGGAGTATTGTAGAACCACATGTTCTTCCTTTATATGTTTCAGATAAACTGTTAGCACAGGAAATTTCATATCAGCTAACAGTAGAAGGCATGTCCAAGACTTTGAAGAACAACAAGAAGCTAATGTGGCCTACTTTTCCTTTTAAATGTGGAGATTACACTCTCAATGATTTTGTTCATGCCGAGAAAGAAGTTGGCAAGATAACCAATCTCAAGTTTTCAACAATCCCGGGGAGATAATATGACCTAAGGAAGGTGGCATTTGATTTTACCACTTCTATTTCAATTGCTCGATTTGAACACGAACCAGATGTGTTCGATTATTTATTTGTTTCTATAGATAATTTGTCCAAATTTTTTGATTTGGCCAAGTCTAAAATCCAGACTGAAGAGATGAATAAGTTTACATTATTTAGAAGCCAGAGATTACTCAAAGTTCCTTTGGATAAATTAAGAGTTCCTATGCAAGAGAATGAGTCACAATAGAAGGAAAAAGAGGATACATCTGGCAAAACGGTAACATAAAAATCTACCAGCAAAGTCATCATACAGACAAAGAAAGAAGTAACAACAACTAATCCTATTGTGCAGAAAGAAGACATTAGCAGCAAAGTTGATACTGAGAAGAAAGAAACAGCTACTAAAGTTGATGTAAATACTGATCAGCAGTCTTCAGCCCAGACAGGAAAAGAAAGCACAGGTACTGATACCAATGTGAATACTGAAAAGGAGGACATAGGCAATGAAGCTAATGTACAAACAATAACAGAAAACGTGAACAATAATCCAGATTTGCAACTTGGAAGAGAAAAAACTACTGATAAAGAAGTAGAATCTGCTGAACTTATTGTTTCTTCCCATTTGTTGGACCAATATAATCAATTTTCCCAACAAATAGGATTGCAAAATAATCCCGAAGTTAATGTTCTGGAAGACCAAGACATGGAAGTTATGCCTAAAAATCCCATAGGTGAGATTATACTGAAAGTAGAAGAAATTCCTCCTCTGGATGTATTTTACAGTCCAAAGCATAAGGATATTGTAAGAAAGCAGAAAAAGAGGAGGAGAACTGATCAGGACGCACTTTCAACTTCACAGTTGGAGTTTATAAATATTGTTTATAAATATGCCGAGGTGAATCCATCTGAGGATCTCACTAAATTATCTCAATACGCAGGTGCCTATAGTGCTTCAACTATAGATAAAGCTTATGAATTCTCTCAGTTGATGAAACAAAAAGACTTACAGATAGCTATGCTGGAAGAACAGGCCACAGGGAATCAACAAAAGATTGTTCAGTTGGAGAAACAATTGCAAGATCAGGAGCTTAGATCTAAACAACTAGAAGAGCAGCTTATTATTGAAAAGAAGAAGATTGACGAACAAGCCTTGAAAAAACAACAACAGTTGAGTCAAGTGGTAGAAAAGCTACAAAATATTTTGCAAAATGAGAAAAATGCAAAGATTGAACAAGAGAAAATGTTCCAAGAAAAATTGGACAAGTTTAAGGATTATCCGAAGTTAGCTCAATTCAAAACTGAAGCTCTTGAAATAAACAAACTGTTATCTCAACAGTTAAATTAATTTTGTCTAAAGTTGGCACAATTTGAGCTTTTGTGTGAAATAACATCATCTTTGATAGATGAATCAGTAACTCTCAGGCAAGAAATTGATGATGCTGATGATAAAATTTCTGAGTTTCGTTCATGGCAGGATACAGAGCAGGGAAGAAAATCTAGTCTTCCCAGAATTGAGTAAAGACACAAGGAAATTTTATTTATGGAATGGGAACAGTAGTTGATGAAATCAGAAAGAGCCCTATCAAGGGCTAAATGTTTAATGAATAATACAACACAATTGATTAATGACAGCTTGTACGCTACCAATTTGATCTCAGATTGTACCCTAGGCAAGTTACCTAATGTAAAAGAAGTTTATTCTAGGTGGAAGGAAGAGATAATCAATAAAAATAAATGGATTAGAAAACATCAAGGAATTTCATGGGATATTATGTGGACTTATCTAATCAATCCACACAAGCAACAGATGGCCATCAAATTCCTTTCGAATGATATTCATTGTATCATTCCTGAATTATCTGATGCTACATACACTGGGCAGTTACATTCAAAAATGAGTCGGCCAACAGAAGTCCAAGATTTGCTCAATATCTTCCATCTTGGCACATTAAACACAACAGACAATCAATGAATCGGGTTCATTTTAAGATCACATTTCTGTTTCTAGATTTTTGATTAGATATATTGTAGGAATAGTTTTGGCCATTTTGTTTTATTAAGTACCTATTTAAACCCCTTTCATGCATTTGGAAAGGGGTCCTGAATTTGTAATTTTGACTTGGAGATTACATTTCTGTACTCCATTGACTCTTATATTTTTATAAAGGATCACATCTGGTGGTTCTGTGCAAAATTTCCTTTAAGAATTGCATTTATGTATCTTGGAGTATGTTTTACATTGAAGTTGCTAGATTTGGATATCAAATTGCATCAGAAAGTATCAAGATGGATATGATATTTATATCTATTGACTATTAATTTCTTATGTTGTGAAATATTCTCTTTTAAATTCCTATCGTTTATGTGTACTCGTTTTACAATATTTCTTTATACATATCATTTCTGAGTGTGTAGAAATATTTATCTTTTTCAGTATATGTGAATGATATATAAAATTATGAACGCAATATGTTATTATAACTCTATTTAATTTCTTAAATAGAGTTATCATTATTTGATACTGCATATTTCAGTTAAATTATAATACATTTTCATGGTTATATATTTGATTGAAACAATCTTTAATTTGTTTTCATATTTGATGCTCGGGTTAGTTTTAGAATTATTTATCAGTTATAGGTTAGATTAGACTGTTTTATTTCAGTCATTTAGTCCCATTTTCCATTTATCCAATCATTCCATTACCAGCCCATTTAAATTATTAGGAAATTGGTCCTATCAATCCAGTCGGAGCCACCACATCAAAAGGAAAAGGAGTTGTCCTAAGGTCTCGACTGGGTGGTTATCCCCCAATGTTTGAAGAAGTGATTTTTGAGGCTTCAACATGTTTGGCACTAGAAGGAGGGCCAAAGCTATGAATGGAAGATAAATCCAAATCCGCAAGCCATTCTAAGAGCAACTCACCCTCATCACCTTCAATTTCTTCCACATCTCAAATCACTAGAGAAGAAATTGATAAAAGTATTGAGAAACCCACTACCAAAGTCTCAGATCAATCAGATAATCCACCTCCTAAATCTCCTGAAGTTGAAGCTTTAGTTCATAAATTTTAAGGATTCTCATTATCATTAGAAGAATCTGAAATATCTAAAGGTAGTGTTACCTCGCAATTTGTTTCTTCTAGACCTCTCACTAGGTCACAGAGTGAAAAACTTGGGATTTTCCCAAAATAATTTCCTTTACCTAGTAGAGTCAAAACAAGAAGAACTCCATCGGAAACAGAAAGTGATACTATTTCTTCATCGCAAATTTAATCATCTATTTCCCAAGCTCCAAATCAGAAAAGTGTAGTAGTCTCATCATCATCATCTATTCAAACAACATCTGTCCAAACAGCAATTGTTTTTTCTAGCACTTCAATGATTACTACTCATACACCAGTTGTCACTTCGAGTTCTCCTACCATCATCACAACAATGGCACAGAGACCATGGACTAGACTGGGAGCTGTAAATATGGCTGCACCTTTGCATGATCTACCTAATCATCCTAAAAAATGGCTACCAAAATTTAGTCCAGATACTGGTATACTAGCAGAAGAACACATCAATAAATTTATGCTTGCTATAAATTTAAACGCAGTAGAGCATGAAGATGTTGTAGTCAGGTTATTCCCCTATACTCTGCAAGGGACAACAGGATCGTGGTAATTTTCCTTACCTTCAGATTCTATCACAAGTTGGGATATGTTCGAAGAGAAATTGTTAACTAAATATGGAGATGATATATCAATAGCTACCCTAATCAATGATCTCTCCAATTTAAAGACACAACCGAAAGAACCCATCAAAGATTTTAATTCTTGATTCAATAAACTCTTGAATAAGATCCCTGCAACATCTAAACCTAGTGAGCAGGTTAGAAGTGAATGGTATATTAATGCTTTGCCCTCAAACATAGAAATTTTTGTAGATAGAACTGCAAAACCGACTTTAGCTAATAATATGAAAGAATTTATTTCAGTTGAAAAACGAATGATTGCTCTATATAAGAAGAACGTTATCGAGGAATGAAAATCAAAGAAAGTCACTTTTAAAGATGATTCAAAGAAAACTACACCAAGAGATCCATATGACATGGAAGGTTTACAAAAATTTCTTAACACCATGTCTAATGAGATGGTTGAAATCAAAAAGCAAGTAGCAGAGACCTCTACAAAGAGACCATTTAGAAATTTCAACAGAAATCAAGCTAAATCAAAACCTCCCAATTCAATCTCTAATGCAGAATTAGAAGATGAAGAAGAGGAAGATGATCCTCCAGTATCAGATGAACAAGATGAAAGGGAAGAACTAGCTGAACTACATGGAATGTGGGATTTCATTCTCCCTAATTTGGACAATGAAATAAAACAAGAAGATATGCTTGTAAGTACAAGGAGAAAATCTACATCGGAACTCGTTTAACCAATTCCTAAGAAGAAAACTACAACTCCCAATACCAAAGACAAAACTCCTGAAGAGAAAGATTCTCCTTTACCCACTCAGAATCAGCCATCATCTTCCAATCCTCCCACGTCATCATCTAAGACTCTAGTGGCATCAGACCTGATGGATTATAACATTGTTGAGGACATGAAAATGACTAGAGCGGACATTTCATTACATGAACTCAACAAACTTAAACATGAACAAAATCTGTTATTAAAAGAGTTGAATGGTACACCTATTGCTCCTCTACCAAGCGGTGTAGTTGCAAAGAAGCTAAAGGGACTGGTAAGCCACCATACAAAGTAGATGCCACAAATACTATTCTTATTAGAGAAAGATCAAATTCTCAGACACCTCCATTTTTGTTGACTTATGAAATCTCCAATAAGAATTTTCATAATTGTTTAATTGATTCTGGAGCATCCTCTAATATAATGCCTACTTAAGTCTGTGCGAAATTGAATATTTAACCACAAAATTATGTAGTTCACATTGTACAATTGGATCGCTCTAAAGTTCAAGTTGTGGGAGAAACCAATTTAGTTACCATTAGACTAGCTTCTGATCCAAGGATTGTCCAAAGAATCGATATTCTGATTGTAGATATTCTTGAATTCTATGAGTTAGTCTTAAGTAGGGACTGGTCTGCAAATATTAACGGTTATATCACAACTTATTATTCACACATGTGGCTTCGCTACACAGGTAAACCAAATCAAATCAAAATCGAGTGAGAAAAACACATGACTAACACTGTAACTGAATTTGAACAACCAGATGAGCCCATAGCTTTAACCAACAATATCCTTGGAGGTTATTCTACTGAGTCATTTCTTGGGAATTTTACTGCACCACAATCACCCTTTTTTGTAAATACTTTTGTTTCTCAAATTGGAATTTTTTTGCAATCTGATTCTTCTAGAATTGTTAATATTTCTCATACATTTGTAGATAAACCTATAGATAAAACTTTATTCTGGTCATTATATTTTGATGGATCAAAATCTAGTGATGGAGCAGGAGCAGGATGCATCCTAATTGATCCAGAAGGAGAGAAAACCATGCTATCATGTAGATTAGAATTTGAGTGCACTAATAATACTACAGAATATGAAGCCTTGATTCAAGGGCTTTATAAGACCATAGGGTTAAATGTAAAATAATTGAAAGTATATGGAGATTCCGAAACTGTCATAAGAGAAGTAAGGAATACCATCTATTGTCTTTCAAGACATCTCAAACATTATCAAACCCTAGTGCAAGACCTTACCACTCCATTTATAGCATTTAATATCTTTTCTATTCCTCGAAATAAAAACACATCAGCTGACCTGTTAGCTAATGTTGCATCCAAACTCCTCCCTGTTGAAGATTGCAGTCCTAATAGATTTTCAGTAGAATTGATTTTTTTCCCATCTGTCCCAGATAATATCACAAACCGGAGAGTATTATACCATGATGAAGATATATTGAATTTCTTAACTTCTGAGAAATCCTATGATGAACAAATTATTGATGAAAATGATCATGATCTACAAATTACTTCATGAAGTAATGAAAATTTGATTCTTGAATCTGTTGTTAAACTTGAGGATCTATATGATACAAAAGACAGATTCAAGAAAGTTACTAATGCTAAACTTCAAAGTTCAACTTTGAAGTTTGAATTAATGAATCTTGGCTCTGATTCTAAACCTCAGAATTTTAATCTAGGACTCAATTTAACTCCAGAAGAAAGAGTTGATTTCATCAAACTTTTGAGTAAGTATAAAAACGTCTTTTATTGGAATTTCTTAAATACTTATGATACTTTCGTTATTCAATGCACAATTCCAATGCTATCTGATGTTAAGCCTGTTCAACAAAAGTTAAGAAAGATTCATCCAAATCTTGAAGATCAAATCAAAACAGAACTCAACAAATTTTTGAAAGTCAAAATTATTTTTCCTGTAAGGCATTCTAATTGGGTTTCCAACATGGTACCTGTCAGGAAGAAAAATAGTGATATTAGAATCTGTATTGATTTCAGAAATTTAAACAAGGCATGTCAAAAGGATAGTTTCCCATTGCCAACCATGGAGAAAATTCTCCAAAAGGTAGCTGGTTCTAAACTCATGTCCTTCCTTGATGGATTTTCAGGCTATAATCAAATATTAGTACATCCGGATGATAGGTTGAAAACCAATTTCAGAGCCAAATGGGGAACCTATGCTTATCAGAAAATGCCTTTTGGTTTAGTAAACGTAGGAGCTACTTTCCAGAGACCCATGGAAATAGAATCTAAGGGTCTGATTAATAAATCAATTGTCATTTATCTTGATGACATAAAAGTATATTCAAAGAATAGATCCAATAATCTACATGATGTAAAACAAATATTTCAAAGACGCAAAAGGTTTGGTATTTCCTTAAACCCAAAGAAATACTTCTCTACTCTCGATGAAGAAAAACTCTTAGGGTTTGTTGTGGTAAAAGATGGTATATATATTGATCCTGACAGAGTTAAAGAAATTTCTGATATTTCTTTAGTTCATAATAAAAATTCCATGCAATAATTTTTAGGGCAGATTAATTTTGTAAAAATACTCATCCCCGATTTTTCTCAAATTTTTTTACTTGTGCAGAAAATGATTAAGAAAAATTTAGTATTGAAATGGGGGTATAAAGAAAAATAATCCTTTGACGCAATCAAGCAGGAAATCATTAATGCACCTGCATTGAATACTCCTAATTTTTCTAAAGATTTTATTCTGTATACTTTGGCAACAGAAACATCCTGTGTTGTTGTTTTAACACAACTCAATGATCAACAAATTGAAGTACCAATTTCTTTCTTCAGCTCAAATCTACAAGGGGCTGAGCTTAATTATTCTGATGTAGAAAAACAAGCCTTCACTGTGTTTAAGGTAATCAAACATTTTAGACCTTTTCTCTTAAAAACACATACAAAAATTATTGTCCCATTCTCTGTAGTGAGACAATTACTAATTCAAAAAGAAGTAGGAAAAAAAAGGGCTAATTGGGTGACAACTTTGCAAGAATATGATATTGATATTAAACCAGCCAAGATTGTTAGAGGTCAAGGTTTTTTCAGATTATTAGCAGGAGCTCATAACATACTAGAAAAACAAGATCCAGATAATGCTGTTTAAGTAAGTCAGATAAGTGTTACAGATTTTGAATCACAGTATGATGATTTGATCTTTTACTTGAAAAATGGGTATGCTCCTTCTAATCTTAGCTATAAGAATAAACGTGCTTTAAGATTGAAGGCTACTAAATATGAAATCATTGATGATGTGTTATTTAGAAAGAATTATGATTCAATCCTATTAATATGTCTTGAAAATATTGAAGCAAAAAAGGTATTCCAGGAATTACATGTTGGACCAGCAGGAGGTCATTTTGGAGGTGATACCACAGCTCACAAAATCATCCATGCCTGATATTATTGGCCTACCCTTTTCAAAGATACACATGATTATGTGAGGAAGTGTAAAATTTATCAAACTTCTAATGGAAGACAAAGGAAGCTAGCTTTTCCTTTGCAAACAGTAAACATTGAACAACCATTTGAGCAACGGGGCCTTGACATCATTGGTGAGATAGAACCTCATTCTTCCAAATAGCACAAATACATCCTCACATCAACATATTACTTCACAAAGTGGGTAAAAGCAATCCCTCTAAAGGTAGCCAATTCTGATGCAATTATTGATTTCATCGATCAATTCATCATTAACAGGTTTGGTGTACCTAACGCTCTTGTCTTTGACAATGAATCTTATTTTTCTGGAAATAGTATAATGGAATTTGAAATTAAAATAGGTTTTAAATTTAAATATTCAGCAAATTATTATCCACAAGGTAATGGTTTAGCTGAATCCGCTAACAAAAATCTCATCAAAATCATTAAAAGGATCATTGATCAAAATCAAAAGAATTAGCACAAGTCTTTAACTTTTTCACTACAGGGTAATCGTATTACTCTTAAAGCTTCAATAGGAACTTCACCTTTCAATTTAGTTTATGGAAAAGAAGCTCTAATACCATAAAATCTAGCTCTCCCATCATTAGCCCTAGTGTAATTCATTAAAGAAAATCCTTCCCCATCAATTCAGTTGAGATTTGATCAAATCCTTAAATTAGAAGAAGATAGAGAAAAAGAAAACGGTATTCATGAAAAACATCAAAAACTTGTAAAATCTTCTTTTGATTCAAGTTCCACCGGCTGAAAACATTTTTCAGTAGGTGATCTAGTTCTAAAATGGGATAAAGCACATGAAGAAAAGGGTAAGCATACAAAATTTCAGAAAATGCGGCTTGGACCATTTCAGATTGCTGAAAAGATAGGCTTATATACATTCATACTCAAAGATTTAATAGGAAAGAGAGAATCTCTTCCTGTAAACAGGCTTGTCTTAAAGAAATTATTTTCATAAGGAGGTAACCCCTTCTTACTTGTACATATTCCTTTCTGTAATTTTTGTTTGTTTTTGTAAATAAAGGTTGTTAATAGTCTCTAATTGAATTTTTACTATTAGAAAATTGTCTTAGGAAGAATGTTAAAAATAATTATTTTGTGTAAATAAGAATTTTTAGGGAAATGCTTACAATTTTGGATAGTTTAAAATAAAATGCTAAACTTTGAAAATTTGTTCAAACCATTTGCATGATCTTTTGAAACTTTGAGGAAAATGTAAATCATTATAATTTTATTAAGAAGAGAAAGGTTATATTTAAAAATTAAAGACTTTTTAAAGCTTTAGCAAATAAAAACTCTGAAAATTGTCATCCATTGATTCTTAAGGATACAACTATTTCACCCATCCATTTAGGTTGTGATTTTTTAGAATGTAATTCTAAGAAATTATATGTAAAAATTTAAGAGATAAGGTGTCTCATCACGATCCTGCTTACCATGATCAAAAGAAGCAATAAAAATGACATTACCAACATTGCATACCAAAACAGGGTAATGTCTTATAAAAGTAAGACAAGGGGTCTCATCACGAGCCAACTTGTTTAGTTTAATTACAAATAGTGAATGGCATTGTTAGTAACTGGCTACCAAACCAGAACAATGGTTCTTAAGCTAAAAAATAAATAAAAGACAAAAAACATGAGATAATATGTATTATGAATTTATTTTTAAGGAGTCATAATCTTATTTGGATGGGATAATGAATGGTTGATGGTTAAAAGGTAACCCTGTCGAGACTATGAACGTTTTCTGGAAGCAGAGGAAATGCCTATGAAAATAGAGCATATCACAAAAGATAAACTTGGAAAGGTCCACTTACTTCATTATTATCAACCAATCAAAGCTTGAGATAACCCAGAAATTTTTTTATCTTTGAGGAATTAGAAAGAAATTGTAAGTGATTTTTATTTCCTTTTCAGAGTTAGATTTTATTTAAAATCTCTCTAAGATAGTTTTCATTATCTTTAGAATTTTTTACTTACTAGAAATATAGTGTTCATTTTATTTTTTCAGAGATAACTGTTTCTTCCAGTGAATTTCCAATTGTTGTACTGTACAACAACACTCCCCATTTCTAAATTTTTAGAATAAATTTCATTTAGAAATAGGTCCCCTTTTTTATCTTTCTTTCTAGATAGAAATAAAAGATTTAGAAGCAATCCGATCATTTTTGAATTAAAAATAAGAGTTCATTGATAAAAAGACATTTTGCATATCTTTATTAACAAGTGTGTATAAACAAATACAACATTTTAAGAATTTCCGATCCGGTGTAATATAAAAACTTTATCACATCAAAATATTTAAATGAAAAAAGTTCGATGTACAGTAATCGCAATCGGAAATCAGAGAGATATTTAAGTTTTCATATTTGTTTTGCATACTTCTGATGTGATGCGATTCATCGCAATCGCATTTCGGAGAATGGTATTTCATGGAATTGTTATAATAAAACTCTAATGTGATGAGTCATATCGCAATTGCGAATTAGAAAAGTTTTAAGTGATCATATCCTCCTTGAAATACTTCGATGCAATGTAGTTCATCGCAATCACATTACAGAGAAGCAAATGTTATATTTGTTTGATTGAAATACTCTGACGCGACGGACCCCACCTCAATCACAATCGGAAATCAGAGAAACTCATTGACAATTTCCTCCATTTAAAAATACCTAATGCGATCATTGCAATCGGAAATCGGAAGAAACCATATTATGTTATTTTGTGTACCTTTGAAAATTTCCGATGTGATTATTACTTAATTCCCATACACTATTTATTGATCGCATCGCAAGAATTCAAAAGGTAATTTTATATTCTTATTTCAAAATATGCCGATATCTGATTGTACGTTTACCATTAATTGAAAATCAAACAAATAATGACGATTTATTCTATTATGAATGCTTGAGTGTGACTCTTTTGAAGGAATTTAAGTTTTAAACATGGAGATAATAAATAAAAATCAATGAATAGATTGTTTATACATTTTTTCTCCCCATTTGTGCTTTCACCACAATTGAGCTGTTTCTCCTTTGCAGAACCAAATAACACCCAATCCTTTCATTCGCAAAGTGAGGGAAACATTACCAAATACCTAAATTTCAAAGAGATCCAGCAAAGAAAAAAATTTTGTCACAGCAAAAGCCCTTGTTTTCACCATGGCACCTAAGGAGAAACCAGCTAAAATTAAGCTGGTTACAGACACATCGTGCAAAGGTCTTGGTAAATTATCCTGGGAAGAGCTATATAACCTCATCGAAAGGGAA
The DNA here is from genome assembly GCA_034641835.2 of Pinus albicaulis. Lineage (NCBI taxonomy): Eukaryota > Viridiplantae > Streptophyta > Pinopsida > Pinales > Pinaceae > Pinus > Pinus albicaulis. The sequence goes on along the minus strand of CM076576.1, from coordinate 908,539,864 downwards.
AATCCTAAGTTCACTGTGGCAAAAGAAACAGTTCCTGATGAGGATGATTCAGAGTCTGATTCAGAAACTTTCCTTCAAGCACATGTGAATTCATTTCTGCACCGAATTGCAGCTCGACCGAACATTTTTCCATATTATGATGTGATTCAGCGGGTGATTGACAACGTGGCCATCCAAAACAGAACATTTTTTTAGCTTCTGGAGCAACATTCGGGTCGTTCAAAGCAAAGGACATTAAAGCAATGTACCACCTTCCAGACCCGCATAAAATCTACAACAAGGATTTCATCAAGGAATTTGCTGTGAATAATGAAAATCAGTCAAAGACAATTAGAAAATGGAGAAGAGCTCCCGAAAAGCACAAAAATGAGGCATATGGCATGTACTCTTTTGAGTCTCTTTCACCTCCATACTGTTACGCTGTAGCAATGATGTGCAGATTTTTTGGAAATGATAATTCAGCTAGGTTTTCTATACAAATGGTGCCATTAATACACTCTGTTGTAAATTCTGAAATTATGGATTGGGCTGTCATTATTTCTGATAAGATATCCAATAGGATTCTTGAGTATAGGAAGGACAAAAACACAGGAAATACTACTCCTTTTTACTTTTGTGCTTATATTCTAGATTCCCTTTATTTCAATTCTGGGTTTCCTATGTTAGGATAGAAATGGACCCCTAAATACCCTGCTCCTATTCATATATATATCACAAGTTCTTGTGGAAGGGGCATTTTAAAAGCCATGTTTACAGAGTTTGTCACAGTTTCCTCATTCCAGTTTATCAAACTATTTTTGGCTAATTCCCTTCTAGGCTTTTTGAGAAGGCTAAAGTTGATTTATCCTAGATTGGAGATTGGTTTTGAGAAGAAAAATTAACATATATCAGCGTTTTTGGGAGTATTGTAGAACCACACGTTCTTCCTTTATATGTTCCACATAAACTGTTAGCACAGGAAATTTCATATCAGCTAACAGCAGGAGGCATGTCCAGGACTTTGAAGAATAGCAAGAAGCTAATGTGGCCTACTTTTCCTTTTAAATGTGGAGATTACACTCTCAATAGTTTTTTTCATGCTGAGAAAGAAGTTGGCAAGATAACCAATCTCAAGCTTTCAACAATCCTCGAGAGACAATATGACCCAAGGAAGGTGGCATTTGATTTTACCACTTCCGTTTCAATTGCTCGATTTGAACACGAACCAGATGTGTTCGATGATTTATTTGTTCTATAGATAATTTTTCCCAAGTTTTTGATTTGGTTAAGTCTAAATTCCAGACTGAAGAGATGAATAAGTTTATTTTATTTAGAAGCCAGAGATTACTCAAAGTTCCTCTGGATCAATTAAGAGTTCCTATGCAGGAGAATGAGTCAGAACAGAAGGAAAAAGAGGATACATCTGGAAAAATAGTAACAAAAACATCTTCTAGAAAATTCATCATATAGACACAGAAAGAAGTAACAAGAAATAATCTTGTTTTGCAGAAAGAAGACATTAGCAACAAAGTTGATACTGAGAAGAAAGAAACAACTGCTAAACTTGATGTACATACTGATCAGCAGTCTTTAGCCTAGACAGGAAAAGAAAGCACAGGTACTGATACCAATGTGAATACTGAAAAGGAGGACATAGGCAAAGAAGCTAATGTACAAAAAATAACAAGAAATATGAACAATAATCCAAATTTGCAACTTGGAAGAGAGAAAAATATTGATAAAGTAGTAGAATCTGCTGAACTTATTGTTTCTTCCCATTTCTTGGACCAATATAATCAATTTTCCCAACAAATAGGATTGTAAAATAATCTGCAAGTTAATGTTCTAGAAGACCAAGATATGGAAGTTATTCCTGAAAATCCCACAGGTGAGATTATGCTGAAAGTAGAAGAAATTCCTCCTCTGGTTGTATTTTATAGTCCCAAGCATAAGGCTATTGTAAGAAGGCAGAGAAAGAGGAGGAGAACTAATCAGGACACACTTTCAACTTCACAGTTGCAGTTTATGAATATTGTTTATAAAGATGCTGAGGTGAATTCATATGAGGATCTCACTAAATTATCTCAATACGCAGGTGCCTATAGTGCTACAACTATAGATAAAGATTTTGAAGTCTCTCAGTTGATGAAAAAAAAATACTTACAAATAGCTATGCTGGAAGAACAGGCCCCAGGGAATCAACAAAAGATTGTTCAGCTGGAGAAACAATTGCAAGATCAGGAGCTTAGATCTAAACAACTAGAAAAGAAGCTTAGTATTGAAAAGAAGAAGATTGATGAACAATCCTTGAACAAAGAGCAGAAGTTGAGTCAATAGGTAGAAAAGCTACAAAATCCTCTGCAAAATGAGAAAAATGCAAAGATTTAACAAGAGAAAACATTCCAATCAGCATTGGACAAGTTCAAGGATTATCCTAAGTTAGCTCCATTCAAAACTGAAGCTCTTGAAATAAACAAATTATTATCTCAACAGTTAAATTAATTTTGTCTAAATTTGGCACAAGTTGAGACTTTGTGTGAAATAACAACATCTTTGATAGATGATTCAGTCACTCTCAGGCAAGAAATTGATGATGTTGATGATAAAATTTCTGAGTTTTGTTCATGGCAAGATACAGAGCAGGGAAGAAAAGCTAGTCTTCCTAGAATTGAGGAAAGACACAAGAAAATTGTATTTATGCAATGGGAAAAGTAGTTGATGAAATCAGAAAGAGCCATATCAAGGGTTAAAGGTTTAATGAATAATACAACACAATTGATTAATGAAATCTTGTACACTACCAATCTGATCTCAGATTGTACCCCAGACAAGTTACCTAAAGTAAAAGAAGCTGATTCCAGGTGGAAGGAAGAGATAATTAATAAAAATCAACAAATTAGAAAACTTCAAGGAATTTCATGGGATATTATGTGGACTTATCTGATCAAGCCACACAGCCAACATATGGCCATCAAATTCATTTTGAATGTTATTCGTTGTATCATTCCTAAATTCTCTGATGCTACGTACACTGGGCATTTACATTCAAAAATGAGTTGGCCAACAGAAGTCCAAGATATGCTCAATATCTTCCATCTGGGCACATTAAAAACAAAAGACAATCAATGAATCGGGTTCATTTTAAGATCGCATTTATGTTTCTAGATTTTTGATTAGATAGATTGTAGGAATAGTTTTAGTTATTTTGTTTTATTAAGTACCTATTTAAACCCCTTTCATGCATTTAGAAAGGGGTCCTGAATTTTTAGTATTTTGACTTGGATATTACATTTATGTACTCCATTAACTCTTATATTTTTATAAAGGATCACATCTGGTGGTTCTATGCAAAATTTCCTTTAAGAATTGCATTTTTGTATCTTGGAGTATGTTTTACATTGAAGTTGCTAGATTTGGATATCGAATTCCATTAGAAAGTATCAAGATGGATATGGTATTTCTATCTATTCACTGTTAATTTCTTATGTTGTGAGATATTCTCTTTTAAATTACTATCATTTATGTGTACTCATTTTACAATATTTCTTTATACATATTATTTCTAAGTGTGTAGAAATATTTATCTTTTTCAATATATGTGAATGATATATAAAATGATGAATGCAATATGTTATTATAACTTTGTTTAATTTCTTAAATAGATTTATCATTATTTGATACTGCATATTTCAGTTAAATTATAATACATTTTCATGGTTATATATTTGATTGAAACAATATTTAAGTTATATTCATATTTGATGCCCGGGTTAGTTTTAGAATTATTTATCAGTTATAGATTAGATTAGACAGTTTTATTTCAGTCATTTAGTCCCATTTTCCATTCATCCAATCATTCCATTACCAACCCATTTAAATTATTAGGAAATTTTTCCTATCAATCAAGTTGGAGCCACCACACCAAATGGAAAATGAGTTGTCCTAAGGTCCCGACTGAGTTTTTATCCCCCAATGTTTGAAGCAACGATTTTAGAGGCTTCAACATTTTTGGCGCTAGAAGGAGGGCCAAAGCTATGAATGGCAGATAAATCCAAATCCGCAAGACATTCTAAGAGCAACTCACCCTCATCACCTTCAATTTCTTCCACATCTCAAATCACTAGAGAAGAAATTGATAAAAGTATTCAAACACCCACTACCAAAGTCTCAGATCAATCAGATAATCCACCTCCTGAATCTCCTGAAGTTGAAGCTTTAGTTCATAAACTTCAAGGATTCTCATTATCATTAGAAGAATCTAAAATATCTAAAGGTAGTGTTGCCTCACAATTTGTTTCTTCGAGACCTCTTACTAGGTCACAAATTGAAAAACTTGGGATTTCCCCAAAATAATTTCCCTTACCTAGTAGAGTCAAAACAAGAAGAACTCCATCAGAAATAGAAAGTGATACTAGTTCTTTATCGCAAATTCAATCATTTGTTTCCCAAGCTCCAAATCATAAAAGTGCAGTAGTCTCATCATCATCATCTGCTCAAACAACATCTGTCCAAACACCAATTGTTTCTTCTAGCACTTCAACCGTTACTACTCATACACCAGTTGTCACTTCTAGTTTTTCTACCATCATAACAACAATGGCACAGAGACCATGGAATAGACTGGGAGCTGTTAATATGGGTTCACCTTTGCATGATATACCTAATCATCCTGAAAAATGGCTGCCAAAATTTAGTCTAGATACTGGTATACCAGCAGAAGAACACATCAATAACTTTATGCTTGCTATAAATTTAAACGCGGTAGAGCATGAAGATGTTGTAGTCAGGTTATTCCCTTATACTTTGCAAGGGATAGTAGGATCCTGTTACTTTTCAATACCTTCAGATTCTGTCACAAGTTGGGATATGTTTGAAGAGAAATTTTTAACTATATATGGAGATGATATATCAATAGCTACCCTAATTAATGATCTCTCCAATTTAAAGACATAACCGAAAGAACCCATAAAATATTTTAATTCTCGATTCAATAAACTCTTGAATAAGATCCCTGCAACATCTAAACCTAGTGAGCAGGTTAGAAGTGAATGGTATATTAATGCTTTGCCCTCAAACATAGCAATTTTTGTAGATAGAACTATAAAACTGACTTTAGCTGAGAATATGAAAGAAGCTATTTCAGTTGATAAGCGAATGATTGATCTAGATAAGAAAAATGCTATCGAGGAAAGAAAATCAAAGAAAGTCACTTTTAAAGATGATTCAAAGAAAAGGACACCAAGAGATCCATATGACATGGAAGGTTTACAGAAAGTTCTTAAAACAATGTCTAATGAGATGGTTGAGATCAAAAATCAAGTAGCAGAGACTTCTACAAAGAGACCATTTAGAAATTTCAAGAGAAATCAAGATGAATCAAAACCTCCCAATTCAATCTCTAATGCAGAATCAGAAGACGAAGAAGAGGAATATACTCTTCCAGTATCAGATGAAGAATATGAAAGGGAAGAAATAGCTGAACTACATGGAATGTGGGATTTCATTCTCCCTAATTCGAACAATTAAATAGAACAAGAAGATATGCTTGTACGTACAAGGACAAAATATACATCGGAACCTATTCAACCTGTTCCTAAGAAGAAAACTACAACTCCCAATACCAAAGACAAAACTCCTGCAAAGAAAGCTTCTCCTTTACCCACTCAAAATCAGCCATCATCTTCCAATTCTTCCGCTTCATCATCTAAGACTCTAGTGGTATCAGACCCGATGGATTATAACATTGTAGAGGACATGAAAAAGACTAGAGCGAAAATTTCATTACATGAACTTAGAAAACTTAAACATCAATAAAAGGTGCTATTAAAAGAGTTGAATGATACACCTATTGCTCCTCTACCAAGAGGTGTAGTTGCAAAGTAGCTAAAGGAATTGGTAAGCCACCAGAGAAAGTAGATGCCACAATTACTATTATTATTGGAGAAAGATCAAACTCTCAGACACCTCCATTTTTGTTGACTTATGAAATCTACAATAAGAATTTGCATAATTGTTTAATTGACTCTGTAGCATCCTCTAATATAATGCCTACTTCAGTCTGTGCAAAATTGAATATTGAACAACAAAATTCTGCAGTTCACATGGTACAATTGGATCGCTCTAAAGTGTAAGTTGTAGGAGAAATCAATTCAGTTACCATAAGACTAGCTTTCGATCATAGGATTGTCCAAAGAATTGATATTCTAATTTCAGATATTCCTGAATTCTATGGGTTAGTCTTAAGCAGGGATTGGTCTGCAAAGCTTAACGGTTATATTGCAACTGATTATTCACACATGTGGCTTCCCTACAAAGGTAAACCAAATAAAATCAAAATCAAGTCAGAAAAACACATGACGCACACCGTAACTGAATTTGAACAATCAAATGAACCCATAGCTTTCAACAACAATATCCTTGGAGGTTATTCAGCTGAGTCATTTCTTGGGAATTTTACTATACCAGAATCACCCTTTTCTATAAATACTTTTGTTTCTCAAATTTAAAATTTTTTGCAATCTGATTCTTCTAGAATTGTTAATATTTCTGATACATTTGTAGATAAACCTATAGATAAAACTTTATTCTGGTCATTATATTTTGATGGATCAAAATCTAGTGATGGAGCAGGAGCAGAATGCATCCTAATTGATCCAGAAGGAGAGAAAACCATGCTATCATGTAGATTAGAATTTGAGTGCAATAATAATACTGCAGAATATGAAGCCTTGATTCAAGGGATTTATAGGGCCATAGGGTTAAATGTAAAATACTTGAAAGTATATGGAGATTCCGAAATTGTCATAAGAGAAGTAAGGAATACCATCCATTGTCTTTCAGGACATCTCAAACATTATCAAACCCTAGTACAATACCTTACCATTTAATTTATAGCATTTAATATCTCTCCTATTCCTAGAAATCAAAACACATCAACTGACCTGTTAGCTAATGTTGCATCAAAACTCCTCCCTGCTGAAGATTGAAGTCCTGATAGATTTTCAGTAGAATTTATTTTTCGCCTATCTGTCCCAGATAATATCACAAACTGGAGATTATTCTACCACGATCAAGATATATTGAATTTCTTAACTTCTGAGAAATCCTATGATGAAAAAATTATTGATGAAGATGATCATGATCTGCAAATTACTTCAAGAAGTAATGAAAATTCGATTCCTAAATCTGTTGTTAAACTTGAGGATCTATATGATATAAAAGACAGATTCAAGAAAGTTACTAATGCTAAACTTCAAAGTTCAACTTTAAAGTTTGAATTAGTGAATCTTGGCTTTGATTCTAAACCTTAGAATGTTAATCTAGGACTCAATTTAACTCAAGAATAAAGAGTTGCTTTCATCAAACTTATGAGTAAGTATAAAAAAGTATTTTCTTGGAATTATGAAGACTTAAAGACTTATGATACTTTTTTTATTCAAAACACAATTCCAATGCTATCTGATGTTAACCCTATTCAATATAAGTTAAGAAATATTCATCCGAATATTGAAGATCAAATCAAAACAGAACTCAACAAACTTTTGAAAGCCAAAATTATTTTTCCTGTAAGGAATTCTAATTGGGTTTCCAACATGGTACCTGTCAGGAAGAAAAATGGTGATATTAGAATCTATATTGATTTCAGAAATTTAAACAAGGCATGTCAAAAGGAAAATTTCCCATTGCCAACCATGGAGAAAATTCTCCAAAAGGTAGCTGGTTCTAAACTCATGTCCTTCCTTGATGGATTTTCTAGTTATAATCAAATATAAGTACATCCGGATGATAGGTTGAAAACCAATTTCAGAACCAAATGGGGAACCTATGCTTATCAAAAAACGCCTTTTGGTTTAGTAAACGCAGGAGCTACTTTCCAGAGAGCCATGGACATAGCATTTAAGGGTCTGATTAATAAATCAATTCTCATTTATGCTAATAATATAGCAGTATATTCAAAGAAGAGATCCAATCATGTATATGATCTAAAACAAATATTTGAAAGATGTAGAATTTTTGGCATTTCCTTGAACCCAAAGAAATCCTTCTTTGCTCTTGATGAAGGAAAAATCTCAGTGTTTGTTCTATCAAAAGATGGTATATATATCGATCCTGACAGAGTTAAAGAAATTTCTGATATTTCTTTACCTAATAATAAAAAGTCCACGTAATCATTTTTAGGGCAGATTAATTTTGTAAAAAGATTCATCCCCGATTTTTCTCAAATTGTTTTACCTATACAGAATATGATTAAGAAAAATTCAGTATTGAAATGGGGGTATAAAGAAAAAAAATCCTTTGATGCAATCAAGCAGGCAATCATTAATGCACCTGCATTGAATTCTCCTAATTTTTCTAAAGATTTTATTCTATATACTTTGGCAACCGAAACATCCTATGTTGTTGTTTTAACACAACTCAATGATCAACAAATTGAAGCACCAATTTTTTTCTTCATCTCGAATCTGTAAGGGGATGAGCTTAATTATTCTGATGTAAAAAAACAAGCCTTCGCTGTGTTTAAGGCAATAAAAAATTTTAAACCTTTTCTCTTAAAAAGACATACAAAAATTATTGTCCCATTCTTTGCGGTGAGACAATTACTAATTCAAAAAGAAGCAGGAGAAAAAAGGGCCAATTGGGTGAAAACTTTGAAAGAATATGATATTGATATTAAACCAGCCAAGATTGTTAGAGGTAAAGGTTTTTACAGATTATTAGCAGGAGCTCGTAACATACCAGAAAAAGAAGATCCAAATAATGTTGTTCAAGTATGTCAGATAAGTGTTACAAATTTTGAATCACAGTATGCTGATTTGATCTTTTACTTGAAAAATAGGTATGATTCTTCTAATCTCAGCTATAAGAATAAACGTGCTTTAATATTGAAGTCTAGTAAATAAGAAATAATTGATGATGTGTTATTCAGAAATAATTATGATTAAATCCTATTAAGATGTCTTGAAAATACTAAAGCAAAAAAGGAATTGCAACAATTACCTGATGAACCAGCAGGAGGTCATTTTGGAGGTGATACCACAGCTCACAAAATCATCCATGCTAGACATTATTGGCCTAACATTTTCAAATATGCACATGATTATGTGAGGAAGTGTAAAATTTGTCAAAATGCTAGTGGAAGACAAAGGAATCCAGCTTTTCCTTTGCAACCAGTAAAGATTGAGAAACCATTTGAGCAATGGGGGCTTGACATCATTGGTGGGATAGTACCTCATTCTTCCAAAAAACAAAAATGCATCCTCACAGCAATAGATTACTTCACAAAGTGGGTAGAATCAATCCCTCTAAAGGTAGCCAATTCTGATGCAATTATTGATTTCATCGATCAATTCATCATTACCAGGTTTGGTGTACCTAACGCTCTTGTATTCGACAATGCATCTTATTTTTCTTGAAATAGTATAATGGAATTTGCAATTAAAAGAGGTTTTAAATTGAAATATTCAGCAAATTGTTATCCACAAGGTAATGGTTTAGTTGAATCCATTAACAAAAATCTCATCAAAATCATTAAAAGGACCTTTGATCAAAATCAAAAGAATTGGCACAAGTCTTTAATTTTTTCACTATAGCCTAATCGTATTACTCTTAAAGATTCAATAGGAACTTCAACTTTCAATTTAGTTTATGGAAAAGAAGCTGTGATACCATCAAATCTAGCTTTGCCATCATTAGCCCTAGTGCAATTCATTAAATAAAATCCTTCCTCATCCATTCAGTTGAGATTTGATCAAATCCTTAAATTAGAAGAAGATAGAGAGAAAGCAAAAGGTATTCATGAAAAACATCAACATCTTGTAAAATATTCTTTTCATTCAAGTTCCACCGGCTCAGAACATTTGTCAATCGGTGATCTAGTTCTAAAATGGGATAAAGCACATGAAGAAAAATCTAAGCATACCAAATTTCAGAAAATGTGTCTTGGACCATTTCAGATTGATGAAAATATAGGCTCATATACATTCATACTCCAATATTTAACAAGAAAGAGAGAATCTCTTCCTGTAAACGGGCTTGTCTTAAAGAAATTCTTTTCATGAGGTAACCCCTTCTTACTTGTACATATTCCTTTCTGCAATTTTTGTTTGTTTTTGTAAATAAAGGTTGTTAATAATCTCTAATTGAATTTTTACTATTAGAAAATTGTATTAGGAAGAATGTTAAAATTACTTATTTTGTGTAAATAAGAATTTTTAGGGAAATAATTACAATTTTCGATAGTTTGAAATAAAATGTTAAACTTTGAAAATTTGTTCAAAACATTTGCATGATATTTTGAAACTTTGAGGAAAATGCAAATCATTATAATTTTATTAAGTAGAGAAAGGTTATCTTTAAAAAGTGAAGACCTTTTCAAGCTTTAGCAAACAAAAACTCTGAAAATTGTCATCCATTGATCCTTAAGGATACAAATATTTCACCCCATCCATTTAGGTTGTGATTTTTTAGAATTTAATTCTAAGAAATTATATGGAAAAATTTAAGAGATAAGGGGTCTCATCATGAGCCTGCTTACCATAATCATAAGAAGTAACAAAACTGACACTACCAACACTTCATACCAAAACAAGGTAATGGTTTATAAAAGTAAGACAAGGGGTCTCATCACGAGCCAGCTTGTTGAGTTTAACTACAACCAGTGAATGGCATTGTTACTAACTGGCTACGAAACCAGAACAATGGCTCTTAAACTAAAAAATAAATAAAAGACAAAAAACATGAGATAATATGTCTTATGAATTTATTTTTAAAGATTCATAATCTTAGTTAGATGGGATAATGAATGGTTGATGGTTAAAAGGTAACCCTATTGAGACTATGAACATTTTCTGGCAGCAGAGGCAATTCCTATGACAATAGAGTATATCACAGAAGCCAAACTTGGAAAGGTCCACTTACTTCATTATTATCAACCAATCAAAGGTTGAGATAACCCAAAAATGTTTTTATCTTTGAGGAATTAGAAAGAAATTGTAAGTGATTTTTATTTCTTTTTCAGAGTTAGATTTTATTTAAAATCTCTCTAAGATAGTTTTCATTATCTTTAGAAATTTTTACTTACTAGAAATATAGTGTTCATTTCATTTTTTCAAAGATAATTGTTTCTTCCAGTAAATCGCCAATTGTTGTACTGTACAACAACCCTCCCCATTTCTAAATTTTCAGAATAAATTTCATTTAGAAATAGGTCCCCTTTTTTATCTTTCTTTCTAGATAGAAATAAAATATTTAGAAGCAATCCGATCATTTTTGAATTAAAAATAAGAGTTCATTGATAAAAAGACATTTTTCATATATTTATTAACAAGTGTGTATAAAAAAATACAACATTTTAAGAGTTTTCGATCCGATGTAATATAAAGACTTTATGACATCAAAATATTTAAATGAAAAAAGTCTGATGTACAGTAATCGCAATCGGAAATCAGAGAGATATTTAAGTTTTCATATTTGTTTTGCATAATTCTGATGTGATGTGATTCAACACAATCACATTTCGGAGAATGATCTTTCATGGATTTTTTATAGTAAAACTCCGATGCGATGAGTCATATCGCTATCGCGAATTGGAAAATTTTTAAGTGAAAAATATCTGCTTTGAAATACTTCGATGCAATGCAGTTCCTCGCAATCGCATTACAGAGAAACAAACGTTATATTTGTTTGATTGAAATACTCCGACACAGCGGACCCCACCTCAATCGCAAACAGAAATTGGAGAAACTCGTTGACAATTTGCTCCATTTAAAAATCCCCGATGCGATCATCGCAACCGGAAATCAACAGAAAACATATTATGTTATTTTGTGTACCTTTGAAAATTCGCAATGTGATTATTACTTAATGCCCATACACTATTTATTGATCGCATAACAAGAATTCAAAAGGTAATTTTATATTATTATTTAAAAATATTCAGATCTCCGATTGTACGTTTACCATTAATTGAAAATCAAATGAATAATGACGATTTATTCTATTATGAATGCGTGAGAGTGACTCTTTAGAAGGCATTTAATTTTTAAACATGGAGATAATAAATAAAAATCAATGAATAGATTGTTTATACATTTCTTCTCATTTGCGTTTTCACCACGATTTTGCTATTTCTCCTTTGCAGAACCAAAGAACACCCAATCCTTTCATTCACAGAGCGAGGAAAACATTACTGGATACTGAAATGTCAAAGAGATCCAGGAAAGAAAAAGTTTTTATCACAGCAAAAGCCCTTGTTTTCACCATGGCACCTAAGGAGAAACCAGCTAAAATTAAGCTGGTTACAGACACTTCATGCCAAGGTATTGGTAAATTATCCTGGGAAGAGGTATATAACCTCGTCGAAAGGGAAAAGCCTAAGGTCACTGTGGTGAAAGCAACAGTTCCTGATGAGGATGATTCAGAGTCTGATTCAGAAACTTCCCTTCAAGCACCTGCGAATTCATTTCTACACCGAATTGTAGCTCAAGTGAACATTTTTTGATATTATGATGTGATTCAGTGGGTGATTGACAATGTGGCCATCCAAAACAGAACATTTGTTTCAACTTCTGGAGCAACATTCGGGTCATTCAAAGCATAGGACATTAAAGAAATGTACCACGTTCCGAAGCTGCAGAAAATCTACAACAAATATTTCATTAAGGAATTTGCTGCGAATAATGAAAATCAGTCAGGGCCCATTAGAAATGGAGAAGAGCTCCAAAAAAGCACAAAAACAAGGCATCGAGTATGTACTCTGTGGAGTCTCTTTCACCTCCATACTGATATGCCGCAGCAATGATGTGCAGATTGTTTGGGAATGATAATTAAGCTAGGTTTTCTGTGCAAATGGTGCCATTAATACACTCTGCTCTAAATTCAGAAATTATGGATTGCGTTGTCATTATTTATGATAAGATAGCTAATAGGATTCTTGAGTATAAGAAGGACAAAAAAACAATAAATACTACTCCTTTTTACTTTTGTGCTTATATTCTAGATGCCCTTTGCTTCAATTCTGACTTTCCCATGTTAGGATGGAAATGGACCCCTAAAGACCCTTCTCCTATTCATATATATCACAAGTTCTTGCGGAAGGGGCATTTTAAAATCCATGTTTACAGAGTTTGTCATGGTTTCCTCATTCTGGTTTATCAAACTATTTTTGGCTAATTCCCTCGTAGGCTTTCTGAGAAGGCTAAAGTTGATTTATCCTCGATTGGAGATTGGTTCGAAGAAGAAAAATTCACATATATCAGATTTTTCAAGAGTATTTTAGAACCACACGTTCTTCATTTATATGTTCCAGATAAACTGTTAGCACGGGAAATTTCATATCAGCTAACAATAGAAGGCATGTCCAGGACTTTGAAGAACAACAAGAAGCTAATGCGGCCTACTTTTCCTTTTAAATGTGGAGATTACACTCTCAATAATTTTGTTCATGCAAAGAAAGAAGTTGGCAAGATAACCAATCTCAAGCTTTCAACAATCCCGGGGAGACAATATGACCCGAGGAAGGTGGCATTTTATTTTACCACTTCTGTTTCAATTGCTCGATTTGAACACGAACCAGATGTGTTCGATGATTTATTTGTTTCTATAGATAATTTGTCCCAAGTTTTTGATTTGGCCAAGTCTAAATTCCAGACTGAAGAGATGAATAAGTTTATGTTATTTAGAAGCCAGACATTACTCAAAGTTCCTTTGGATCAATTAAGAATTCTTATGCAGGAGAATGAGTCAGAACAGAAGGAAAAAGAGGATACATCTGGAAAAACAGAAACAAAAACATATGCCAACAAAGTCATCATATAGACATAGAAAGAAGTAATAGGAACTAATCTTGTTGTGCAAAAAGAAGACATTAGCAGCAAATTTGATACTGAGAAGAAAGAAACAATTGCTAAACTTGATGTACATATTGATCAACAGTCCTCAGCCTAGTGAGGAGAAGAAAGCATAGGTACTGATACCGATGTGAATACTGAAAATTAGGACATAGGCAATGAAGCTAATGTACAAACAATAACAGGAAATATGAACAATAATCCATATTTGCAACTTGGAAGAGAGAAAAATACTGATAAAGTAGTAGAATCAGTTGAACTTATTGTTTCTTCCCATTTTTTGGACCAATATAATCAATTTTCCCAACAAATAGGATTGCAAAATAATCCCCAAGTTAATGTTCTGGAAGACCAAGATATGGAAGTTATTCTTGAAAGTCCCACATGTGAGATTATGCTGAAAGTAGAAGAAATTCCTCCTCTGGATGTATTTTACAGTCCCAAGCATAAGGATGTTGTAAGAAAGCAGAGAAAGAGAAGGAGAACTGATAAAAATGCACGTTCAACTTCATAGGTGGAGTTTATGAATATTTTTTATAAAGATGCCGATGTGAATCCATCTGAGGATCTCACTAAATTATCTCAATACGCAGGTGCCTATAGTGCTGCAACTATAGACAAAGCTTCTGAAGTCTCTCAGTTGATGAAACAAAAAGACTTACAGATAGCTATGCTGGAAGAACAGGCCACAGGGAATCAACAAAAGATTGTTCAGGCTAAGAAATAATTGCAAGATCAGGAGCTTAGATCTAAACAACTAGAAGAGGATCTTAGTATTGAAAAGAAGAAGATTGATGAACAAGCCTTGAACAAACAAAAGTAGTTGAGTCAAGAGGTAGAAAAGCTACAAAATATTTTGCAAAATGAGAAAAATGCAAAGATTGGACAAGAGAAAACGTTCCAATCATCATTGGACAAGTTCAAGGGTTATCCTTAGTTAGCTCAATTCAAAATTGAAGCTCTTGAAATAAACAAACTGTTATCTCAACAGTTAAATGAACTTTGTCTAAAGTTGACACAAGTTGAGCCTTTGTGTGAAATAACATCATCTTTGATAGATGAATCAATCACTCTTAGGCAAGAAATTGATGATGCTGATGATAAAATTTATGAGTTCCTTTCATGGCAGGATAAAAAGCAGGGAAGAAAAGATAGTCTTCCCAAAATTGAGGAAAGACACAAGGAAAATTTATTTATGGAATGGGAACAACAGTTGATTAAATCAGAAAGAGCCATATCAAGGGTTAAAGGTTTAATGAATAATACAACACAATTGATCAATGACATCTTGTACACTACCAATCTGATCTTACATTGTACCCCAGGCAAGTTACCTAAAGTAAAAGAAGCTGATTCCAGGTGGAAGGAAGAGATAATCAATAAAAATCAACAGATTAGCAAACTTCAAGGAATTTCATGGGATACTATGTGGAATTATCTGATCAAGCCACACAGCCAATAGATGGCCATCAAATTCCTTTCGAATGCTATTCATTGTATCATTCATGAATTCTATGATGCTACGTACAATGGGCAGTTACATTCAAAAACGAGTCGGCCAAAAGAATTCCAAGATATGCTCAATATCTACCATCTGGGCACATTAAACACAATAGACAATCAATGAATCGGGTCCATTTTAAGATCGCATTTCTGTTTCTAGTTTTTTGATTAGATAGATTGTAGGAATAGTTTTAGTTATTTTGTTTTATTAAGTACATATTTAAACCCCTTTCATGCATTTAGAAAGGGGTCCTGAATTTGTAATATTTTTACTTGCAGATTATGTTTCTGTACTCCATTGACTTTTATATTTTTATAAAGGATCACATCTGGTGGTTCTATGAAAAATTGCCTTTAAGAATTGCATTTATGTATCTTGGAGTTTGTTTTACATTGAAGTTGTTGGATTTGGATATCAAATTGCAACGGAAGGTATCAAGATGGATATGGTATTTCTATCTATTCACTGCTAATTTCTTATGTTGTGAGATATTCTCTTTTAAATTGTTATCATTTATGTGTACTCATTTTACAATATTTCTTTATACATATCATTTCCTAGTGTGTAGAAATATTTATCTTTTTCAGTATATGTGAATGATATATAAAATGATCAATGAAATATATTATTATAACTCTATTTAATTTCTTAAACAGAGTTATCATTATTTGATACTGCATATTTCAGTTAAATTATAATACATTTTCATGGTTATATATTTGATTGAAACAATATTTAAGTTGTATTCATATTTGATGCCTGGGTTAGTTTTAGAATTATTTATCAGTTATAGATTAGATTAGATATTTTTATTTCAGTCATTTAGTCCCATTTTCCATTCATCCAATCATTCCATTACCAACCCATTTAAATTATTAGGAAACTGGTCCTATCAATCCAGTCGGAGCCACCACACCAAACGGAAAAGAAGTTGTCCTAAGGTCCTGACCGGGTGGTTATCCCCCAATGTTTGAAGCAGCGATTTTCGAGGCTTCAATAGGTCATAAACTATTGGTGAAGGATTTGGATCAGTATTGTACCTCATATGACTTTTGGGAGCCAATGTTCTTATCAATATACGGTTTTTCTCTAAATGAATAAATCATCCTTATTTCAGTGCTATCACTTGTCACCCATAGTTCTAGAATTCAATTAACTATAAGAAATATCCTGCAGGATGATTTGACACTTGTTCCCCGACAATGACTCCAAAATGTTAGAGCTCCTTAGTTTCAAAGTGCTGAGAAAGGAAACCAAAGAGATAACCACAGACCAACCTTTGACTTGGTATCTAGACCTACCAAATAAGAGAGGGCTCTCTCAAAATCAACCTCAGAGCCAATGGAAGTGACTGGAGAGTAATAGGGTTTTAGGCTAGTTATCAACTCAATAGTGTTTTGATTAGGGTTTTTTGGATAAGAAGCACCACTTTTAGGAATTAAGCCAAGTATTCCAAAAGATCAGTTGCAGACATAGAATGGGGCTAGATATCTATAATGAGTGACACCAATTAAATTTTTCATTGTAGTGTGGTGAGGAGTAAATCATGTAGGAGTAAAATGAGCATACACGTATGAATTTATTTGTTTAGAGGATAAATCACTTATATGAAAATATAAGACAAAGGAGAGAATTTGAGGCAACGTATTTTGTTTAAAACCTAGGAGATTAAGACAAGAAGAATATAGATGGCTGCTAGAACTGCTTAATCATCAAATGAATAATGAAAAATAGAAAAAAATGGTGTCACTAACCAAATCACAAGAATCCCATAAAAATATATGCAACTACATGTATTATTTCTGTCGAAATAAAGTACACCAGTTCGAAAATGTGTGAGCTACTTGTTCTTCACTTTGTAAAGGTGAATCATGTCTTTTCAAAGGTGATTTGTCTTTGATGGTTTCAGTCTGGATTACGTCTTCAGCAAGAACCTCCTCATATAGTCTTCTTTCCCTAGACCTATTTTTAGGCTTATACCTAGGCATCTCCTCTTCTGCTTCGAGAAAAAAGACCAACTTCTTACCTTTCTTGTATGTCATTGAAATATATGTTCTAGGTTGACTTTTTCTCACTGATGGAATGCTTGATGTTTTAGCTCCCTGTGGTCTCGATGATGATGAAGGAGAGATTTGAATCTTTCACTAGTTATAGATAGATAAGAGAGAATCCCCCTCCAAGAAAAGTTCCCATGACAAGTTGATTTGTGTTAGTTGGTGGAGGACTATTACTTCGACTAGATCAATTCTAATGCATTGACCTCTTGCATATGTGTTGGCTCATATCTAGAGATATCTCCTCCCTTATACCTCCTCCTTTTACTGGTATTATCCATGTGTATAGCTTATATTTTTATATAAAACCCTAGTTTCAAACTAGAAATAACAAGGGATTTGTTGTGCAAAAAAGGGCAAGAAGCACAACAACTCGAGGGAAGGGAATGGAGCGGATGGGGGGTAGGAAAAATTCTAAATAAATTATGGGAGGTATGGGCAGGTGTTAGGAACATAATGAAAGTGTTATTTCCAAAAATGAGTGAGAAATAAAGGGAGAAAAGGGGAAAATACAGACTTGTGCCAGAAGCACAGCAATATGTTGGGTTTGATAAGGAAAATGGTGAATATGAGGGAATATGAGTGTGAGGATTAATGGATGATGTTTTATGAGGCTAATAAAGGATATGTAGACTAAAAAACAAGGAAAATCCCTTTGAATATACCGTGTAAAGTTGATAACGCAGCAAGAAAGCACAACAAAACTTGAAGGATAGATTTCAATCAATTATCTAAGGAAAATAATACATTGAGGGTTTTTTAAGCTTGAATTGCTTGTTTTATGAAGCTATGAATCAAATGAGATGAAAGATAAACATTTCCTTCCTCCCTTTGGCCTCCAACTGAAAAGCGTAGCAACCTTCTCTAGAAACACATCAAGCTGATAAGAAAGGGTAGTGATGATGAAATTCAAAGTTCTGATGGATATGAAAACTCTTCAAACTTATGGAAAGGATCTATCAGAACTTGAAAGGATACAATGAAGCTTTAAAGTGTGTTAATGCTCCTTATAACTTGAAAAATCCATTGTTGGCTTGATAATGGAGCGACATCATGATTAATTTTGACAAAATGATTTTATGATGTGATTGGTATTGGAAGCATATTCTTCAATTCAGAAGTGTTACATCTCCATGTGATGTAGATGTACCTTTGATTATTTTGATGCACTTTATTCTCTAAGTGCTAACTCTCATGATAATTTACTAATTTTTCATGATGAATTAATTTAAATGGAATATGATGATCACACACCAAAATTAATAAGTATGATTACTGAATAGACCAACAAGATACTCATGAAACTTTTATGATCAACCTTATGAAACCATGGATTTTTCTATTCAAATTGTAAATAATGAAACTTAATGAAGGAAACTAACCTATGGTGACTCAATGACTCATGAAATTGATTTCAAATTGACCTTGATGACCATGACATATGATGTATTATGGGAGTAGCATTACACCTAGAAAATGACTTAGGACCATTTGACAACCAAGAGACATGTCAAATTTTATTTGAAAATTTAACAATTTGACCATAAGACCCTAATTACAGTGGAAAGAGTAATTTTATCAATATGAATATTATACACTAACAAGTACAAGCAATTTTCCATGTACCAGTGGAATATTTAGCAGCTATTTTTGTTCCTGCTTCCTCTCATGTCACCCCAAGTTAAGGAGTTACGCAGAATGTTGCCAAGATATACATATATTTGGTCTGATATTCAAGCGTATAATAAGTTAATCTATAATATATAACACCATATTTTAATTTGACACTAGCTTTAGTCTATCTTTTCGTTGATATACGTAACTCATTTATTAATAATTATTTGTCGCAAGGAGGAAGTATGCTTGAAATGGATGGAATGTAAACAATAATTTTTGATAGAAATATCATACAAAATATCCATCCATTATTGGAAAATAACATATGCTAGACACACTCTCATTTTATAATTTTCTTCATATATGACACAAACCAACATTTTCTGTTGAATTTCTTCCTCCATGGATTGACCCGAGTACATTTGAGTGGTTAAACTAGTTCATGAATGAAATTATGGCAACAAATTGACCTTTGACCATAATGGTGAAAAATTTCGATATGAAAATACATATACATATGTTAGTATGAGGAGATAATAATCAGTGAGAGAAAGCTCATGAATAGGGTTAAAGTTTCATATTTCACAAATGATTTGGACATAATGTAGAATTATTCTTTGGTTCTAGTTATGGAGAAATTGGTTCTAGTTATAAATAAATTGAAGACATCCTCATGGTCCTTATTCATATAAATCTACCTACATATTCCAAATATGGATGAAGTTAAACTTTTTAATAAACTAGGATATTAGCAAGGTGGGCTCCGTCTCTTATTCACTGATCTCATGAACCCGATATGGAATATTTTTTTTATTGATGATTTTGGAAAAATTGTATTTATATATTCGTCATGGAAATTCTTTCCATTTTTATATGAGATCCAATGCTCTTGTTCTTGGGGTTTCTGCAATTATAGAAAATAATGTGGGACGTGTTGCTCAAATCATTGGCCCAATATTGGATGTCTCTTTTCCTCCATGTAATATGCCTAATATTTCCAATTCATTGACAGTTAAGGGTGAAGGTACAGCCGGTCAGGAAATTCAGGTTAATTATGAGGTACAACAATTATTAGGAAATCATATGGTTAGAGTTGTAGTTATGAGTGCTAAGGATGGTTTGATGAGAATGATGATAGTAATTAATACGGGAGCTCTTCTAAGTGTTACAGTTGGTGGAGTTACCCTCGGATGGATTTTCAAGGTTCTTGGAGAACCTGTCGATAATTTGGGTCATGTAGATGCTCGCATATAACATCTCTTTTTCATAGACCTATGACCACCTTTGGGGAGTTGGATACAAAATTATCCATCTTCAAAACATAGATTAAAGTAGTAAATATTTTGGCTCCTTACCATCGTGGGAGAAAATTGGCTCTTATATATATATATATATATATATATATATATATATATATATATATATATATATATATATATATATATATATATATATATATATATATATATATATATATATATATATATATGATGTTATTTTTTAAGGATGAAATGAGATGTGAAACAGTATAATGAATTAAATTTTAAGTATAAATTTTAATATTTAAAAAACATTAGTTGTCCAATTTCACAAGTCCCATTTGTGATTTTTTTTAGTTTATTTCTATTTTTAAATAATTTTATTTTATTTAATTAAATAGATTAAACTTTAATTATAATTATTTATATCTAAAAGAATTACATATTAAACAATTTTATCATTTTTTCTTTCTTCGTACATTTTAGTTCAAAATAGATTTGATCATTTTACTTCTGGCGATGCCACCTTTACTGAAGTTCAATTTTTTGGTGATAAATGCTAAGGTCCGTCAACATTCCTTATATGAAATGGTGATGGTCACTATCTGTCACTATAAATCATTATTGGTGATAGACCTTGAATGTCACCACAACACCTATACTTTTGGCGACACCACCTTTAGTGACGTTCAGTTTTTGGTGACAAAGGATCTTTTGATCATCACAAATGTGCTTATGGTGACATTTTTCAGCCCTCACCAATGTCTTTTTTTCTTGTAATGCGTTGGTATTTGGTACGTGGAAGATTAATCATAAAATCCATGGATACTACTTCCCACCTTGATTCTAGAATCAGAAGGGAGTTGAGTAAGGTGTTTATGATCTACCTTAACCTATTGTCATTCTGAACATCTTGCGAAGTAATCAGCTATTTCTTTCTTCATTCATGGTCAAAACATATTCTTCCGCAAAGTTGTCACCATCTTTTGATAACTCGGATGACCTGAATAAGGTCTCTTATGGTACTCATATAAATTCATATATTCTAAGGTAGATACATTTGGAACATACAACCTCTTCCTATTACTTATTAATCCTTTTGGTTTCATGGTGTATCCTTTATCCAGGTAAATTTTTGAAACCCTTTAAACAAATACCTTTTACCTTGGCTGATGTGTTTGAATTAAATTTTATCAAAATAACTAATGAACACATGCAGATATAATCAAGAGGAACACATGTCAAAAATCATACAACAAAATTTCAAGAGGTTTAATAACATAGTTCTTCTAGTGTGGACTACATCTCCGGGACTCGGTGTCATGATGGCGTTGTTCACTTCATTTAGTGCTATAAACATGAAGATGTACACGAACGTTGTTTTCTTATCATATAAGGAAATAAGCCCTCAACATGAGTGGAAAAGTCTCTCCACGAGACATTATGCTGCACAGAAATCTCACTCATAATAGACCTCTTATCAGCATGACATAAACTCACACATAACGACTATGAGTATCCCACTAACATGGCAACAAAGGGATATAAATAAAACATATATGTTACAATGAGTATCTAGCCAACATGGCAACAAAGGGACCTCAAAAATAAATGACAATCCATGATAGAAATTACATCTCATGTCAAGAACAAAAACAAGATCCTGCATCAAACATTAAGTAGGGATCTATACAGCAAAAAGCATCTCATCGCAAAGAGACAAAGAGGTACATTATCACACTTCATATACCTCACACTGAAGATGACTAAAGAATAGGTTGTTTCACTGTTGGATCTAAAATCACCATCGCAATCTTGGTGTCGAAAGGCATAAAATTGACTTCTCACTCCCTGAATGCTGACACCTGCAACTCTACCTTGAAAAGTGGCCGAAAAACATAAGGCTCAGATGGAAAATGTGACTGCATCGATGAAATCATGTCGACGAGACGTGTGGGATTGACTGTCAATTTCTTAATTCTGACACTGTCGAATTCTGGGCCTCAGGGAATCTTTTAGACTCCCCCTAGATTCCTCAAAGATGTTGCTCCGTACGGAAACTAGAAATATGCAACTCAACACAAAAATCTGATCTCACCATTTATATCCTTATGAAATTCTGAGAATAATGACCATAAGTTGACCTCATTTTAATACCGGTGAATTTCGCCCTCCAAGGAATCTGAAATATTCCCTCAAGATTCTTGAAGATTCTCCTCCACATGGAATTTACCAACAAATTCTCAAATATAAAATCTGGGTGCACCATCATTCTCCCTGCGAAATTCTAGTTAAAATGCATATAAATTTTAATACTTTCTAACATAGGAAAATTTTACCTCAAAACATTCTCTAAGCTTCAAAAAGGATTTTGTCTCGAAATCTATGCACCATCACCTCGAACTGCATGCTCCAACCTGCCTGGGTGCACTAGGAAAAAAATGAATTTAACTAAAATAACTCGGGTGGATTTTACAAAATAGCCCATTGGCCTCATGATAAAAATCTGATTTGTTAAGGGGAGGTCGAGTCGAGGGATCAAATCTGGCCTCCCCCAAAATCTGCATTATACACTTTTTTTGGGCATGTTTTTAAGTTTCTAAGAAGGGTCGGCCCCGCCACCCACCATATATTATATTTGTGTTACATGTGGTTTAATAGGATCGTCACATGGGGGCGATCCAATCCACGTGGTTGCTGTGTGTTTGATATCCATCGGTCTTGCCTGTTTCCGCTTGTTTTTATGCCATATATATATATATATATATATATATATATATATATATATGGTGGGTTTTGTTTAATGGTTAGGGTGGTGGGGATGATTGCCAACCACCCCACCATATATATATATATATGGTTTGTGGTTGTGTGGGTCACCTTGTGGGGTCTAGCACGGGTCATGGCCCATTGACCCATATATAATATGGTTGTTATATGGTTATGCGGTGGGCTGGTGGGGGTGGTGGCCCGCCACCCCCATTTTTATATATGTTTTTATTTTTAATAAGAATACCACACTTAATTTAATATTATGTTTTTAGGTTGAAGGAGACAATTTAAAGAGGCCAAAAATTTACCCAGAACCTGGCCAGAGCTTGTCAGAATCCATTGGCCAGAAAAGTGCGAAATTCTGCCTTCCTTAAGCTTGCCACCTCATAGAGTTAACCAAGAACTTTTATTGCTTATAAATTTCGCATACGAGCTTGGTTTGATGAACCGTTCACACCTTTGTGATCAGAAGGACGAGATCTTCAACTTGAACCTGGTTTGAGAGAAATCTAAATGCCTTGATTTTTGAGCTTTAATAAACCCTCTTTGTCCTATGTGTGTCTCTCGAGACACCTAGATAAATCCTCGAATTTCAGCTTGCTATAATTTTTCCTGCAATTTCAAATATTGGGAATCTCGTGAAAACACTTCTTCGAGTTGTTCCTCCACGTCAAATTTCACATTGCTACCTGTGTAATACAAAACTTGATGGGAATGTCTACTTAAGGCATGAGAAATTTGGTTTTCCTTTCTTTTAATGTGTTTGATCTCCATATGAAATTTGCTAAGGAAATATAACCATCCTGTTTGCCTTGTATTCAAATCTAGATGACTAAAGAAATATTTTAGATTGATATGATCATTCGTTAGCAAAAATTTCTTACCCAACAAGTAGTGTCGCCACATTTTTAATGCATGTATGAAAATAACTAATTCCACTTCATAAGCTGTACAATTTTTCTAATGTATCTTTAGTTCTCCGGACTCACAAGCTATCACCGCATTATCTTGCAGCAATACTCCTCCCAATACTTCTATACAAGCATCAATGCATACAAAAAACTATTTTGTTGGATCAACAATTTTTAATATAGGTGCAATAGTTATTTTTTTTTTCAACTACTCAAAGCTCTCTTGACATTTGGTTGTCCATTCAAACTTCATACCTTTTTTCTACAAAGAGGTAATAGGTTAAGCCAATGTAGAAAATTCTTCTACAAATCTGTGGTAATATTCGATAATACCCACAAATGAACGTATTACTAGAACATATGTGGGTACAAGCCAATTAAAAATTTCTTGTAACTTTTCTGGATCTACCACCAATCCTTGCTTGGAAATAACATCTCTCAAATATTAGATCTTGGGTTTGTAAAAATCACAGTTGTTGATTTTTGCATACAATTCGTGTTTTATGAGTGTTTGAAGTACTATTCAAAGATGTTCCTAATGTTCCTCTTTGTTCTTAGAGTACTCCAGAATATCATATATGAATACTAGCACAAACCTATCCAGATGTTTGTGTATAATACTATTCATGAGGTACATGAACGTAGAAGGGGTGTTTGTGAGTCCAAAGGGTGAAGCTATGAACTCGTAATGTCCATACTGATTTTGGAAAGTTATTTTGTGTATGTCTTCATCTTTGATGTGAAGTTGGTGATAACCAGTTCTCAATTCAATTTTTGATAATACAGTTTCCCACCTTACTTGATCAAACAAATCATTTATTCGTGGGAGGGGTTACCAATTATTGATGGTTAATTTGCTTAACTGTCTATAATATATGCACATCCCGAGGGTTCCATCCTCATTTTGACAAATAAAACTGACGTTCCGCATGAAGACACACTTGTTCGGATATAGCCCTTATTTAATAATTATTTCAACTAAAGTTTCGGCTCCAACAGTTGAGGGGTACTCATACTAGATGGGGCTTAGGAAACTAGGGTGGTTCCCGGTAGCAGCTTAATAAAGAAATCAATATCTCTTCGATAGGAAAATCGAGGAATTTGTTTAGGAAATACATCCTGGAAGTCCTTAATCACTGGTAAATTTTCTACCGCATCATTTTCTACTTGCTGTCACAAAACTTCAATTTGGAAAAATACACGAGAAAACATTTCCTTGCTCTCTACTTCAACTGTAATGTAGAAATTTTCCTAACAAACACAGGTTTTTGTTTCCCTCTTACCACCACTCACTTTCCTAGAGCATCAATACAATTTACTATTTTTTCCAAACAGTTTACTACTGCTTTCTATTGTTCCATCCAATCCATTCCAATTAGGAGGTCATAAGATCCTAAGGGAATGATATTCAGATTTAAATCTGTGTTGTACCCATTTAAGTTGACATGATATTTGTGAAATTTATGGTTGACCTTCCATTTGGTTCCTGTAGCCAACTGCACCAGCCAATAGTGTGAAAAAATTGCTATCTTCAACTTACATTTTTCAAATATATGTGGACTCATATAACTTAAACTAGCTCTAGGATCAATTAAAACAAAAACATGTTGGTCAAAAAGGATACCTTCAATTTCAATCATATTTGATTCATGCTCAGCTTGTCAGTTTTTAATTATTGCACTGATTCATGGAATCTTTAGGGAAACTTCATTCACTATGGTTTCTTCCTGCACTACTTGAATGTATATAATTGCACGAGTGTTGTGTGGGTAGTCTTGCAACATGTGAGGCTCACCGCATCCCCAAAATTTCAAAGGGTCCTTGGTTTTCACCACATTTTCTCGCTTGATGTTCCCTTCCATGGGTTTGGAACCTGTGTGGGAATGGGCTATCAGATTTTCGCCACCTTTATTGAACCTTTTTTGCTGGTGTTTTCACCCAAAATTCTTTAGATAAGCTGGTCTAAGTCTTTTTGAACTTGCTTCAGCCTTCATGTTTTCCTTATTCTGCCAATTTTTCAACTGATCGCTCCTGCCTTTAAATTGTTGGTAGCATAGTCGTGCCTTCTGAATAGCCTCATCCATAGTCTTTTGATTGTCGAACTCAATTCTTTCTTTGTAAATAGTGGGTAACAGATTTAGAAATCCTTGCAACTTAGCTTTTTATTCTCTTATGTATGGCACATAGAAAAGTAAATTTGTGAACTTCATCACAAATTCATCAATGGTGAGATGTCCCATTCTTAGCTCGTGAAATTCCTTTGTTCTTTCATAATAATACCTCTCACTAAGGTATTGAGATTTAAGTTTCTCCTAAAATTCTTCCCATGAAAGAATCTCTTCATCCACCAAGTGTATGATTTTGGTCTCTTCGGACCAAAGCGTGGCTTTACCTTGCGATAGGTAAACTTCTAGCCTTGCTTTCATATTACTTCTGTACTCATATACTTCAAACTTCTTTACCATATTTAGGAGCCAATCTTCTGCATCCTCTTCGTTCCCCCTCGTCAAAGGTTAGAGGCTCGATCTTATGGAATTCCCCCCTGCAACTCCTTTTTCTTTTTGGAATTAGAGACTGCTTTACAAGACTCTTCCCCACTCTCAGACCTCTCCGAGTTTGGTTATGTTTCTTTCCTTTTATTTTCTTGTTCTCCATATTCATGACTAGATATGGAGGTTAATTGTCTTATCAACCTCTCTTGCTCCTTGTTGGCTTGCAGTAAACATTCATTGCTAGTTCTTAGCTGAACTATTTCCTGCTGCAAACTTTTGATAATTTCCAGCATCTGAGCATTTGGATCTGGCGGGGCATCCCCATCCCCAAGTTCCACATACAACTCTTCTCTGTCAAACATGAAATCAACTGCAATTCTTTCTACACTTTAATATGATGCACAGAAAATAATTACCATTCATAAAACATAATATTTAATTGATTCGTAATTGAGTAATCATAATTTAAACTTTCTGACATGAGAGTTTTCATGTGTTCGGACCTGTAAGCCTAGTGTTTTAACTTGGGCTCTGATACCACAAAATAATCAAGAGTAATTGATGAACAAAGAACTTGAGAATCAAAAGTGGCTTTGGTCTTTGGTTAAATGAATGAACCACTAGGAGCTTGTATGAGAGTCGATTTAACTACTCTAACCATGGAAGAATATTTATGAGATGTCAATGAGCAAGACGAACTATTATTTATTAATAACATGTTCCATTTTTTCCAAATGAGATTAGAGGTATCCACCCTATTAGGAATAGTGTTTTCTTTCTTGGGTTATCAGCCAACTCTTAGCACATAAATGGGTTCTTTGCAAAAAACAATTACTTTCACAAAAAAAGGATACATAACCTCGATTTAAGCAGTTTACGTGCCTACTCACAACTTCAACAACCGTGCTCCCGCTATGACATTTGCACATTTAGATTCTACTAATGTACTATTGAGAGGATTAGATGTGAAGTGTATCTATCTAGTAGTGGATCCTTTAAGTTAATCATCGACTATGATCGAACCTTGGATCGTAGGCAAAGAATATTATGAAACTGCATAGGGGTTAAGGAAACTTTACAACGTTATAAGGAATTTCAAGACATTATAGCTATTCCTAGACTGGATGAGTTATGAGAGGAAGATAATTTAATCGTGGCAAGAGAAAGAAAAATTGAATGTTTCCTATCACAACCTTTTTTCATAGCAGAGGTATTGACAAGTTCGTAAGAAAAATAGGTTTGCCTCATTGAAACAATTAGAGGGTTTGAAATGATCATTTCTCAAGAATTAGATGGTCTTATCGAATAAGATTTTTATCTGGTGGGTAATATTGAAGAAGCTACCGGGAAGGCTATGAAATCCAACATGGAAAGTTATTTCTGAAAATGACCATAAATTTTCGTGTACTGTCTCGTAATCTAGTCATTTGGGATTCATAAGTTAAAGAAATAATTCTATCAACTAATAGTGGTCAAATTGGGGTGTTACCTAATCATGCTTCACTTATAGCAGTTGTAGATATAGATATTGGCCCATTACCCAATCATGAAATCTATTTGTTTTTTTAATTTTTTTTTATATTTAAAATATATTTAACTTACTATATATATATATAACATTTAAAATGGAGTTTAATTATTTTTTAAATATTTTCTACTTAATTAATTAATTCTATTATTTAAAACAGATTTTTTTTTTAAGTATGTTATGAATACTACCCTGTAAATTAAAATTGGAAAAGCTCCATTTCAACGTAAATAGGTCTATCAATGTAATTAAAATATATTTAAGAAATAATTTAAAACAATATTAATATTTAAATCACAATAACTTATATATTTTTAGAAATTTGGTTTATGTGATACATGGTACATATTTAGAATTTTTTGGGTAATAGTTACATGAAAAAAAACGTTGTGGACGTGTTTCTAACCAACAAGTGTGGTTCATCATCATTACTAATCACAATAGTTAGTTCGAAAAGACCCACAACTTTCTTTTTCATATAATTATTACCAAAAAAATTCAAAATAATAACCTATAAAATTAAATATTCATATAAAAATGATATATATATTAAATTTTATTAAAAAAAAAATTTATATGAAAAATTCATATATATATATATAGATAACGTCTCTTTGTTGTTGCCGAAAGCCCATGAATCTTCCGTGTTGATGCCGTTAGAGGTGGTGTCGCTGCCATTTCATTTCAATATAATTGCCACAGCCCCACTGGTCCTTTCGCCTCACATTTCTATTTGTTTTCATTGTCTCGTTTTTATTTCCGAATCTGCGAGCAACCTACAATCAGAAGAGAAGACAAATTCAGGGAACCCGTTAATGATGAGGATGGCATGGAGAGCGATATTTCTTATTACATTTACGTGTTTTCTCTGTTCGTGCGTTGGAGGTAAAATTCTCAAATTTATTTGTTCCGATTGATTGTCTCAAATCAGATCTGTATAGTAATAATGTTAACGAATCTTCCCTGAATTAATTAATGCAATCAACAGAGTCGCCTATGCCTTATAAGACAATAAATGTGGTGAACAACTGCGCATTTCCGGTGTGGCCTGCAACCGTGGGGTGAACTAAAGTTGCTCCTCCTCATCCTGAGATGATGAAAGTGAAAGTGGGAGCAGGGAGAGTCATATTCATGGAAGGTAGATCCATTCTAGTCGGGATCCATTTGGGGGAGGACTGGTTGTGTCTTCAATTGCCATGGAATAGGAGGCTGCGATTCCGGTGACTGTGGAGGAAAGCTGCAATGCAAAGACGAGAGTGAGAGTGAAGATCATATGATCACCGCAATCACAAAAGCGGAGTTCGAACTTCTGGGAGGAACAACGAAGCCGGACACGTATTCGGTTACGTTGGAGAATCGTTACAATCTTCCAATGTCAGTGGTTGCAAGCTATGCCGCCAATAATATCAATATCACCCGCCCCTGCGAGTCCATGGAGTGCAGATCCAACGCGGATGTGTTGTGTCCCAAAGATTTGCAAATTAAGAAGAAAGGGAGTGCCGTTACTGCGTGCAACGGTCATTTCAATGGATATTTGCCTAGCTCCCCTGCGTTCAACGAGGCGTTTAAGAAGGCGTGTCATCGTGCATTCCCCTTCCACAGCAGCACCATATGCCCTCCTTCCACGGCTTCCTACACCCTCGTCTTCTGCCCACGCCATCCTTCGCATTTATTTTCTAGGTTTACCTCCTTCCATAACATATAATGCATTTATTTTCTAGGTTTACCTTTCTCTCAAATGCATTTTCTAGGTTTACCTCCCTTGGGCTTCTCTAGCTCAATAGTTCCACTCCAAACGCATTTCTCAATGGGCTTTTTCTTACGCTCATTATGTATTCGAATCACAGAATAAGAGGTTGCATTACATGGTTATGAGTCTCACTGCAAATAATGTGTGTGTGGAGCACCAGCCATGCATCCGAAACTGT
This sequence comes from Pinus albicaulis, assembly GCA_034641835.2. Lineage (NCBI taxonomy): Eukaryota > Viridiplantae > Streptophyta > Pinopsida > Pinales > Pinaceae > Pinus > Pinus albicaulis. Next base: position 908,509,973 of record CM076576.1, on the reverse strand, counting down.
TGCATAATGGATTATCTATATTACTTGTGTTCCCTTTGCTTTTGCCTTTTCTAATATCATGAACCACATCATTTTCATTTTGTTTTCAGCGTCAAACACCCTTCACAACGGAATGGCGACATTCGGTTTAAGGAATAAATCCAACGTTCTGTTTCATTCTGGAAAAGAACATTTAAGAAATAGATCCAACATTCTGTTTCATTAATCTTTGTTGGTACTTTGTTAACGATGATCTTGTAAATTGTTTTTAGTCTTGTGCAAATATAAAAATTAAGACTGCAACAATCTGTTTTATTAATGTTTGTTTGTACTTTGTTAACACTAGTGTTATTAAAGTGAGACTCCCCGGTGTAGAAGACCTGTTTGTTTGTACTTTGTTAATAATGGTGTTATTAAAACTGAGACTCGCCGTGTAGAAGACTTGAAGCCTTGAACTTGTTAATTTATAGCTATAAATGGATTGTATCAGATATATGATACAAACTCATGAATGACAATGTACTTTAAGTTTATTTTTTCCTATGAAATGAATATGTATTCATCTATTTGTATTATGACGAACATGTAATCATCATTTTATTAAAACTGAGAAATTATAAACTGAGAAATTATAATTTGATTGGTATTTTTTATTAGTATAATTTATTTAAAATTTTGTCCAAAAGATAGAAATTTAAAATTTTAGAGAATATTTCTTATTTCTAATATGCAAATTATAAAAAACTTGAAGTTATTTTAGTAAAAATGGTCAAATTTGTAATGGTTTTTTATATTATATATAAAATTTTAGCTATTTTTAAGGTAAACTAATAGTATACTATAAAATTTGGACTAATAATTAAAAAAAAATGGAAATTAGCTTAGTCCACCCGCAAATATTACATCCTAAATTTTCCCCTCTCAAGTTTGTGGAGAGGTAACAACTCAAACTTGTGATTCTAACAATTTAATTTTTTCTATTTGATCATGTGATTAGTTCTCTGAAACTCGTGATTCTATGTGATTAGTTCTCTGAAACTCATGATTCTATGTGATCATGTGATTAGTTCTAGTGGCCAAGTTCATAGAATATTTCTATATGTATCAAGTAGAGAGCCTCACTCCAAAAGCGTTGAGAGAGTTAAACCCATATCATTTTAATAAAATATGTACTTTAACCATTGAAACTCAAATAATAAAGTTAACCCTCAAATTTAATAATATGGCAATCTATTATATATAAATTATGTTTATTACCTATATAATAAATTTAAATTATTAATTCACATAAAAATATATTTAGTATAAAAATCTATGATATATAAAATTCAAACACATTATAAAATGGAAGTGGACCAAATTTTATGTACAATTTTCTAATTTAAAAAAATAAATATTAGCCATTTTCATTTTCATATATATATATATATATATATATAGTGTTGTTTAAGATGAATTTCGTTTATTTTTTTATATAATTTTATGTATATATAATTTGGATTTTTATTAGTTAAAGTGAGATGTGAGACAATCAAATAATAAAATAATTATTATGAATTTTGGAGTTTTTTATTAGAGCCAGTAAAAAGAAAATGGTTAAATTGTGTGATATTTTGTTATTTAAAATGCATTTTTGACTCTATATATGGATTCCAAAACGTGAAAATCTATATGGTATTTGGATTGTGGAGACTTAACAAGTCAAACTCACCATTCCAAAGAATCATTGAGTAAAATCCTCCAAGAAAATGTGCCAATAAAATATTCAAAACAGGTAGACTACAACATCCAAAAAGGAATTGTGCGAGGTTTGAAGTTGTTGGCTATAATCCAATGAATTTTTTTTTTGGTTAAAATATATATATATATATATATATATATATATATATATATATATATATATATATATATATATATATATAACATAGAGGAAAATTATAAGGATGAAAATTTATGTAAAAACTATACAGAATCTTTTTTATTTCTAATATGAAAAATTTAAAACCTTTGTAGTTATTTTGGTAAAAATAGTCAAATTTATAATGGTTTTCTATAGTATCTATAAAATTTTAGGAATTTTTAAGGTGAAATAATTTTATACTATAAAATTTGGACTAAAGTTTTTTACAAAAAAACATAAATTAGAGTAATCCACCAACAAATATAATATTACCTCCTAGGGCCTTAGATTGTGCAAAGATAACAACTCAAACTTGTGATTCCAACAAATGTATTTTTTAATGTATTTTTTCTATATAATCATGTGATTAGTACTCGCGGTTATGTCCATAGAATATTTGTGATTAGTACTAATGAATATGTTCCATAAAATATTTCTATTTATATTAGGTACATAACCTCACTCAAAAAATATTAAAAAAATTAAACACATGCCCTCTTAATTAAAAATGCACTTTAACCATTGGAACTCGAGTAACTTTAAAAATTAACAATATAACAATCTATTATATATAAATTATATTTATTACCTATATAATTAAGAAATATAAATTATTAATTCATATAAAATGTATTTATTATAAAGAATTTAGTATATATCAAATTCAAACACATTATATAATGGACATCAACTAAATTTTAAGTACGGTTCTAATATTTTAAAGAAGAAATGTTAACGATTTTTATTTTCATATATATAGATAATAAAAATAAATATTATATAAATATAATATAATAAATATATATATTTATTATAAATAATTTAGCATATATCAAATTCAAACACATTATATAATGGACATTGACCAAATATTAAGTACAATTTTAATATTTTAAAGAAAAAATGTTAACCATTTTTATTGTCATATATGGTCTGTGGTTTAAGATGGAATTTATTTAGTTATATATGTGTGAGATTTTTTTAGTTGAAGTGAAATGTGAAATCATCCAATAATAGACTAATTTTTTACTATAATTTTTTTATTTTTAAAAGAAACACATATTAATAAATTTCATTATTTTTGTTTTTTTCATGTATATATGGTTTTACATATTATAAATATTTTGTAAAATAAAATTGGAAAAAATGTATGTTAACATAAACAAGTCAATCAATTTGATTAAAATATATTTAAAAAATAACTTAAAACAATATTATTATTTAAGTCACAATAATTTAAGTAATAAAAAAACAATAAAATTAATTTTTTTATATCTATATAATAAAATTTAGAAAAATAAAAAAATATATTTATATATAATAATTTTTATTAAAATAAAATAAAAACATAATTTAATATTTTAAAATTACCATAAAATTATGTAATTATGAAAATTCCATCTTTAAAATATATATCGAATGATATAATATACTATAAACTAACCAATATATAAATTAGAAAATATATAAATAGGCTTCAAAATCATGGTTTATGTTGTAAGTATCCTTTGTGGTTGAACTATGATATGAAACACTTACTTATTGGACTAAATTTTATGGCTATGCTTAAAATTTTAAGATAGACATTGATTTTCTACAATCTTGAAGAAATTATTGTATGATAAAATAGGTTAGATATAGATGAAATAAATAGGGAAAGATGGAATGGATAGAATAGCTTCTCTCAAAGAATTCCTTCCCAAAAGGTCGAAGTATTGAAAAATTCAATCCAATTCTTTTCCAAAAATGAAATCATATAGAATTTTTCAACAATATACTTAATATTTGCATCTTTATCGAACACATATCCCAACTCCATTAAGAAGTATGCTTATTTCTGGATATAAAATTAGTTTTCATTATAAAGAAAATGTAACAAACATACAATACGAACTTGATGTTTAATAGTGTTTGTGATTAGATTTATCTATTCACTCCACTAGAAAATATTTTTTTTTTCTCTGCTCACTAATAAATTGAATAATTAGGCTCATATTTTTATAATCAATCCGATATCCCCATCTAATTCATGAAAAATGTCTACTAATTCATTTCAACTATCCACACAAATACTGCTTGGGTTTATCCATAGTTTCCTTCATGAACCTTTTGAATACTATTTATTCTACATCTTTGAAAATATTTTTCCATTGAAGACTCTATTGAAATACTATTTCTTTTTATATCTCTCATATATTCCTATCCCTATGTAGAAGTAGTAAGTTTAATTTTTTTCAATTAAACCTAGAAATTGTTATACTACTAAAGACCATGGGGAAAATTAGAAATGGTTAAACTACTAAAGACTATGGAGACTTTACTGGGGGAGGAATAACATACTATGTGCATTCATATTGTGGGATATAAATTGAAGAAACAGTTCTAGGATATATCTACCAAATTTTGTATTAGACTCTAGAGTACCTCAACACTTATAATAATAATAATAATAATAAATCAAAATAAATTATTATTATTCAAGTTACAAGTATTATTTAATAATAAAGTAATTTTAAATTTATAATAATTCGATTAGTTACATAAATATATATACTTTTTTTTTAATAAATATATCTCTGTGTGTGTGTGTGTTATTTATATTTTTCTCAGCCATCAAATCCACCTATAGATATCTTTTAATAGATTAAATGATATTAATATTCTTTGAAGAGATAATAATTTTATATGTGAATCCAAAACATATAAGTGATAAAAAAGGTGTTGTCTAATTATTATGAGTTGTGAAATTTTTAGTTAGAACTCAAAAACAGTTTCGGTTAACTTGTGATCTTTTGTTGTTTAAAATGAATTTTTTATTATATATATGGATTTGACACTTTGAAAATCCTTAGGGGCCTTTGGATTGTGAAAATTTAACAACTCAAAATCATCATTCCAATGAATCATCAAGTCAAATCCTATGAGAAAATGTGCCAAAAAAATATTCAAAACATGTAGACTACAACATCCAAAAAGCAATTGTCTAAGGTTTGAAGTTGTTGTCTGTGGTTCTTGGTTAAAAGGTGACGAGTCAGGATGCTACGGCAGTCATCACAAGTTCAATTCCCTTCCACGATCGGGGTGATGTATCTCAACATGTTGATAAAAGAGATGTAGTCTACCAAACTTACAAAAAAGAATTGTTGGCTAATATTTTCTTTAAATTATGATATTTTGTTCTTTAAAATGTTTTTTTAATTTTTAATTTCATATATGGATTCAACACCCTAAAAGGCATTAGGGGCACTTTCCAACAAATCATTAACATTTTTTGGGATTTTCCAATTATTTTATCTTTTGGTGTATTTTTTTGCTAAAATCCAATGAAAATATTTTTGGTTAAATTGTATATATCTATAACACATCAAGGAAAATTTTTATGATAGAAATATAACTAAAAATTTAAAAACCATAGATAATCTTTCTTATCTCTAATATGTAATATATAAAAAGCCTGAAGTTATTTTAGTAAAAATAGTCAAATTTCTAAGGGTTTTCTATAGTATATATAAAATGTTAGCCATTTTTAGGGTAAAATAATTTTATAATATAAAATTTGGAGTAATAATTTTTAAAAAAATAGAAATTAGAGTAGCCCACCTAGAAATATTAGCCCCTAAATTATCCCTACAACAGGTGCAGGGCCCTCACATTATAGAGAGGTAACAACTCAAACGTGTGATTCCAACAAAGGTATTTTTTCTATGTGATCATGTGATTAGTATTCATAGCAACATTCATAGAATATTTCTATTTTTACTCACCCTAAAAATGTTGAATCAATGTCATTGTAATAAAATGTTCTTTAATCATTGAAATTCAAGTAATTGAGCTAACCTTGAAAATTAACAATATAACAATCTATTATATATAAATTATATTTCTTACCTATATAATTAATAAATTTAAACCATCAATTCACATAAAATATATTTATTATAAATAATTTAATATATATAGAATTCAACACATTATATAATCAACCAAAAGTAAATTTACAATTTTTAAAATACTAACCATTTTATTTATTTTCATAGATATATAGTGTTGTTTAATATGGAAAAAATTATATATATATATATATATATATGAAATGAAATGAAATGAGATGTGAAATATTATAAATGGACTAAATTTTAATTATAATTTATAATATTTAAAAAAATTAGTTGTCCAATCGCATGAGTCCCATGTGTGTTTTTTTAAAGTTTATTATCTTTAAATAATTTTATATTATTTAATTAAATGGATTAAATTTTAATTATACTTCTATATATTTAAAAGAATTACATATTAACAAATTTTATTATTTTTGCTTGTTTAGTAGTTAAAATAGATTTAACCCTTTTCTTTTTTTTTGTTTTATATATATATATATATATATATATATATATATATATATATATATATATATAATTGAATTTATTTTTCTGTTATTTAAGGCAGAGTCTATTTATTTTTTAATATTTTTTTTTAATTTAATTTTTTTTCTTTTAAAAAGATTTTTTTTAAGCATATTATGAATATTTTGTGAATTAAAGTTGGAAAGATTATATTTCAATATAAACAATTCAATGAATGTAATTAAAATATATTTAAAAAACAACTTAAAACAATATTATTACTTAAATCACAATAATCTAAGTAATTGAATATCATAAAATTGAAGTTTTTTATATATCTGAGATAAATTTTATAAAAATGAAAAAAATATATTTATATGTAATATTTTTTATTAAAGGAAAATAAAATTATTATTTAATATTTAAAAATTACCATAAAATTATGTAATTATGAAAGCTTAATCTTTAAAATATATATGTAATGATATAATATATTACAAAATAACAAATATATAAATTAGAAAATATACAAATAAGCTCCAAAATTTTATTGCCAGTATTATTTGTGGTTGAAGTATGATATCAAACACGTACTTATTGGAATAAATTTTTAAGATCATTCTGGTTGGGATGTTTAATATTATAAGATAGTAATTTCTTTTCCATCATCTTGAAGAACTTATTGTCTGATGAAATAGGTTAGGAATAGTTGAAATAAATAGGTAAAGATGGAATGGAGAGAACAAATTCTCCTAGAATTTTGTCCAGGAAACTAGAAACATTAATGTAACATATACTACATTAACAATCCTATAGTAAAAAATATATATATTTCTTATCTCTAATATGAAAAATATAAAACACTTGAAGTTATTTTTGTAAAAATACCAAATTTTTAATGGTTTTCTATAGTATCTATAAAAATAGAAATGAGCTTCACCCACCTACAAGTATTCGACCCCAAATATTCGAGTCTAAATTTTCCCAAGTTGTCGGGCCCTTTGATTGTGGAGAGGTAACAACTCAAAATTGTGATTCGAACAAATGTATTTTTTTTATGTGATCATGTTATTAGTACTCTGTAACCACTATATGAAAATTACCATAAAAAAAAGAACATAACTAAAAACATTACACTATAGCATTACACTAAAAATAAACATACCCAGCTTACATTTGTTTGGGGTTCCATTACATTTTAACTATTGACACAACATATGTCACTACTATCATATGAAAATATTACCATTATGAAATTTGCATAACAAAATGCCATAGTATATATTACATTATCAAATCCATGTGAACATACATCCTATGATCATATTTACACACCTATTTCCATGTATATACCAATATTAGATTACTTGTACTCTCAATCACTATTTTGATTCCAAACCTTAGATTTATATTAATTGTCAGTACATTATTTGATATTTCAATCTCGAAGGTTATAATTACATGTTTAATTACGACCTTGGTTACTGAACCGCCTTGATTATGGATTTGAACATCTGTATTGGTAGTAGGCTTACAGTTGTCCCGCATGTTAAGTATTAAGGAGACCGATTACCATTAATCTGTGGGAACTATAGATTGAATATTCTAGAAGAGGGCTAGGTTGGTTACGATAACCACCCACCTACGCCTCACCTTCCAGGTCATTCTTTCACTGTTGCTCCAACGCAACCAACTCTGAAAGTTAGATGGGTTCCTCAGACAGATTTACTAGTCCTCCATGTTTTCTGAGGGTGTTAACCCGATATCTTATTGCCACTATGACTTACTGTAGATAGTTTTTCTTCTTGATTGTCTTATGCATAGGAGTTGTATTGTGTTTACATTTTTATTCTAGGTTTTCATTCGTTATTCATGTTATGCTTACCTGAGCTATTGTGAAAGTTTCCCTTGTGACCATAAGACTCCGCTCTCTTCCAGCTTCAGGTATGCCGCTTCATTTTTCAATGTTCATTATTCTGTTTGAAAGTTTCAAATTTTGGGTTTCGATGGATAAATGCGATAGGGTATCACCAACTGATTTTTCTTCATTCATCGTTTTATCTTGCCCATGGAAAGAGTAGTCGAGTATCTCTGTGCGACCTGCTTCTTCCTTCCAGATAAGGGTTGCATATTTTGTCTCTATAGAATGGTCAAACAAAGGTATCCAAGTAGAAACCTAAGGCTCTTTTCGTGATACGGTCTAATAGCATTCAAAATACTTGTTCCTATCATTATTTCTTTATGTTAATTCATAAGTTTTTTCCAGGGCTTAATCCCCTTCCATGCATGTCTTTTGGTTGCAATATTCGCCTACAACATCTTAAAGACTGTTATGGTTTGGTATAGCGGTATACAGGTAAGTTCCCAACAAACCCCTTGCGAAAACCTTCTTTTGCTTTTTTATACTTGGTTCTAAGGGTTACATCCTCCCTATGCACAAGTACCACAATAGGTGTTTCCTACTCTTTGCATGCAACGAATATCTAAATCTTAACTTGATTGAATAGTTTTGGCATGTTGAGGTTTACGTTTTAGTATAACCTAAAGAATTATGAACTTCAGATTTCTTACAGTAATTAAGGAAAATCCTTTCTTTAAGTTTGAAGGCCTTTGCGCCATGTATCAATTATAAATATGGATGTTATACTTGTTTTATTTTCCCTTTATTTCATCTCAAATATTGTTCACTAATTTCACACAGAACTTATGAAAGGATTTTAGAATTTTTTCGACATATTCCCTTCTATCCGGTAATAATGTTTTGATTATCTTACGGTGAGAAAATTTTTTTATGGACGTCTAGTTGTTTCCCCACCTAAGAGTTTTATGATTAAACATAAATTTGTATCTTCTTGTATATATAAAGTTGTTTGGATTTAAGCCTTTGCATGAAGATGTTCTTTATCTATTTATATGGTTAGAATAGCTTCAGTTTATAAGCGTTTATTACTGTTCTCTCTTTTCGATAGTTATTATTTTGAGATATTTTCTATCTCATACTCCTCGTCAAATTGTTTATCATATGTTTACAAATTCTTGGTGGAAATGGCTAGAGGACCATGACATTTACGTTGTTACCATGGGGTTCGGCTCTAAACCTCTTAGACTGTTATTAACTCTCTCCAAATTCTATGGTCTTTGTAGATATTTGATTAAATTGTTGTACTGTAATAGAATATGTGGAACAATCCTATTCCATGTAGTAAGTAGTTGTATAAATATTTCGCCAGTTCCTACTAATCTCAAATAAATTAATCTATTTCCTGTACAGAGTCTGAGTTTCATAACTTCTAGCCATTCATAATTTCAAATTATTCTAATTATTTAAATTTCACTTTCATAATTTATCCATACTATTATTTTAAAGAAATAAATAAAGAAACTTAGTTTTATGCACTTTCCATATTACAAATATGATTAGAAAAAATAATAGTAGAAATACCTCATACATATTCTTCTTGTTCTTTCTATCTGTTGAACTATGAGAAAGCAAACACATAAAATATTTATTTCAGTATTTTCCTTCCTGAAACTGATGGCTTCCCCCAACCTTGAGAGAGGAAATCAGGTCCTCTGTTCCCCCCGTGCTCTCCACTAGATTCTTATGTAGTATATATTTAATAGAAGAAAGGCCTTAGGAACTTAGTCCAACCTATGCTTCCTTTGGGTTTAGAGCTCCATTGGTTTTGCTACTAGCTCTCGACAACTCATTCTGACATTCTGTTGCTAACCCCCATCATTCTTCCTAGACATAACCACTTTCCCCACTCACTATTTCCATTTTATCCTTTTGTGAAAGGTAATTGTCAGAAACTGTCTCTACCTTTCTTACTCTAGAATCTTCAATTCATTTTACCATTCAGTTAATTAATTTTACTAAGGTTACTTTATCAATTTTATATATGAAATAAACTAAAGTTTTATTAACGAATAATCATATTCATTAATTCTTAATAATTCAAATGTATTATAAGAGTCTGTCAACCATAGTAAAAATAAAACATGGTGATACATATTGCCCCTCTAAGGTAAACACTATCCTCAATGTTATTTTATCATTGAAATTAGTCTAGAATATGCCTCCCGAATGAAATTTTCATCCTCCCAGGTAGCCTCCTCTTGGCTAAAGTGCTTTCATTGCACCTTAACTTGGGGGATGACTCACCTCTAGAGCATTATTTCTCTCTAATCGAGAATACGCTGAGGTTCTACTAGAAACTCATTGTTCGGTTCTACTTGCACAAAAAAATAAAAATTTTAATTAGTTCCATCAAGAACCTTTCTCATTTGAAAATCGTAATGTAATGATGCCTTACATGTATACTCTGCCAATGTATCACATTCTTAGGTTCATGTATGTATCGTTTCAATAGTGATACATGGAACACATTATGTACCAATATATGACTAGGCAAAGGTAATCGATAAACCATCGACAATATTTATTTCAAAATTTGGAATGGTCTGCAATACCTGGGAGCCACTTTGGAAGGTAAATCTGTTCTGGTTGAGACCCATTTGGGGGAGGACTAGTTGTGTCTCAAATTCCCAAGGAATCATAGGCTGTGATTCCAGTGAATGTGGAGGAAAGATGCAATGCAAATACAAGAGTGAGAGTGAATATTATATCAGGGAAATCACAAATTCTCTTATAGAAATCACAAGGAAATGTAACAATATATGTAGTAGAAAATAAAGTCTCTTGTTTGTACTTGATATAGGCCTTTTCAGAGGTGATTCAAAACTGGTCAACAATGCTTTGAAGTTTATAAAAATCAGACTAGACCTTACTATCACCCTCAAAATATGAACACTCAGAAGATGGAAAATATGATTCAAACTTAATGGGATCAAAAACTACTTCTCGGAGGAAATACTTTAACTTGGAATTGAATAAAGTTAACTCAAATTTGAGGTAAAAAGATAGATCTTCAGGAGCAACCAACCCTGCAGGAAAATATGTGGATCTTACTAGTGTAGGTGTACCTTTTTTTATTTTTTCACATTGTGGTCTTTTCTTTCTCAAATTCCTCTCAGGGTCATTAACTATTGATGAAGGATTGGGATCAGGATTGTACTTCATATGACTTTGGTGAGCCAGTGTTCTTATCAATATAGACTTTGACTCTAAATGAATAAATCATCCTTATTTCAGTGCTAACACTTGTCACCCATAGTTCTAGAATTCAATGAACTATAAGTAATATCCCGAGGGATGATTTGAAACTTGTTCCCTGACAACGACTCCAAAATGTTAGAGCTCCTTATTTTCAAAGTGCTGAGAAAGGAAACTAAAGAGATAACCACAAAACAACCTTTGATTTGGTATCTAGCCCTACCAAATTAGAGAGGGCTCTCTCAAAATCAACCTCAAAGCCAATGGAAGTGACTGGAGAGTAATAGGGTTTTAGGCTAGTTATGAACTCAATAGGTTTTGATTAGGGTTTGTTGGTTAAGAAGCACCAGGTTTAGGAATTAAGCCAAGTATTCCAAAAGATCAGTTGCAGACATAGAATTGGGCTATATATCTATAATTAGTGACACAAATTGAATTTTTCATTTTAGTGTGGTGAGGATTAAATCATGTAGGAGTAAAATGAGCATACACATATGAATTCATTTGTTTAGAGGATAAATCACTTATATGAAAATATAAGACAAAGGAGAGAATTTGAGGCAATGTATTTTGTTTAAAACCTAGGAGATTAACACAAGAAGAATATAGATGGCTGCTAGAACTACTTTATCATCAAACACATAAGGAAAACTAGAGAAAAACGGTGCCACTAACCACATCACAAGAATCCCATAAAAATAGATGCAACTACGTGTATTATTTCTGTCGAAATCAAGTACACCAGTTCCAAAATGTGTGAGCTACTTGTTCTTCACTTTGTAAAGGTGAATCGTGTCTTGTAAAAAGTGATTTCTCTTTCATGGTTTTAGTCTGCACTACTTCTTCAATAAGAACCTCCTTATATAGTCTTCTTTCCCTAGACCTAGTTTTAGGCTTAGACTTAGGCATCTCCTCTTCTGCTATGAGAATAAAGATGAACTTATTACCTTTCTTGTATGTCCTTGAAATATATGTTCTAGGTTGATTTTTTCTCACTGATGGCATGCTAGATTTTTTAGCTCCCTGTGGTCTTGATGATTATGAAGGAGAGATTTGACTCTTTCACTAATTAAAGATAGGTAAGAGAGAATCCCCCTCCAAGAAAACTTCCCATGGTAGGTTGATTTGTGTTAGGTGGTGGAGGACTATTAATTTGACTAGATCATGATGAAATATGCTTTCTTGATTATCTCTTCCTTCAAACTTCACCTTCTATTTTGTATTCAAGAACATTTTATAGTTTTCTAAGTCTAAATCCCTTCCCTTGAACCAAATTTCACCTTCATTATGGATAGTATTTGTTGAAGCTATGACATCTTCTAACACCTGAAATTTCACCCTTGCTATGATGGTGTGATCCTTCTTAAAGTTAATGGAAAATAGGCCTATCAAATCATGATGGTAACCTACCTCTTTCACCTTTAAACAAAACCTTAGGCAACCTCCATGCTCAAATGATTTTATAATCAATTCCAATGCATTGACCTCTTGCATATGAGTTGGCTCATATCTAGAGATATCTCCTCCCTTATACCTCCTCCTTTCACTAGTATTATTCATTTTTATAGCTTACATTTTTATATAAACCCCTAGTTTTAAACAAGAAATAGTGAGGGATTTGTTGTGCAAAAAAGGGATAGAAGCACAACAACTTGAGGGAAGGGTATGGAGGGGATGGGGGGTAGGAAAAACTGTAAAAAAATTATGGGAGGTAGGGATAGGTGTTAGGAACATAATGAAAGTGGGATTTCCCAAAATAAGTGATAAATAAGGGGAGAAAAGGGGAAAATACAGACTTGTGCCAGAAGCACAGCAATATGCTGGGTTTGATAAGGAAAATGGTGAATATGAGGTAATATGAGTGTGGGGATTGATGGATAATGTTTGTTGATGATATTAAAAGATATTTAGACTAAAAAAAAAGGAAAATCCCTTTGAATTGAAGCTATATACCATGTAAAGTAGATAATGTAGCAAGAAAGCACAACAAAACTCTAAGGATAGATTTCAATTAGTTATCTAAGGAAAATACTACATTGAGGGTTTGTTAAGCTTTCCTTACTTGTTTGATGAAGCTTTGAATCAAATGAGATGAAAAATAAACATTTCTTTCTTCCCTTCTGCCTCCAACTGAAAAGCATATCAACCTCCTCCAGAAACGTGGTAAGCTAATAAGCAAGGGCAGTGATGATGAAATTCAAACTTCTGATGGATATGAAAACTCTTCAAAGTGATGGAAAGGAGCTATCAGAACATGAAAGGATACAATGAAGCTTTAAAGTGTGTTAATGCTCCTTATAACTTGAAAAATCCATTGTTGGCTTGATAATGGAGTGACATCATGATTACTTTTGACAAAATGATTTTATGATGTGATTGGTATTGGAAGCATATTCTTCAATACGGAAGTGTTACATCTCCATGTGATGTAGATGTACCTTTGATTATTTTGATGCACTTTATTCTCTAAGTGCTAACTCTCATGATACTTTACTAATTTTTCATGATGAATGAATTTAAATGGAATATGATGATCACACATCGAAGTTAATGAGTATGATTACTGAATAGACCAACAAGACACTCATGAAAATTTTATGATCAACCTTATGAAACCATGAATGTTTCTATTCAAATTCTAAATAATGAAACTTAATGAAGGAAACTAACCTATGGTGACTCAATGACTCATGAAATTGATTTCAAATTTACCTTGATGACCGTGACATATGATGTATTATGAGAGTAGCATTACACCTAGAAAATGACTTAGGACCATTTGACAATGAAGAGACGTCAAATTTTATTTGAAAATTTAACAATTTGACCATAAGACTCTAATTATAGTGGAAAGAGTAGTTTTATGAGTATGACTATTAGACACTAACAAGTACAAACAATTTTCCATGTACCAGTGGAATATTTAGCAGCTATTTTTTTTCCTACTTCCTCGCATGGCACCCCAAGTTAAGGAGTTATGCAGAATGCTGCCAAGATATACATATCTTTGGTCTGATATTCAAGAGTATAATAAGTTAATCTGTAATATTTAACACCATATTTGAATTTGACACTAGCTTTAGTATATGTTTTCGTTGATATACATAACCCATTTAGTAATAATTATTTGTCGTGAGGAGGAAGTATGCTTGACATGGATGGAATGTAAAAAATCATTTTTGACAGAAATATCCTACAAAATATCCGTCCATTATTGGAAAATAATATATGCTAGACACACTCTCATTGTATAATTTTCTCTAAATATGACACAAACCAACATTTTCTCTTAAATTTCTTCCTCCGTGGATTGACCTGAGTACCTTTGAGTGGTTAAACTAGTTCATGAATAAAATTATGGCAACAAATTGACCTTTGACCATAATGGTGAGAAATTTCGATATGAAAATACATATACATATGTTAGTATGAGGAGATAATAATCCGTGAGAGAAAACTCATGAATAGGGTTAAAGTTTCATATATCACAAATGATTTGGACATAATGTTGAATTATTTTTGGTTCTAGTTATGGGGAAATTGGTTCTAGTTATAAATAAATCGAAGATATCCTCATGGTCTTTATTCATATCCATCTACCTACATATTCCAAATATGAATGAAGCTAAACTTTTCAATAAAATAGGATATTATTAAGGTGGTACCTTCCGTTTCTTATTCACTAATCTCATCAACCCAATATGGAAAATTTTTGTTATTGATGATATTGGAAAAATCGTATTTATATATTCGTCATGGAAATTCTTTCCATTTTTCTATGAGAACCAATGCTCTTGTTCTTGGGGTTTCTGTAGTTGTAGAAAACAATGTGGGACGTGTTGCTCAAATCATTGGCCCAATACTGGATGTCTCTTTTTCTCCATGTAATATGCCTAATATTTCAAATTCATTGGCAGTTAAGAGTGAAGATACACCCGGTCAGGAAATTCAGGTTAATTATGAGGTACAACAATTATTAGGAAATCATATGGTTAGAGTTGTAGCTATGAGTGCTAAGGATGGTTTGATGAGAATAATGAGAGTAATTAAGACAAGAGCTCCTCTAAGTGTTCCAGTTGGTGGAGCTACCCTCGGATGGATTTTCAATGTTCTTGGAGAACATGTTGATAATTTGAGTCATGTAGATACTCGCATATAACATCTCTTTTTCATAGACCTACGACCACCTTTGGAGAGTTAGATACAAAATTATCCATCTTCAAAACATAGATTAAAGTAGTAACCATTTTAGCTCCTTACCATCATGGGAGAAAATTGGCTCTTACAAATATATATATGTGTGTTTTTTTAAAGATAAAATGAGATTTGAAACATTATAATGTAATTTTTAATATTTAAAAAAAAATAGTTTTCCAATTTCACGAGTCCCATGTATGATTTTTTTAGTTTATTTTTATTTTTAAATAACTTAAGTTTATTTAATTAAATAGTGTAGATTTTAATTATAATTATTTATATCTGAAAGAATTACATATTAACAATTTTTATCATTTTTTCTTTTTTCGTACATTTTAGTTTAAAATAGATTTAACTTTTTTTTTAAATGTATATGTATAATTGAATTTATTTTTGTGTTATTTAAAATGCAGTCTATTTATTTTTTAATATTTTTTATTTAACTTAATTTTGTTTCTTTAAATTTTTTTAAGCATATTATCAATATTTTGTAAATTAAAGTTGGAAAAACTATATTTTAATATAAGAAAGTTGATGAATATAATTAAAATATATTTAAAAAATAACTTAAAACAATATTAGTATTTAAATCACAATAATCTAAGTAATTAAATTGAATTTTCTTTTTTATATCTAAAATAAATTTTATAAAAATGAAAAACATATATTTATATGTAATAATTTTTATTAAAATAAAATAAAATTATAATTTAATATGTAAAAATTACCATAAAATTATGTATTTATAGAAACATCATCTTTAAAATATATATGTAATGATATAATATATTACAAGCTAAAAAACATATAAACTAGAAAATATATAAATAAGCTCCAAAATCACAGTTTCTTCACCATTTGTGGCTGAAGTATGATACCAAACACTTACTTATTAGACTAAATTTTTAATATCATTCTTATCCCAATGTTTAATATTCTAAGATAATAACTGCTTTTCCACCATCTTGAAGAACTTATTGTATGATGAAATAAGTTAGGTATAGTTGAAATAAATAGGTAAAGATGGAATGGATAGAACAGATTCTTGCAGAGAATTTCCTCTGGGAAACAAGAAACATTGATGTAACATATACTACATTAATAATCCTATAGTAAAAAATAATAATTCTACCATCATAAGAAAATATATCTTTCTTATCTTAAATATATCTTTCTTATCTATGATATGAAAAATATAAAACACTTGAAGTTATTTTCATAAAAATAAACAAAATTTTAATGGTTTTCTATAGTATCTATAAAAATGGAAATTAGCTTCACCCACCTACAAATATTGGACCCCAAATATTCAACCCTAAATTTTCCCAAGTTACAGGGGCCCTCAGATTGTGGAGAGGTAACAACTCAAAATTTTGATTCGAACAAATGTATTTTTTCTATGTCATCATGTTATTAGTACTCTGTAGCCACTACATGAAAATAACCATAAAAAAAACTTAACTAAAAACATTACACTATAGCATTACACTAAACATAAACATACCCAACTTAAATTTGCTTGGGGTTCCATTACATTTTAAATATTGACACAAAAGATGTCACTACTATCATATGACAATCCTACCATTATGAATTTCGCATAAAAAATTTCATAGTATATATTACAATATGAAATCCATGTGAATCCAGACCTTGTGATTGGACTTACATACCTGCTTAGATGTGTATACCCATATCAAAATAATTTTACGTTGGATTATGTTTTTTTATTGAAAACCTTAGATTTATATCAATTGTGAGTACATTATTTGATATTTCAATTTAGAAGATTATAATTCTATGTTTAATTATGACCTTGGTTACTGGACCACCTTGATTCTATATCTGACCATTTGTCTTGGTAGCGGGGTTACAGCTGTCCCACATGTTAAGTCTTAAGGATACCGATTACAGTTAATTTGTGGGAGCCCTAGATCAAATGGTTTAGATGAGGGATGGGTTGGTTAGGGTAACCACCCACCCTACGCCTCACCTTCTGAAATATTCTTTCGCTGTCACTCCAACTCGTCCAACTCAACAAGATCTCTAGGTACCTGAGATAGATTTACTGGTCCTCCCAGTTTGTTGAGGGTGTTAACTCAATACCTTATTGCCGCTATGACTTGCCATGGATAGATTTTCTTCTTTATTGTCCTCTGCTTAGGAGTTGTATCATGTTTACATTTTTATGTCAGTTTTTCAGTTGTTATGCATGTTATGCTTACCTAATCTATTGTGAAAGTTTTCCCTGTGAGCATAAGACTTCGTTCTCTTCCTGCTTCAGGTATGCTGCTACATTTTTCAATGTTTGTTATTCTGTTTGAAAGGTTGAAATTTTGAGTTTCGATGGCTAACGCCGATAGGGTATCACCGGCTGAGTTTTCTTCATTCATCAGTTTTATCTTTCTCATGGAAAAAACAGCCAAGTATCTCTGTGTGACCTGCTTCTTCCTTCCAGATAAGGGTTACAGATTTGGCCTCTACAGAACGGTCAAAAAAAGGTATCGAGGTAGCAAGGAAAAGTCTATGGATGGAATTTTATCTTAAAGTTTAGAAACCTTGACGAATATTAATAGTCCCAAATATGTAAATTATAAAAATTTTGATGATATTTTTTTCGAAATATTTAGGTTTCTGACTATTTTATATTAGTACATATAAAATTTTGGCAATTTTTAGGGGAAAATAATTTTATACTATAAAATTTAGGTGAATCAATTTCCAAAAAAATGGAAATTGGAAAATCTATTTTTTGGAAAAAGTATGGAAAATTAGCCCACCTACGAATATTAGCCCCTAAAGGTTTCCCCGCCAGGTAGAGCCCTAAGGCTCCTTTCTTGATACTCTCTAATATGATTTAGAATACTTGTTCTTTTCATTATTTCTTTTTTTTAATTCATAAGTCTATTACAAGTTTTAACCCTCTTCCATGTCTATCTTTTGGTTGCAAGTTTGGCCTACGACAACATCATAAAGACAGTTCTTTTTTTTATATTAGTATACACGTAAGTTCCCAACAAAGCCCCTGCGCAAACCTCCTTTTGATTTCTAAACATGGTTTTAAGGGTTACACCCTCCCTATGCACAGGTACCGCGGGAGGCCTTGCCTACTACTTGCATACATGGAATATTTGGATCTTAACTTGTTTGAAGGTTTTTTGCATGTTGAGGTTTACGTTTCAGTATAACGTAAAGAATTATGAACTCTATATTTCTTAGAATAATTAAGGGAAATACTTTCTTTAAATTCGAAGGCCTCTGTGCCATGTATCAATTGTAAAGTCGGACGTTATACTTGTTTTATTTCCCCTTTATTTAAGCTCAGAGCTTGTTCACTAATTTCACAGAGAACTTATCAAAGAATTTTAGAAGTTTGTTTTATGTATTCCCTTCTATCCAGTAATAATTTTTTGATTCTTTTACAGTGAAAAATGTTTATTATGGAGATCAGGTTTTTCTTCCCAAAGTTGTTTGGGTTTAAGCCTTTGCATGAAGATTTTCTTTATCTATTTACGGGATTAGAATAGCTTTGGTTTATAATCATTTATTATTGTTCTCTCTTTTCAACATTTATTATTTTCAGATATTTTCTATTGCATACTTCCTCTCAAATTTTTTATGATATGTTTACGAATTCTAGGTGGAAATTGCCAAAGGATCGTGACCTTTACCCTGTCACCATGGGGCTCAGCTCTAAAACTCTAAGCCTGTGATTTATAAATTTTACAGTTATTAACTCTGTCCAAATTATATGATCTTTGTATGCATTTAATAATCTTGTTTTACTATAATAGCGTATTCGGAACAATCCTATTGCATGTATCAAATAGGTGTATAACTATTTCACTTGTTATTGTCAATGTCAAATAAATTAATCTATTTATTATACAGAGTCTGAGTTTTGTAACTTCTAGCCATTAATAATTTTCACTTATTCTAATTATTTAAATTTCACTTTTATAATCTAGCCATACTATTCTTTTAAAGAAAGAAAGAAACAGGGTTTTCTGCACTTTCCATTTAACAAATATGATTATAAAACAGAATAGTAGAACTACCTCATACATATTCTTCTTGTTCTTTCTATTGCTTGAGCTATGAGAAATCAAACACATAAAATATTGATCTCATTATTTTCCTTCCTAAAACTGATGGCTCTACCCCACCTTGGGAGAGACAATCACGTCCTCTACTCCCCCCATGCTCTGTACCAGAGGCTTAGGTAGTAGATATTTAATAGAAGAAAGGCCTCAGGAACTCAATCTATCCTATGCTTCCTCTGGATTTAGAGATCCACTAATTTTCCTACCAGCTCTAGATAACTCCTTCCAACATTTAGTTGCTAGCCCCCATCATTCTTCGTGAACAGAACCCCTTTGCCCGCTCAGGATTTCCATTTTATCCTTTTGAGAATGATAAGTGTCAGAAATTCTCTACCTTTTTTACTTTGAAATATTGGATTCATTTTACCATTCAGTAAATCCATTTTACTCTGGTTACTTTATCAATTTTATTTATGAAATAAACTCAAGTTTTATTAACTAATAACCATATTCGTTAATTCTTAACAATTCAAATGTATTATAAAATTTTCTCAACCATAGTAAACATAAACCAAGGTGTTACATACTGGTTGCTATGTCCAAATAATATTTCTATTTGTACTAGGTAGAGAATGTCACCCTAAAAGTGTGTTGAAAGAATTGAACCCATGTTCTCTTAATAAAAAAAATATTTTGACCATTAAAACTAAAGTAATTAAACTAACCCTTAGAATTAACAATATGAAAATCTATTAAATATAAATTATGTTTCTTAAGTATATAATTAATAAATGTAAATTTTTAATTCACAAAAAATATAATTATTATAAATAATTTAGCATATATAAAATTCAAACACATTATATTATAAATGATTTAGCATATATAAAATTTAAACCCATTATATAATGGACCTGACCACATTTTAAGTACAATTTTTAATATTTAAAAGAATAAATAGTTTTTATTTTTATTTTCATATGTAGTATGGTTTAAGATAGAGTTTGTTTATCTATGTCTATATCTATTTATATATATTGATTTATTTATTTATTTATTTCCTATACGAAACAATCAATTAATGAACTAAGTTTTCTAGTGTAATTTATAATATTAAAAAAATTAAGTGAGAATTTATTTTTAAGTTTAGTTGCTCTTTTAATATTTTTAATTTTATCTAATTAAATGGACTAAATTTTAAATATAATTTTTTATATTTTTAAATAAACACATATTTAAAAATTTTATCATTCTTGTTTTGTACATTTTAAACTTAATTTAGTTTTTAAGTGTATATGTATAATTGAATTTATTTTTGTGTTATTTAAAATTGAGTCTATTTAATTTTTAATATTTTTTATTTAATTTAATGTTTTATCTGTAAAAAAATATTTTTTAAAGCATATTATGAATATTTTTTCAATTAAAATTGGAAAAGCTATATTTCAATGTAAAAGAGTTTATAAAATCAATAAAAATAAATTTTAATTTTAATTTTTTTTTAATGCATAAATTAACTTTTATAAAATTGAAAAAATATATTTATACTTAAATTTTTTATTCTAATAAAATAAAATAAAATTAAATATTTAAAAATTACTATAAAATTATGTAATTATGAAAACTTTGTCTTCAAAATATATATGTAATGATATAATATATTATAAAATAAGAAACAAAAATTAGAAGATAAATAAACAAGCTCCAAAATCGTGGTTTCCATTTCCAGTACCATTTGTGGTTGAAGTATGATACCAAACACTTACTTGGTGAATCAAAATTTTGAGATCACTCTTATGGCAATGCTTAAAATTGTGTGATGGTAATTTCTTTTCCACCATCTTAAGAACTTATCGTATGATGAAATATGTTAGGCACAAATGAAATAAATAGTTATAGATGGAATGCTTAGAAGAGTTTCTTCTGATAATTCCCTCCTGGAAGGTCGAAACATTGTATTTTTTTCAATATTGGATTGGAAATGGACGAAAAGAATTCGATTCAATTGTTTTAAGAAAATAAAACCTGATCGACTTTTTCAATAATAGACCCAATATTTTCATCTTTATCGAACATATATCCTAACTTCAATTTGATTAAGGAGTAGGCTTATTTCCATAGAACAAATTAGTTTTCATTATAAAGAAAAGTTAACAAAGATAGCATAAGAACTCATTTAATAGTGTTAGTTATTAGACATGATTGTTTTGAAGTTAATCTATTCACTCAAGAAGATAATATTTCTCTTTACTCACTAATAAATCGAATAATTAGGCTCATATTTTTATAATCAAAATCTCTCGGCCTAATTGGGGACAAATGTCTAGGAAAAGAGAGCTTGGTTTATCCATATTTTTTTCATTAACCTTTAGAATATTATTTTTTCCAAATCTTTTGAACATATTGTTCCATTAAAGATGTTGTTGAAATACCATTTCTTTCTATATATGTGATCTATTCCTATCCCTCAGTAAGAGTAGTACTTTTAATATATTTTTTTATCACTCCATGAATAGTATCCTTGTAACAATAGGGAAAACATTTATTTGATTCCACATGAATAGGTGTATTGTGTTAATTTTCGTGAGTCATATATCTGTAAATCCCTAGGAATATTTTATAGAAACTACCTTGGGTACAAATAGTGCACTCAAAGGTAATTTTTACTCTTATATCTCCATGCTTGGCCATAAAATTACTCTGAATATTCTGAATACTGGGTCTACTTTTCTTTTCACTCTGAAAAACAAGAAGGGAAAAGGGACAGAAGCTGATAGTTAGAGATCCTACGGTGAAATATTTGAAATTAAGAAAATTATTGATTAGGAGTTTTTAGTTGTACTTACAAAATTGAATGTGGAAAGAATCTTTATATCGATATTTGTACTTGAATTTTACCCCCTTACATTCCTAAACTTACATATTTTTTTGGGTTGAATGCAATAATTTATTAAAGAGGTAGGAGAAGTCAATATAGCACAACCTTTTTTCCATTTCCTTTAAGGGGAAGGAAAAATTTAAAATCAGGGAGAATTCAGAGCATCTAGGAAAAAATAATTAATTTCTATCAATATGCCAACTAAAAAACTACACCATCAATTAGCTAATACAGGTGTTGTGGAAATATATGTCTTTATATCTTGCATTGTAAATTATAGTTATTGATCACAATGTATAAGTGATTCAATCGTATCAATAGTTATGAATCCTAGGGAAAACTCGTAACTGATGAGTATATGTATAATGTGATCCAGGTTGTGGTCCTATTTATAGAGCAGTAAAAAAATGTTTCATCACCATAATGAATAGTGATATTCTAGATAATAGACCCTACATGGATTTATAATATCCTTTAACTCAAGAGACCGAAGAGAAATGAAGGTGGAAAAATTTGGGAAACATATTTCAAATTCTATAAACTAAAATTATCTAAGGATTTCAAGGGATGTAGTGCAGCTTGTTAGCATGTTTTTTTCGGTACAAAATGGTGCAGGTTCAAATCCTTTCATCCCCACCTTTTCCTTATTTTCTATGGTACGAAAGGAATGAAATATCATCTTATATTGATTTAACGAGAACATCAAATAATTGAATCGTATTGTCACGTCTCCCAAACCCCTCTTTTTTTTTTCATTTTCATAACAGGTCTACATACACCCTGATTGGGGAAAGACAACTGAACCTGTGATGAGTGCTACCCATATGACATAACTCACTTACAAGTGCAGACTGTTTATCCGGGGTTTAGATTCTTTTCAGTACTTATAGACAGCCATGTGATACCAGAATTTCCATGAGAATTTTCTTTGGGCTAGAACTCCCCTTATAGACTTATATACTTATATATCTACATATATTACTTTGTACTTCTCAGGTTTTCTGTTCAGAGTTGTGTCCAACTTCTAGATGATCACTAGGCCCCTTACTCAAACTTTCCAGTTTGCAGGCCTGATAACATTTTCAATATTTTGAAGTTTCAGCATCGAGGTATAGATGTATGTCTCCTCGCATACATCTATCCCTACGCAATTAACCACCATTGCTCCAACTACTCTCCCAGTAGTTTCTATGGATGGTAAACAGAGGCTATGTTCATGGTATATTTACCCATGCTTATAATCTTTTCTGACACAAACTTTTATCACACAATATATTTTGCAATAGGCTTATACCCCTTATTTTGCAGTTATAACCGTTCAACATGGGTGACACTATGGTACAGATTCAACTGTTCCATGGGGAAAAATAGGAAACAGATCCTCTTGCTTCACCCAATGGAGGTAGAGAATACTGAACTGGATAGTTTAGAATCCCTAGTGTTTGATCCTTGTAATTTGTTAGGATTCAATTTCTACTTCCATATGTGTACGATTACATTTAATAGAATACTGAAAATTCTAACAATTACTTTCCATTGTACATAGCTGAGGGTTGTTGTTTCCTACTTTCTACTATTGATTACGGTGAATTCTGTGCCACAAGTGTTGTTATGATAGAGTTAGCTGTTTGGCACTGGCTATTCATGGATTACTGTTTGGTTAACATTTCCTGTTTATACACACAGACGTTAAATATTTCTTTAAGAGGTAGCAAGCTATACCTATCCATGGGTATCAGATTTGTTATTCAATTTATCTGTCCTCTCTAACCTCATTATTACCAGATACTCATCCATACAACCCAACCATTTGTCTCTGCTATCATTAGCGTTGGTTTACCATTACATGAACTACTTAACAATTTATCAACCTATCATTTGCATAATGCATCATAACATGACAATTCATAAACTGCATAATGAACCATAACATCACAATTTATCAACTGCATAATAAACCATAACATCACAATTTATCAACTGCATAATGAACCATAACATCAAAATTTATCAACTGCATAATAAACCATAACATCAAAATTTCATAAACCATGGACATGTTTAATTCAACTTACAGAAATCTCCAAAGTTGTGCATGCAATCCACTACTATGACCAGTCCTCCCAACCTTAGAATCCTCTTTATCTCCCAGGATTCACCCCCGAGCAGAGATCCCCCCCAGAACAGACTAACCTCAATCTGTTCTGGAGCAGCTTATTTAAGCTGTGCTTGCCCCAAGCCTGTTTCCAATTCTGCGTCTAGAATTTCAGGATGCTTTATTCCTGTTTAGCCTAGGCTTCCCATTCTGGGACTCTTTAAAGCTGCTTTAAGCTTTTCCTCAGCTTTTCCAGCTTTTTCTCACCTCTTCCCAACTACTCCTCTTCATTGAGGAAATTTAGATTTTTCCTCAAAAATCTAAATTAGAAATAATTTCTTTCAAGGATTTTTGAAAGATTTGGGGAAAGTCTTTTTCCTTTTCCATTACCTCATGGATTAGGCAGGTGATCTCACTTTCTCATCTGGTCATAGTGCATGCACAATATTTTATTTATTTTTCATAATTAAATATTTAACCATATCCACATGATAATTATCCATTGGGGTCCACTCCCCTATGGATGTATGTTCAAATATCTAATTTGAAAAGCATAGAACTTGGGGGTGTTACATATTCCCCCTCTGAAAATAAACACCGTCCTCGGTGTTGCCAACTATCTACTTAGTTTATTTTGAACATAATTATGAATGCTTTTCCATCATCTTAGCTTCTCTGTTCCATGTAGCTTTTCAGCAGTAAAGTGCTCCACTGCACATTTACTCTAGCTACTGTTCGTTTTCGCAACTCAATTCCTTCTCGCTTTCACCTTTGAAGCGACTCTGGAAGGAAATTCCTCTTCTGGTTCCATCTGGACCACATTTCAAATCAATCATGTGAGAAGCATCATGTAAAAATTATAAATTTTCCTTTCCAACAATGAGACATGAAATATATCAGGAAATTTAATAAGCAATGGTAGGGCTAATTTATAAGCCATTAGTTCCCAGCAGAGTACTCTCCTGCCTCCACTCTATTTACTGATGCCTTATGCAGTTGGTTTTCTTCCTACTTCTTTGCAAGAAGTCTGTATGGAAGATCTTTTATTCTGGTTTCTTTGTCCACAATTCATACCAAGGTAAGTAATATCAGATACATATAATTGATAATTCACAACAGCGCTCTGCATTTCAATAACTTAAGACATTCAGTTATTAATCAAACCGTTCAGGTTCATAATAGTTTAGTGCACTTTTAGTACACTACTTATCCTTTCTTGTTTTTCAGTGAGATTCTTTCCTCACGCAGCCTGGTTCAGTTCAGCTTTTCTGGATTTTCTAGGTGATTTATCTTCACCTTTTTCTTCTTTGTTTCCAGAGTGCCCAATTTCCTGTTACACACTTAGCTAAACAATTTTTTTCAACTTTTTCATTAGTACTCATAAATGAAAGAAAACAATTGTATCATATGCATGGTTATGCTTACCCTTTCTCATTTTATAGTTGTACTTCTAGTATCTTTTCATTGTTTCTTTTGTTAGTTAATCAATTTAATTTGTAACAACTAGACTCATTAATAATCTCTACCATTCCATGCTTACCTCTCACATGAAATGGTATCCACTAGTTCAAAACTTAAGTGAACAATTTTGGAACTGATGGGTTTCCCCCACACCCAAATCCAAAATACAGCTCATCCTCTTTTCTCTCGGTTTGTAGCTGTATGATTTCTCATCATTTCTCTGTCTTTGAATTTAAGACTCAAGAAATTTAACTTAAAAAAAAAATTTCACCACAAAATTTTATAGTGTGAATACATGTTTCCTTTTCTAGTGATGAATGAAATTTCTAAAATTCATCACATTCACATTTATCAATACTTAATAATGCCAAAATAAATTTGACACAGTTTCCCCTTTTTCAAAGACTCATCAGCTTATACAGAATTAATTAAAATGGAAAATATTTCATAAATCATAAAAGTATTCCAACTTTTTCCTGAGTCATAAAAGAATTCCTTCTTTTCTAATGCATAAAAGCATTCTATTTTTTTTTTCTAACAAAAGCAACTCATAAATCTCTCATGCTTTTTTTTTTTTTCCTTAAGAG
The DNA here is from genome assembly GCA_034641835.2 of Pinus albicaulis. Classification (NCBI taxonomy): domain Eukaryota; kingdom Viridiplantae; phylum Streptophyta; class Pinopsida; order Pinales; family Pinaceae; genus Pinus; species Pinus albicaulis. Next base: position 908,483,374 of record CM076576.1, on the reverse strand, counting down.
AGAAATATCACTTCTCCATATTTTTTTCCAATTCTATTTCTCATTATCTCTAAACTCATAAAATATATCAACTTGAAAATATAATTTATTTTCATGAAAGAATATAAATTCTTTATAAATAAAATAATTAAGAAATCATTCTTCCACTATTACAAGAATATTCCTTCTTAAGTAAATCATCAGGAAATTTCAATTTATCCCTTTATTCATTCATGCCTAACTCCATGTAATGGTTCCACAATTACTAAATCAACCATTTAAACTGTAACTAAACTTGTACTCTTCTTTTCTTTTTATTAGCAGTATACATGCCTCTATTAAATATACATTGTCCCCCAACTTTTAACCTCAGTTCTAATTTTATACATCCATTTCTTAACCTTATCCTGAAGGTTATTTTTTCTATAGATATACATTCTTGCACACATAATTAATTATGCTCAATTCCACCATATTGTATATATATTCCCATAGAGTGAAACATATAAAATTTCCTTTATAAAGCTTTTTTCTATATGAACCATTACTAGGTTTAACATATCCCACCTTACATTTGGTGAACCGATACTATATTTTTTTGTGAATTTCAACAATAGTATTCATGCTGATTTCTTAACTGATTTCAACAATAGTTTTCTTTTTATACCTTCCTATAAGTCATACCTACATATATCAATACCACCTATGTTTCTTTTATCTATAGATATATGTTTCTTTTTTTGTTAATGCACATTTGAATGCCCTTATTATGTCAGCTATTCTTCTAAAGCTATTTTCATTAAATCCATACATCTCACATACATATATGACGTAGGATAATGATATATCTGATATACCATCTGTATACAGCTTGCATCTATATACTTCTATATATATGTCCTAAGATAATTGTATGCATTCCATACAATATATACACATCTGGCATCTATAGGTATATATATATGTAACACTTCTATATAGATATATATATCATATATATGCCATAGGTTCGTGGTACATATTTTATTCAACATGTATACTTCTTGACTATATATCTACCACACCCATATATATACATCAAGTGCGTATATCTACTATACATGCTTTCCATTAAGTGAATTCATATAATTGTGTATATATATACCTGAATTCATACTATGCTACTTATGGATCAATATATATATATATCTACCTACCTATATATATACAACTCTACAACATATTGGTAGCCATATGTAAGCCCAAATTTTAGATCAGTAGATAGAATTAATTTACTTCGGTCATACCTCCAACTTCCCTTTTTCCCACATCCTCTTTATAAATTTTCTACTTTTCGTATTCATATATATATAATTCTATTTACCCAACAACTATCTCGTTTTAGCTCTTGTAGCTATATAGTTTGAGGGCCTTTACTCTTTTTACAATCTTTGATCTCCTATATATATATATGAATATATATATATAACTTTAATCTCGATACATATGACTATAATAACTTCTATGTGTAAAATTCTCAACACTTATACCCATAATGCTTGTCGTACTGGTCAATGTTCATTGTTGACTTCCGTTTATATAAAGTGGCTTGTAACCCAATGGTCCGCGACCACGATCAACCAAGTGGTTTTCAGTATTACCAAATCAACTATTGCATTTTTCACCACGATGGCGAGGTTACGTGTCTGCCCATTATTATGTGGTCACGAGGTGGTCTTTCCAACTATTCCCATCGTTCAGCCAAACCCTAAACCGCCTGAATTGACATTTATTGGATTCGTGTTTTGTTTTTCTTTTCGTCCTTGCTATTGCTTGTTCGAGTTAAATTGACGTGCCATTGCGCGGTTGAATGACTAGGTTTGCGGACAGGAAAAAGGAGAAGAGCAGGTACCCTGCCAGCGAAAATTGTGACTAATTGTGTTTTGTTTTTGCAAAAATCACATGTCATACCATTATTCCCTGGTAAAGTCGAAAGCAGACTCGGTGGTATGATGGTCTTCCACCCGTTACAGGTAATGAGAAAGTGTGCTGGCGAAATTTAATAGAAAGAAGGACTGACACGATACGTGTGACCCTCGGTGGCGTGCAAGTATTATGATTTTCCGTCGGCTGGATTATACAGATGTTACCCTCAGCCATGAACCTTGCAGGTATTATCCGCAGGGAACAACTGTTTATCACATAGGGTTTCAAAATTTTTAGGCGCTGGAATATTCAAGTGATGTACTGGAGACGGCGGCAGCCTGCAATCTTCAGTCTTCTGTACCTCATGTATCGTTCTGGATCAACGTTCATGGCCGGAGGAGTACACGCGTCCCAGGCAGAGGCGAGGAACTCTGCAGTTAACGTCTGGCACTGGTTTTCCTACTCAGTCTAGGGATTCAGTGCTAACAGAGGTTGACGCATATTAGAGTTAAGTTTCTGAATCGTACGGCAAAGCTGCCACGCACTTGGGTTCGTGCTGCTGCATATTTAGGGTTAGGGTTTCTGAATCGCATGCCAAAGCTGCCACACCCTTTAGGGTTAGGGTTTCTGTTCGTATTTTTAAACCCTCACCTATTCATTGTGAATTCATTCCCTGTGCTTAGTTCAGCGCCCTCTCTTGTTCTGAGGGTTACTCTTACTCTTCGCATGTTTACCATCGAGAGGTCACGGTAATCTATGGTTCTCATTGGTGCCGGTTATATCATTCCGATTTTCACTTATCCTTAGTTATTCCAGATCAGTTTTAGGGTTTTAGAATCATTTATATTCGCCTTCCTGCTGTTATTGCTAGCTCTATCTACCGAATGTGTTGAAGGGTTGCAAAGTTTCCCCGAATCACAGCGAGGAGGCACAGTCAGTAATAGATTTGAGTCACCTATTGCAAAATTTCAGTTTGACCATAGCGCGTCGTCGGCAAGGTAGTCGGTTCACACTCCATGCAGAAATTTCATCATTTTTCATTATTGACCGTCAAGTTTTTTTTTTTTGCCGTATGCTCGTATTGAAAGTTCAGGTCACTGGTATAACCGGGGTAAGGTTTTAGTTTCAATATTTTTGATGGACGTAGGGTTAACGCACAATTTAATAATTAAAGATTATAGATATAAGTAATTGTCCATATATAATATCGCATAAACTCACAGATTCCTCTCTATCACATTCAGCGTGCGGCGATGTATCATATTAACATATCCGTTTATTTTTGCAGGCTAACATATAGTTTTTTTTTTTTTTTTCCTATGTATACCTATAGATGCTTGGTATAGCTACATATTCTTTTTATTAAAATGGATTAAATGAGTTTTATGCCACGTATTTACTCTACCCATTTGGGGGTATATGCCTTTCGTTCGATAGTTCATGGGAATTTACACTTTATACATAATTTCACTCTTTTGTCCTAACACTTAATTAAAAAGGTTAGAGATGAATTCGGCATACAAATGCGCTATATTATTTCTAAGTATTTAATCACTTAAATGGTATTGCTGTAATACTTTGTTTAATAGGGATAAGTCTTACAAAGTCATTGATTTAATTCATATGGTCCAGTTGCTATATGTCTATATGCAATCTATAGTGCATGACTAGAAGACTTTCACAATAAGTTAAACCATTTAATATAGTACTGGTTCCAAAGATTAAAATTGATTTTTCAATGCGAGAGATACACTTATCACTGTTTTAATAATCATATATCATAGAGATTGCTTCAATATATATATATAACACAATATAACACAATCATGGTATGCCGAGCTCCATAGTGACGCTTAGTACTCGAAAATATATGTATATAGGTATGCACCCACTTTGTTTTATTTAGATGTTTATATAAAGGTAATCGATATATTAATGGATGGTATACCTTAAGCGCTGATTTAATCCATTGCCCTAATATTCATTTATAGGGTTAGATATGAAGTGATAATACACTTACTCTATAAGTGATATGATTACTATCATTCTTTTATAAAGGAGCTTTTCTTTGGGATTTACTAAGAAGTAAAAATACATGTGCTATAATCCTTACACTTAAATTTTTCTTTTCTTTTGAAGTATTTTTAGACCAGGTTAGATTTAAAGATGGATTCTATACACTTAGAATTGTCATAATGCTCATATAGGTTAGAATGACTCTTTTTCCAGCATCATCTTTCTTTTCTATGTACCATGCATACCTTAGTGCTATTACACTACTTTAGAGTAGAATTTAACTTTTTATCTAGAAACATGTTAAATTCATGTTCTAATGTATTTTCTTGCTCTACCACAATTCTGCTACAATATCCTCTATTTTACTTATGATTATAAAATATCAGCTAGTGGCTACATAAGATAAGAAAACGTATATATTGGAAATGTTCTTCCTCTAGCATAAATTTCAAAGTTTGTAGTATACCATTTTTGTGTTTAAAGGGGACAAAGCGATAACTAGTCGTCTATAGAGGATAAGTAGAAGAGCATCATCCCACTTCATACTCTTAACTCTAGAAGTTCCCTTTTCTCTTTGTATGTTCTACCCATACTAAAGATCTTACCCTCATAATTGGAAGATTTCTAATGAGGGTTTAAATTATGGTAACTTACAGATTTATTTTTATATATATAATTGTTTTTTTTTTTTTCATCATGGATATATATATAGTCCGAGTATCGAAATACTCTTTTTCTACAAGCTATCAGTTTTCCAGTTTTTAAACCTATTATAGGTTTAACCATTCTGGTATATGAGTCTACTCATATTACTCCCATATCATTGTTTCTACTCATCAAAATCTGTTACATGTATACCTGAAAGTATACCTGAAAGTATATCCAAGATATTTATATACTGGAAGTAATATTTTTAATATTCAAAATTTTATAACAGTTAACCATTCCTTTGTGAGCACATATCTTGCCCAATTTTTGAACTTTGCTCCGATACCATTTGTCACGTCTCCCAAACCCCTCTTTTTTTTTTCATTTTCATAACAGGTCTACATACACCCTGATTGGGGAAAGACAACTGAACCTGTGATGAGTGCTACCCATATGACATAACTCACTTACAAGTGCAGACTGTTTATCTGGGGTTTAGATTCTTTTCAGTACTTATAGACAGCCATGTGATACCAGAATTTCCATGAGAATTTTCTTTGGGCTAGAACTCCCCTTATAGACTTATATACTTATATATCTACATATATTACTTTGTACTTCTCAGGTTTTCTGTTCAGAGTTGTGTCCAGCTTCTACATGATCACTAGGCCCCTTACTCAAACTTTCCAGTTTGCAGGCCTGATAACATTTTCAATATTTTGAAGTTTCAGCATCGAGGTATAGATGTATGTCTCCTCGCATACATCTATCCCTACGCAATTAACCACCATTGCTCCAACTACTCTCCCAGTAGTTTCTATGGATGGTAAACAGAGGCTATGTTCATGGTATATTTACCCATGCTTATAATCTTTTCTGACACAAACTTTTATCACACAATATATTTTGCAATAGGCTTATACCCCTTATTTTGCGGTTATAACCGTTCAACATGGGTGACACTATGGTACAGATTCAACTGTTCCATGGGGAAAACTAGGAAACAGATCCTCTTGCTTCACCCAATGGAGTGAAATCTTGGAAATGGATAGTTTAGAATCCCTAGTGTTTGATCCATGTAATTTGTTGGGATTGATTTCTATACTTCCATATGTGTACGATTACATTTAATAGAATACTGAAAATTCTAACAATTACTTTCCATTGTACATAGCTGAGGGTTGTTGTTTCCTACTTTCTACTATTGATTACGGTGAATTCTGTGCCACAAGTGTTGTTATGATAGAGTTAGCTGTTTGGCACTGTCTATTCATGGATTACTGTTTGGTTAACATTTCCTGTTTATACACACAGACGTTAAATATTTCTTTAAGAGGTAGCAAGCTATACCTATCCATGGGTATCAGATTTGTTATTCAATTTATCTGTCCTCTCTAACCTCATTATTACCAGATACTCATCCATACAACCCAACCATTTGTCTCTACTATCATTAGCGTTGGTTTACCATTACATGAACTACTTAACAATTTATCAACCTATCATTTGCATAATGCATCATAACATGACAATTCATAAACTGCATAATGAACCATAACATCACAATTTATCAACTGCATAATGAACCATAACATCACAATTTATCAAATGCATAATGAACCATAACATCAAAATTTATCAACTGCATAATAAACCATAACATCAAAATTTCATAAACCATGGACATGTTTAATTCAACTTACAGAAATCTCCAAAGTTGTGCATGCAATCCACTACTATGACCAGTCCTCCCAACCTTAGAATCCTCTTTATCAGGATTCACCCCGCCAGTCCCCGAGCAGGACCCAACCTCGATATGTTGCAGAAGAAACTATTTGTTTGTGCTTTCCCCAAGCTTGTTTCAAATGTTGTTTCAATTGCGTCGATTTCTTTCTGCGTTGTCTGTTTGCTTTAGGCTTCCCATTCTGGGATTCTTTAAAGCTTCTTTAAGCTTTTCCTCAGCTTTTCCAGCTTTTTCTCACCTCTTCCCAACTACTCCTCTTCATTGGGGAAATTTAGATTTTTCCTCAAAAATATAAATTAGAAATAATTTCTTTCAAGGATTTTTGAAAGATTTGGGGAAAGTCTTTTTCCTTTTCCATTACCTCATGGATTAGGCAGGTGATCTCACTTTCTCATCTGGTCATAGTGCATGCACAATATTTTATTTATTTTTCATAATTAAATATTTAACCATATCCACATGATAATTATCCATTGGGGTCCACTCCCCTATGGATGTATGTTCAAATATCTAATTTGAAAAGCATAGAACTTGGGGGTGTTACACGTATCATATGTGAAAGTGTTTGGCTCTAAAAGTATCAAAAAATTTTATTTTCCTTTATCTGTGAATATTCAAGAAAACTCTCTTAGTTCAGTTTAGTTGAGCGTATGTATCTAAAACCGGATGTCGTAGGTTCAAATCCTAAAGAGTGTGATTTGGTTCCTATCAATTTCAACCCTCTAAATCATTCCAATTGGAACAAGAAATGGAATATGACCTCCTAAGGAAAGTAGGAAGTGAATAATTGGAGGATATTCTAGGATCAAATATGAAATTGATCACCATGTCGGTATTATCTATATTTAGTTACGAATAATATGTCCAAATTTATACAAATTATACCTAACACAATTCTGGAAGGCAAAGCCTCAATCATTTTGATTCAATGGAATAAGTAGGGATAATAGTTATCCTAGATAGTACCCTGAACTTCCTATGAATATCAATGATAAAAGCTTGATATAGAGAGAATAAAAAAAAAAATTGGAACTAAAATAGTGAACTTATAGGGTTTTCCCTTTCTTGATTTTGAATAAGTTGTATCTTGTTCGAGCTAATGAATAACACTAGGTTGAAAATCATAGAATCCTATAAGAAACTGAAATAACTAATTATAGTTATAGTAAGTGTGGAAGGACTAAATGAAATATGTTTTATACATATCTTCATGAGACAATTACTTATATTTTTATTTTCGTAACCTCAATATTAGAATACAAAAGATAAATTTTCCCAATTCGTTCCAATCCAGGATCTTATATCTACTATAGGATATGTATGAATTAACATGGATGAGAGGATATCTATTGTAGAAATCTCTTCATTATCCTATAAATCCCCACATTAATGAAGTAACTAATGAATAAAACCTGCGAACCCCTTTAAAATTTGTCAAATGTAATCTTCTTACAGGGTTATTTGATTCTCAATGAATATGATTGGATCAATTGGCATTATCCTTTTACCAGTCGTTATTGGTCCAGAGACTAGTTAGGAAGAAACCTCTCTAGAGACATTTATCCAGGTGGATATTGGTGGCCACCTGCCTATTTCTCTTGGGGCCCCACCATTGTTTCTTTCAACCATTCATTTTCATTAATTTTAGCACAATTTACTATTTTTAGCATTTTTTCAGGTCGTGAACTTTTAGAGCCGTTTTGAGGACCTAAACGATGTTTTTTGGGAAAATCTGGAGCAACATGGAAGCTCCTTCAATGTTTCTCACATAAAAAGTTGTTATCCTTGGATAGATATTTCTAACTAGGGATTTTTCACATAAAACGAAGATCGTATGGAAAAGTTACATCCCTGGGAAGTTGATGTAGCAATTTACCCAAATGGGGCCCATAGTTTTAGCACTTCATCTCCTAGGGTTAGGTTTTTGGATGTTTAGGGTTTTCCATTTTTTTCTCAACAATAAATAAGCCCTCAAGCCTCATTATAACAGAATTCAGAGGCATGTAGCCTCCACATCTCTTCTCAAAGATAAGCTACGATCAATCTAGCTATTTTATTTCCATTTTGTCTGGAAGAATACTTCAGTTATTTTTTATTAATGAAATGAAGTTTGTTTCTGTTGCATCTTTGCATTTATGTGTATTTATATATTCATTTTTCTCCTAGAAAAATCTAGATCTATGGTATCATATCATTCTACTATTTCTCGATCCTTTTTTTTCATGTCCCCCATGAGGTCGGGGTATAAGGAGTTAGGGGTTGATCTAGTTGAACCTTTACAAGATCAGCCTCGTAAACCCCGATGACCTCACATGGTAGAAGAAAATAAATATGAGGGAGCACGATATCCTATAAAAATATCGCTCACTCGAGAAGGCCCTAAACGAATAAAGGAATGCGATGATGGATAAATTTTCTCGGATCCTTCACCGATTGCCCACCGGTGGCTTATCTACATCTAGAAGCTACTCTCGAGGTGCCACTCCTTTTAAGGTACAAGTAAACTTTGAAATTCCCATATTTGAGGGCCAAATAGATTCAAACGTCATAGATATATGGTTGAATCTATTACAAGGATATTTCTTGGTTCATGACTTTTCTGGCCAGGAGAAAATTATTTTTGCACTCCTCATAGCTGCCCCGCATGTCAAGGAATGGTGGGAAACCTACTATGATAAAAAGGACGAGGGGGAACTCTCTCTGTTCTCGGCCGTACCCACTTGGAATTTGTTCTGAGATGCCATCAAGGAACAATATTATCCTATGGGGATCTTTGAGGACAAGTACATACAATGGACTATGCTATGGAAAAAAAGGGATCAAGATGCGCACGAGTTCACGAATCTATTCCATACCCTACACACAAATTTGGGTATCAAATATTGAGAGAAACATTTGGTGCTGAAGTTTCATAGTTTTCTGCACAGATACATTCAGGAGGAAATGGATTTCCTCGACACCTCCTCACTTGGTAGGACATACTAGTATGATACCAAGATTGAGCAAAAATTCAAACATAAGAAGCGAGACTTTGGATCTGAAAATCAAAAGAAAGGGAAATATGCCCCCAAACTTTAGAATAAAGAACAAATCCAAGGCATGGTTTCCCAAGACAACCTGCCAAAGCAATAAGAAAATAACAACAACATGAATTTGAAGAAGCTCCACTCACAACACAAGTGAGTGATAGTTTGAATATTTATGTGGTGTGATTTTTGAGGAGGGGAATTCAAAATCTCCACAGTATCCATTTTTACGTCAACGTTTCGATTCTACCCAAGACTCATCATTAGGTTTGGTCCTAATAATGAGTCTTGTTTAGAATCAAAACCTTGACGTAAAACACAAGTGAGTGTTAGGCCAAGCATTCACTGGTGGCTGAGATGAAGGCTTATGAATCGGATGCATGCTTAGACTCTGAATCAAAACCTAACAAGTGGAAAGGAAAAGGGAAGAATATTATCGATGAAAATTCCAATGCCACCGTTGCCACCACAAATATATAGAAGGAGGAATTGGAAGATCCAAAGGAGGACGAGCATGTATTCCACTCATAGATGTGGGTAAATGATTCCCCGCTACAGTTTATTGTCGAGAGTGGGACCCAAAAGAACCTCATTTCAGTAGAGGTTGTGGAGCGGTCGGGTTTGTTGACCATAGCACACCCACAATCATACACCATCGAGTGGATTCACCAAGGACGTGATCTCCACATCAACCACCAGTTTCGCCTTCCCTACAGTATCAATCCCTTCACGGATTAGGTATTATGTGACATTGTTACTCTTGATTTTTGTGATGTATTATTGGGCCAACCATACTTGTGGAAGGGACATGTGTGTATGAATCCCAGCCTCATGTTGTTATTGTTACTTGTGGCAATAAGTTGTACAGGAAACCAGAGGTACCATTGCCAATGACTATCTATTTGGTTACTGGAAAACAATGCAATAAGCTCATTTCCAAAATGGGGAAGTTTGTTTTCATGATGATATACCCTCAATGAAAGAAGAATATTATGGCCATGAACTCTATACAGGGCTCCTCTGCACAACAACAAAAAATTAACAAGGTAGTGGAGGAGTACGTGGACATCATCACCTCACCCGCAGGGGTGCCTCTGCTCTATCAAGTCAAGCACCCATCTATTTTACCCCAGATGTGTTGCTACGCAATAGACCGATCTATCGACACTCTATTATGGAGAAGGATGAAATGAAGAGGAAGATTCAGGAGCTACTGCAGAAAGGTCACATATGGTCGAGTTCATTGCCCTATGGGAGCCTGATCGTGTTGGTGCAGAAGAAGGATGGGAAATGGATACTTCGTATTGACTATCGTTCATTGAACAAGATCACTACCCGGAGTACATACCTGATCCCGTGGATTGATGAGCTTCTGGTCCAACTGAAAGGGGTGAAATATTTCAGCAAGATCGACTTGAAGTCTGGGTATCACTAGGTACTAATCAAACCCTCTGATGTGTGGAAAACTTACTTCAAAGCCAAGGAGAGCCTTTTTGAATGGTTGATCATGCCTTTCGAGTTGAAAAATGCTCCCAAAAACTTCATGAGGCCGATGGATGACATCACGCGGCCATTCACCAACTCATTTGTAGTAGTGTACTTGGATTACATCCTGATATTTAGCCAAAATTGGGAAGAGCACCTCCACCACATCTGATAGGTCCTACAAACACTGCGGAAACACAAGTTATGTGCCAATTTGGAGAAGTGAAATTTTTGCATAGTCCAGGTTCAGTATCTGGATACATTATTTATGGGGGGGGGTGCATGTGGCGCCAAACAAGATCCAATTCATTTGGGATTTTCCATCCCCAACCACTCTAACAGAGCTTCACAACTTTCTGGGTCTTGCTAATTTCTACCATAGGTTCCTGTTGGGATTCTCTCATTTCACTTGGAACTTAATTCAAGTCACCAAGGGACGAGCGAAATCAAAATAATTTTGGCCATAATCTAATAGAAGATGTTCATATAATTGAAATATCTCCTTGGCTCTGCCCCAGGTTTGTTTTTGCATCCTCGCAGGTTCGTTTTGGGATTCTCTCATATCACTTGGACCTTGATTCAAGTCACCAAGGGAAGAGTGAAAAGAAATATTTTGGTTGGAATCTCAAGAGAAGACATTCATAGAATTGAAACATCGCATCTGCACTACCACAGTGCTGACATTTCCAGACTTGCAACAATCATTTGAGATCGAGAGAGATGCCTCTAACTATGTTATTGGGGCAGTTCTCACTTAACAGGGGCATCGAGTGGCATATCATTATAAGACACTTTCCAACATGTTAGAATGGGATAAATTTTAAATTTACACCTTGGAATGCATATTTTCAAATCAATTACTGAAAATGGGAAAAATTTGAAATGGCCTCATCAAATTTCATTCCAAATGAAATCAAATTTATTCAAAATATAGAATTAATTAACTAATTATGTGTTTAGAGAAAATTGGAATGAGTATGGAGTTGAAACATTGAATAAATGTCCTTAATGGATGATCCAAAAAAATGAGGGTGACAAATCGAGGTACATTCTTGCAGTTCTCAAATCACCAACGTGCTATGGCTGCATAGAAGCATATACAAAAGCAAGATGTAGTGTTAGGTTTTGAAAAGAGTGCAAAGGTATCATTTTCTGAGTCTTCCATTCAACTAGATGAGGAAAAAATGACACAGGTTAAGTCTGTATTCCTTGATGTATTTCCTGCATCCTGGGATGAAGAGTGAGTTTAAGAGGAACGCAAGAAATTTTGTCAATTTGAGGAAGTCCATTTATCGAAGAACATGGCCTCTACCAAGCATAAATACTTCGGTTTTGTTCATTTTTCTTCTCATGAAGAAGCTTAGGCTTGTGTTGATAGTCTCACTAACATTGAGGTTGGAGAGGTCGATAGTAAGGTAAAGGCTAATATTGCAAAGCCCCAACATAAGAGTAGATTAGCTAAGCAAGGTGTTCGTGGAGGATATTGGGTTGGAGAAGTTAAATCTGAAGGTGGTAAGGGAAATACGTCCCGAAAAATGACGAATCATGGTCGTAATGATCAAAATCATGGACGTGGACCTAAGAATGACAAGTAAAAAGAAAAAACCACTACACCTATCGAGAAGCAACAAACAAAGCTTCAAGTACCTACCTTGAGTGGCATATTTACCATGCGAGTTTTATATCTCATGGATATGAAAAATATCCTAAGGTTTTGATTTTATATTATGCTAAACCTAATGCATATTGAGCTTATGAATAATGACCTTTGGTTAAAATTGATGGTTCAAGTTGATTTCAGACCCCCTTTATGCTCTGAAGTTTAATGAATGAGGGAGTGTCTGAAATGGGTTGTTTTTATTGACCACGTGGCAAGCAGAGGTTACTTCACACCCCCTCCATCTGATACCGCAAACCAGATAGGTCCCCCTCCAAAATCCAGTTTTGAGTTTTCGCAAAACAAACAGAGTGGTGGTGGATTTGGTCTTTAGGGTTGAAATTGAATTCACCTCCACTTTAATTTCTTCATAACATAGGGTGGCATGATGGAGGAGTGGCACATTAATATCAAGAATGGATTGTCTTGTGATCTTGTGATGTTGACTTATGGCACAACGTGTGAGTAGACGTTGTCATGCTCTCTACACGAGCGTCCGAAGTAGTATCATTCAGTGTGACAGGAATTGCCCTCCCTGTTTGAAGATTTATGGAAGAAAGCTTCAATCATAGATATTATGTTCCTTGTCACCAATGTTATTATGCACCTTTCCTAATTACAATGCACATTTTTTGTGGATTAGGAATTTTTTAATTGGGGTTGCTGCAGAGAATTATCTTAGAACAGATGAGAAATGGTTTTTTGTTGTTTCCACAGAGGTTGGTATGATATTTATTTGGTTCATTTCATTATAATAGATAAAATTTTATGCCTATATCACATGACAAGGGTGCTAATGGTATAATGGTGAAAGGGGAAAGCTATTTTTTCGTTATAGTCTCAGGAAAAACAAAAGGAAACATTTGACATAAATTTTAAAGCTCAAGATCAAAACGTGAATACAGTCTCTCTGAAAAATGTGACAAAAATTATTGAAAGACCATTCAAGGGTAATAAAAGTCCCATCAAACATATGCATCGAGGTATTTTGTTCATACATGACTCCCATTATCTTAAAAATGATGGCTTATAGGTGAAAAGGCTCAGTCCTATGATGTTTTCAGAGATCACGCAGTGCAAGTGATAGAGATAGAAATGGCTCATTGAGATCACGATTTGTAGCTTTGAGGCCACCGCATGGTAATAATCTCCAATCAGATAGAGGAATTCAGTCGAGAGACATACAAAGTTAAAAAATTTACAATCTGATTTGATTCTAGCAGGGTATTTTTTTCCCATTGACTGTAGTCAAACATATTAACTTCAAAAAAGTACAGTAGGTAAACAGGGAAGAAATTTGAAAATATGAGAGAGGATTTTGACCAGCAAGGGGGCAATGAAAGAAAAAAAACGTATCTTTGATTTTACACAAGTGTCAGGAGAAGGGATAATTGAAAACATGTCTAAGGGAAATTTTTCAAGATTTCGGTTTCTCTATTTAAAGAATGATTTTGCAGCGACTATTGTGGAGAGCTGGAGATGAAATTTGAAAATTAGAGAGAGGTTATTGACCATAATGGGGAAAATAAAGATAACCTTTCTCAGTTTCACAGCTTTCACCATTGGGGAGAAACAAATGGCTGAGTGTACCCCTATTCTCAGACGATTTGGCCTAGATTGCAGTTCAGATATTTAGGGATTGACTTGCTATTTTTGGCCAACATGATTGAGTTTGATCTCATGATCCTAAGGATTTTATTTGATATTTATATATATGTTTGTAATAGAGAAAATGGAGTAGGATTAGAGAATAATTAGTGCCAGCGCCGCATTAGAATTATTGATTTATCAAAGGCAGTCAGAATGGTAGAGCCAGATGTCAAAATCCTTTATCGTTGCCTCTTTGAGACTACCCTAGAAAATTTTGGGTCCACTTTACCATCCATTAAAGCTTTCCAAAGTTAAAAGATACATGTGGTGATTTATAGATGTATTTTTCTTGGCCCTTTGCATGGCCACACTTGTCTAGTTTTTACTTGATTGTAATTAATGAAAAGTTTTCAAAGTATATAGGGAAACCGACATATTTTTTATTTAAATACTGCATGTGTTGGCAGTATCAAGGGTTGGACCTTGGAGGAGACTCTCCATTGTAAGAACTAGCTATATTGGATCATTGTAATTTTTGAAAGCTGGAACAACAGTAGTAAGAAACCATTTGCAGGCTACTTAAGTTGTGTTTATCTGGTGATGTGATTATCTTCTGTATGTTGGATGTTTCCATTGTTTTTCCTCACTGTGTATCATTTTAAGCTGATTTTAAAACATAAATTTTAGATTAATATTTGCTGTTGGAGAACCTTAATTATGTCTATGATACAATCTGAAAATTTTCTTCGTGAAGTCTGGTTAAGAGAATCTTAATTTATTCTTAACCACTACTGCAAATTGACAGCTTCTTTCACCTTACAATTCCTGCTACATTAATATCCAACACACATATTTAGCTTTCCCTGTGATGCTTTTGAACTTTTGATGAAACAAAACCAACCCTTGTTTCACTCTGTTAGCTCAATGGCCACTCACTTGCCAATTCAACCACAAATTTGTATACAAACCGATTTGCCTTAATAACTAGACTCAAAATAAACAAAGTTACATCTAATAGAGAGATCCCTCTCTAGGTCTAGGAGGGCTAGACACTAGGCTTGAAGTAGTTTTGATGTTGCCTTCGGGATTATTTTTTCATCCTCGAAATTACGGGGCGCTAACATGACACAGTATGAAAGTATCCCACTTATGAGAAAGAAATGTATTCCATTGTGCAAGATTTCCGAAAATAGAACCATTATATTTGGGGGAAGGAAGTGGTCATCCACACACACCACTCACCCCTATAGTTCATAAATATGCAAGGGAAGTTGCATAATGATCACCATAAGAATTGGTCCACATATCTACAACAATTTCATTTGAACATCAAGTAAAATAAGGGCATCAAAAATAATGTTGTAGGTTGCCCCAGCAGACCACTATGGTGGCAATAACTGCCATTCTCAACTCTTGTGGGCACAAGATTCCTGATTGGCCACTCCTCTACAAGAGAAATCCAGACTTTGGCCACACATACAAGACACTCTTGGAGGGTACGCAAGTTCCAAATTTTCACCCTGAGGATGCACTGTTATGTCACCTAGGATGCCTTTGTGTTCCTTCAAGTGAGAATTCCAACATGATTTTGGAAGCGCACTACAGTCGGGTCATTGGGAATTTCGGGGTCAAGAAAATAATGGCAGTATTATAGAAGTATTTCTATTGGCTAAACCTTCAACAGGATGTCGGGAATTACATCATATCTTACACTACTTGCGTTATTTCCAAACTAACCATCAATAAGAAAGGCCTCTATACTATGCTACCTACCCCTCAATAACCTTGGGAATCCATATCCATGGATTACATGTTGGGACTTCCTTCTACTAATCATGGAAACGACTGTGTTTCCTTGTTCATCCATATATTCTCGAAGATGGACATTATGGCAGCCTCCAAGAAGAATATCACAATAGAATACATGGCTACACTCTTTTTTGAATGAGTGTGGTTGCACTTTGGGATCCCATAGTCTATCACCTATGATCGGGATAGCATGTTCCTCACGACATTTCGGTCCAACTCTAGCAAATGCTGGACACCAAGCTCACCAATTCCACAACTTTCCATGCCCAAATTTATGGCTAGAGAGAGGTTATAAACAAGATGAACGTACACATTCTCCTCATGCAAAATTCAAAGCATCCACGCACATGGGATGAGAGGCTTCCCAATGTGAAATATAGTTCTAACTGAGCTCTCCAAAACTCAACTGGCCACATTCCCTTTTAGGTGCACTTGGGATTATAGCCACTATGTCCCATTGACATAGCCATGCCATTTTTGGCTACTCAGGCTGATTCGGCTCATGTCCAATCTCAAGCTGACAAGGTGAAAAACTTCATTGAGCGCATTCAACACATCAACCAATAGGTTCATTACATATTGGATAGATCCAATGTTAAGTACAAAAAACTATAAGATCAACATTGGGTTGCACACAACTTCCATGTGGGTGACAAAGTGTGGCTACATTTGTAGAAGGAGCGCATTTCTGGACCCCACTGCAAGCTTCGCCTACTTCGATATGGGCCATAGACCATCACCAAGGTTGTAGGAGCTAATTTATTTGAACTTAGTATTCCAATATTCCTTGGTCTTCACTGAGTGATCAATGTTTACCACCTTCAACCCTACTTCCCACCTCCACCCGACACGTCAAAAATTGCATATCAACTCACAAAAACATAGTTACACGAAGACTGCATGGAACAAGCCACCACGTATCGTATCATGGACCTTCAAATCAAGAACACTCACTAGAAGAATATTCAACTATATCAAGTTTTTAAGGTTGGCCAACTCCTCAACCAAGGCAAGTGGTTCACTAGTTACTAGTGTCTAATATTCAAAGATCAATATGTACTCTTTCACATTTTTCTAGTAGTAGTCCTAGGTCAAACTTTTACATTTCTATGTCATCTTTCAAATAAAATTTGAAACGTTTGATATATCTAGGTTTTCCAAGGCTATTCCCTTCATTTTATTCATGTTCATTTTCATTTCATGAGTCATGTCCTTCATTTTCATTTATATTTTTAGGTCAACTCATCATGTTTTCACCTAAGTTAGTGTCTAGGTGTCTTTCACTTCGCCACAATAAAAGTCCAAAATCTGTCATAAAGCAGGAAAAAAGAAGATTCATCCACTTCCATCATAGAAAATTATATTAAAAGGGAGTCAGCTTAGGTAGCTGAATAAAAAAACAAAAATTTATTCTTCCAAAATCTTGATTCATTGTCAAAATATTCGAAAAGAAAAGTGTTCTTAAAAAAGTCATGTTTTCATTGAATGACAAAAAGGTGTTTCTAGTGATGATATGAAAAGGAAAAATTGATCTATTTCACTCATTTTACCTTCCCTTGCTCGATAAAGTGCATATATTACCTTCATAGTACCTTAAAATTGCCAAAGGTGGAAGAAAAATACAAAAAATTGCAAGAAAAAAGCCTCTGCAACATTTTTGAAGGAGCTACACAATGTTTCTGAGACATCACAATGCTTTTTAAGTGTTGGCGCTACGCTTCTGGGAGTGCTACGTTTTTGCATTGTGGCCTCTAAATAAACTTCTCTAGTTTCAAAATAACTATGCAAACCTCTAGTGGAATCCAAAACTGGTAAGTTGACATTCCAAAGCCTTCTTCAAGTTAATTTATGATCGTATAAGCGTTTTCTATCCCTAGGTTTTTTCTCTCTTATGATCTAGTGTTTCTCCTTTCTTAATTGGCTTAGATGATTGGAGACCCTTTTCCAACCATTTCAAACCTTCATTTATCCTTTATAAACCCTATAAAAACACCTCCTATAAATCACAGTCCCCTTTACCCTTATTTCATCAAAACCCTAACTCCTCACTACACTTCAAACTAGAAAATCTCTTTGTTTTCATATTTTGACCCACTTTACCATATCCATTTAAAGTAATTCCACTTGTATACTCAAGATAACACATTACCGTATTGCCTAAATTTTTTGGGGAATTTTCCTGAACTTTCTGATACCCCATCACAGCCCTTACACCTACCCTACCCATATCCCTTGTTTTTCTAAACCCACTCATCCCTACCCACTCATTTCATCTAGGAGGGTTTGATTATGTTTACAAGTAGCATGAAGGGTGAAAATAAATTTCACAATGGAGGTCGTCACTCTATATTTGAGCCATCCACATTTCAAGAACTTAATGCTTCCCCATATTCCAAGAGATGCTTTGAAAACACTGGTTTTCTGAGATTTTGTGAGAATATCATGGAGGTAGGATGCCATGCCCCATTGACTACCATTTTTTCCACTAAATTTAATAGACACAAGGCCACCATTATAGGCATTGAATTCAATCTATTAGTAGATGCCATCACATCAGCATCATGGATCCCAAATGAAGGAGAATTTGGGTTCAAGGGCATGGAATTGGACGTTGAAAACTACCCAATGCTCATAAAACCACATTGCAAATATGAAATTGAACATGTTTTCCCTTTCATGAATCTAATTGATAAGTATGCCCCATTAATGATTCTCATCATGAAATATTTCACATGTGAGGGAATATTTTCAAGATTGTACCAATACCATGTCAGGTTGCTAATGCACTTTACAACTACCAAATCTCTCAATTTGTCAAATTATCTGTTCAGGAGTTTGGTTAAGATGGTCAAAAAAGTACAAAGAAAGGGTAGAAATCTTCATCCTAGTATATTTCACCATGGTTTGGTAAATAAGATTTTTATGCACCAACTCTCAGCAAACAACATGACTTGGGATGTTTTCATGGAGAAAGTAGCATCAACTCCTATTACTAGTCCACCCATTGTTCATACCACAACATCAGTACAACCAAAGTAGGTTGGCTCTTTTTGTAGGTAGGCTCAAATTTCAAAAACACCTATGGTTGAGATCACTGAAAGCTATGAGAAGAGAAAGAGAATGGTTTATGCTCCCAACACCACCACGGGTGTATTGGCACCTGAAAATACACCTCAAAAAAGTCAAAAGGTGGATCAGCCACCTAGCCATGATGGTGAGTCACCATTTCAGCACCATGTTGGACAAGCACCCCTAGAAGTTGACATGGAAAAGTAGGTGAAATATAAATAATTTGAATAGATCATAAAGGAGAAGGATGAGGAAATATCATAGTTGAGGGAGGTTTTCTCAATTGCAATTTCTCATATTACATTCCTACAGCAAGAAAATCTCATATTACTCCTCTAAGACAAGACAAAGGTACACATGGATGTAAATAAAGGCAACGGTAAAGAGATTGTAGATGATTATCAGGTGGAGAATGAAGATATTGAAACATAAAGAAGAATTCTGTGAATAATAGGCCTCAAGAAGGTGCTTCATAGAGAAAGGGAATCAATAACTCCTAAATCAGGATGGCAGAGTTTTGATGAGTTGATTCTTGATGAAATAAATCAAGATAGAGAGTATTGGATTGATAAGGTCAATGGGAACCTTGAAAATCCTTTGAGAAAAGCTAAAAAGAACAATAATTCCATGGAGATGTGGCCAATCATCAATGCACCATGAAAAAAATTTCACAAATCAGTCTCAAACAAGTGAAAAATAAGCTTAAAGAGGCTCAAATGAAGCTTAAGGAGAAGTAAAACTTAGACCTCATTTTTGAGGCATCCATGGATATTTATCCCATCCTCCATAGGTGTTACAGAAAAATTTATTTTTTTAATTTTGAGCAGTTTTTTTTTTTTTTTTTGCTGATTTTTGCACAAAACTGGAAAAATTATCTCCATAGAAGCATCATGCTTTCTCTCAGAGCTTCAAAATCAATTTTTTATTACATGGATGGGTGCATATTGATGAGTACATGATATATCTAGAGTTGGTTTTCTGTCAAAATCTCTGGTTTTGAAGAAAAACTCAAAAAACTACCTCATTTCTATGCTTCTGCCACTGTTATGGACCAGGTGTGACGCTTCTAGAGTAAGGTTGGGAAAACCCACTTTGGGAGGCATTCGTGTGGGTATTTTCCAATATTTCAAAATGTTCTGGAAATTAGACTCACGGGGCTACTCAGAAAAACTTAGAAGTTTTGATTTCGATGCTCCTAAGTGGGTCAAAATCACTCTTGAACAAGCACGACATTTTTGCAAAACTTGTGTGACATTTCTGCTACATGCGCGACGTTTTTGCATAGGATTCCTTTTAGACAACTATCTTTCCCAGAAAACTCCAAAAATTCTATGCTAGTTGTCCCATGAGGTGACAATTGATGTTTTTGAGTTATTTTTTTCCTCTATGATGAGGAATCATGTAATTTAATGGAGGATACACTCACTCCTAGTCCCTAGATAAATTTGAGGGATAAGGTTCTAACTTACCTAGATTCTAGGAAGTGACTCATATGATGTAATTATGATGATTTTTGGATAGGATTTCGACCCTATGATGTGTCATGAATTCTATTTTCTATAATTAGGCCACCTCAATACTTTTTATAGGTTGGATAGTTGTATTTGTAGTGGAGCTAGTGCACAAGTTTTTTCTAATGAAATCAAGGACAATGTTGCAGACATAGTGTTGAGACTCCTATGGTATTCATTTGAGATTTTTTTTTCTCTGTAAACTAATGCTGTTGGATGTTATGTTACTCATATTTCAAATATATGCTTATTTATACTAATTATTATCAGTTTATTGACATAAATCATGCTTTTCATGCTCTTTTTTCTATAATATTTTCATGAAATTGTCTCTCTTCTTCTGATGAATGAATTCAATTTATTTATCATTCTAACTCTCTCTTAGTTCAAACTATACACAATGAAAAATTAAGCATTATCCTTATATTACCTACCTATCCTCCCCCTTACCCATGCAACTAAACCTTTGAATTCAGACCAAAACCCTAGACCTTGTTTCCTAACTGTCATTCCTCTCCAGCCAAACTCGAAATAAACAAAAACCCTAATATATTGAGCATCATATCTAGCCTAAAAAATTATATCTAGTCATCCCCTTGACTGAAATGTGACATTGAGAGAGCCCTCTCTAGTCTTCGTATGGTTAGCAACATGACCTAAAGGTTGGTCTGTGGTTACCTTCCTTCAGCTCCATTCTCAGGCTTGGGAAGAAGGGGGGATTGATAACACTAGGGAACAAGATCAGAAGAAGTTTCCTCATCACATGGACGAAATCAAAGCTATGGAGACCATTTCTTCCTAAGGTGGGAGTAATGATCTAGATGGATATTGGTGGCTACCCGCCTATTCCACTTGGGACCCCACCATTTCTTCTTTTTGTATTTCAGTTTACTTATTTGTATCACAATTTACTATTTTTAGTATTTTTTCGAGTCTTGAACTTCCATAGACGTTTTGAGGCCCCAATTTTTCTCACAACATAAGTTGTATTCCTTGGATAGATATTTCTAATGAGTTATTTTGCGCATCAAACAGAGATCGTATGCCAAAGTTACATCCCTAGGAAGTTGATGTACCAATTTACCCAAACGGGGCCCATAGTTTTGGTGCTTCATGTCCTAGGGTTAGGTTTTTGGATGTTTAGAGTTTTCCATTATTTCTTAATAATAAATAGGCCCTCGACCCTCATTGTAACACATTTCATAGGCCTATATCCATATTTTAGTTATTTTTTATTAATGAAATGAAGTTTTATTTTTGTTTCATCTCTACATTTATATGTATTTATTTATTTCGTTGTATTCATGCATAAATATGGATCAGTGGTATGAGAGCGGTCTGCTATTTCTCTAACCTTATTTTCATGTGGCCAACGAGGTTGGGGTATAAGGAGTTAGGGCCTAATCTGCTTCAACATTTACAAGATTAGCTTTGCAAACCCCAATGACTCCCTATGGGGGAAGAAAGGAAATATGAGGGAGTAGGAGATCTTATCAAATTATTGCTCGAGGAGGCCTTGGAGAAACAAAGGAACAAGATGATGGATAAATTTTCCCAGATCCTTCAATGGTTTCCCACCGGTGGCACATCTACATCCAATAGCCACTCAAGAGGCACCACTCCTTTTAAGGTAAAAGTAAAATTTGAAATTACCATATTTGAGGACCAAATAGATTCAGAATCTATAGATAGATTGTTGAATCTACTGTAAAGATATTGCTCAGTTCATGACTTTTTCGACCGAGAGAAGATTATTTTTGCACTCCTCAAATCCACCCCCGTTGTTAAGGGCTTGTGTGAAACCTCCTCTAAGGAAAAGGAAAAGGGGGAACCCTATTTTCTCTCGATCCTACCCACTTGTAATTATTTCTAAGATGCCATCAAGGAACAATATTATCCCGTGGGGAGCTATGAGGACAACTGCATACAATGGACTACGATGCAGTAACAAAGGGATCAAGATGTGCATGAGGTGATGAATCTATTCCATACCCTATGCACAATGTTGGGTATCAAAGATTTATAGAAACATTTGGTGTTGAAGTACCATAGTTTTCTGCATAGATACATTTAGGAGGAAATAGAGTTCCTTGACATCTCCTTTCTTTGTATGACATACCGGTACGCTTCCAATATTGAGAAAAAATTCAAACAAAAGAAGCGATACTTTGTATCTATCAATCAAAAGCAAGGGAAATCTACCCCCAAACCATAGAACAAAGGATAAAGCCAAGGCATGGTGGCCCAACACAAATTTCCAAATATGCAAGAAAAGAACAACATCGTGAAGCTGGAGAAGGACACGAGGAAGTGGTTTGAGTTCCATAAGAGCTCCACTCGCAACACAAGTGAGTGTTGAGCCAAGCAGTCACTTGATCCGGATTTATGCCAGAACACAATAATACACATAAATAAACATAAAAATATATATGCAGTAGGAACAATATTTCATTCCATTAATATCAAATAACTGAAATTTTCTTACAGACATAATGGAAATAAACTAGCTAGGGTGCTGGTAGCGTATCTCTAAGAAGCGATGTGGGGGATGTATGCCTTTGAACTATGTTAGAATGAGTCTTGAAGTCCTATTTATTTTTGAGAAACAATAGAAAATCCTAAACATCCAAAAACCTAACCCTAGAAGATGAAGCGCCAAAACTGTGGGCCCAATTTGGCTAAATTAGTACATCAATCTTCTCGGAGATGTAGCTTTGGCATACGATCTCTGTTTGATGCACTCAATACCTCGTTAGAAATATATATTTGAGGAATAAAAATTTTGATGTGAGAAGCATCAGTCCATGGACACAATTTGCTCAAGGTTTTCCCAAAAAACATTGTTTAGGGCCTCAAAATGGCTTCGGAAGTTCAGGACCTGAAAAACTGCTAAAAATAGTAAGTTGTCCTTAAACTAAAAAAATGAAAGAACCAATGATGGGGTTTCAGATGGAATATCTAGGTGGCCACCAATATCCGTCGATATAATAGGGTGTCAAAACGGCTCCGGAAGATCATGACCCAAAAAACTACTAAAAATAGTAAGTTGTGCTAAAACTGAAAAAATGAAAGAATTGATGGTGTGAGTCCAAATGGAATAGGTGGGTGGCCACAAATATCCACCTAGATCATTCCTCCCTCCTTAGGAAGCAATGGTCACCATCGCGTTGAGTTCCTCCATTAGGTGAGGTGAATTCTGCTAAACTTGGTATTGGATTTGTCGAAGATATAATGGACCTACTGGCGGACATGTTGGATACGTTTAGTAAATTTGGTTTCTTTATAAACCTTAGACAATACATGTTTGGATTTTTTCTATGTGGTCACTGTTGAGGAGGTAAATCCCCTCTGTGGATAGAGGCGATCCCTACTAGCCCAGCAGGGGTCGAGCAACAATCAAAAATGTTACGACGCAAGCTCCTAGTTACGAATGAAAAGACCAAAGATGGAAGCCTACTTGGAATCCAATGCTACGATCTAAAGAAGAGAGCGTTCCCGTTCCTCAGCCTTGGCAGATCACGATCCTCCACGATCCCTCGGATGGACACCTGCACATGCAAGAAACAAACAGATACAAGCATAAAATCCAGCATACGCAACTAAGTATCAGTCAGAAAGGATACTACTCATATTAACATAATGGAAAACAGAGTGGAACCATAATCGTAATCATTCATTAAATACCAATCGAAAGAGATTACAACCAATGTTCTGACGTCGTGGTCTCCTTCGGGTGGGTCTCCAGTTGTCCACGTCTCGCAAAGCTCGCCAGGGAAAGGGCAAACCTCTCCAGAGTCTCTTGACGATAGTCTCCTTACTTGAGTCGGACTTAAGGGAAGAAAGAGGGCTCTTACAGCACAAAGGCTCTTGGGAATTTGGAGATTCAAAGCCAGTACTTCCGTACTAGCTGCTGCGGAATTGAGCAAAGCTATAGATGGAAAGGAGGAGTTGGGATCCCTATTGGCTGTGGGATTGGCCCTATCAACAAGGAAGGTCTCATGGGAGGTACCAAACCACTTCCTTCCATGTAACTCCCGTGTACTCAAACCTCCCAACTCAAGATAGGCAATGGTTTCTGAGTTTGTTGAAACACAACTTCCGCCATATTTATTTAAAAAACACTCCTTAAATTGGCTGGCGCGACTACTGCTCTGGGACAGAGCGCCAGTTGGCGCGGCCTCTTTGTAGGATTTTCCCCATTAGCGCGAGTGATGAACTGTCTGCCCGTGCCAATGCAAAAGGAGGTGTTTTTCATGATTTTTGCAAGGAGATGTCTTCAGGGAAATTGAAGCTCATGCTTAGAGGAATGCATTGATGATGTTTTCAAGGCATGACAATGTTCACAGGTCACAAAATGGGTCCTCCATTGTGCGGGACGGGGAATGGTAGGGATGGTGACAAATTACTGTGTAACAGATGCCCCCTAAAGTATGAGGCCCGAGAGAGAGAGGGGTGAAATGCTTTATGAGAACATGTTCAACTGAAGCCCCGCCATCGAAAAACCTGTGCAGAAAAATACAAATGATATCTCAAGTACATGATGTATATGTGGTATGGGCGCAGCCATCCGAAACAGAGTATGCTATAATCCGGATCCAGGGTATGGGCGCAGCCATCCAGCTAGGATCAAATAAATAGACTCAGGTATGGTCGCATCCATCCAATCAGTGAGTCATGTACATAATGATAATAATCCACAATCACAGCCTGGATTACAACAGACACAATCCAGGGTCTTGCGCTCCATCTCGACCGAAAAAAAGTACAAGTTCAAGCATGCGAATATGTGAGCTGAAGTCGAACATGCAAGAACATCGTCTGATTACCAACCACTGATGAAAGTTTTTAACAGACGCGAGAGAAACCACCAATAATGAAAATGGTCCTCAAGGTACTACTGGTACAATATACGGCGTGTGAATAAATGAGTTGGCGTCGAATACCCGCAGAATCACTCGATCGGAGGCCAATGATGAAAACCTCACGTCGAATGCGACAAACCTGCCATTGAGGCATGAAGGCTCCAAGGTACCATAAAGGAGTCTCTAGACCAACTTCCTGGATAATGAGCTGAAGTCGACAGGAAGTGACCTTGATCGAAGGTGGGCCATAATGTTTCCCATATCATCGACACGAGACAGAGGAACATGATGTTTTTGTTGTGAATAAAGATCGCATGAGAATCAGAGGAAGGTTGATATTTGCAGAGGCCAACTTCTCTTGAACATTTAAACGACACGACAGTGGACTTGGCAGTATTTGACATCAACGGATCAAAAGTCATGGTGACAAGGCAATGAGCAGATGAGAGGTCAAAAGGGATTATCCAAACCCACGGAGGAAAAGTGAAGAAACGAGATGAGATGTCCCCAACCTGACACGAATGCAGACAAGTGCCATGTTCAAGAGCGACATACTGCTGAGGACAACGACGATGGTTCCATATTTCCCCCACCATTTCTGGCGAGTACCCCAATTATTTTTGATAACAAGCTTGAAGGGGATAGCATATGCTTGTAATATAAGTCCGCCCTTCGGGCGAATCCATCCTAGTGCATTTAACGAGTCCTAGGAAGGAAGAACTCGGAGAACATCATTTCGACTGGATCCGATGTCATCAGGGTTTAACGAGTCTGACAAAGGGAGAACTCGACGTCTTTTCATGTTTAGAGATTTTGAAAAGACAGCAGAAAAGTAAACTCCACAGGTCCCTTTTCGTAAATATTTCCTCAGATCCGAAAAGGTAGAAAACAATATCCGATAAAACCTCCTAGTCGCGATAGGCTAGGGTATTCCTTTTTCGTAATCAATCCATCCCAGCCCGAAAAAGGGGTAAACGTATACTAGGTAGATGTCGATTCGTGTCCATTTTAACGAGATCGAAACGACAAGGGCCTCGGCAATCTTTTTATGTTTAGAGAGTCAGAAAAGAGCTGAAAGATGACTCCAAAGTGACTTTCTCGTGTATTTACCGAGTCCGAAAAAGTATAAAATACAACTCATCTCCATCCTTAAAGTCGCAAAAACCTGCTGCTGCACATACCAAGTAAGCGTAAAACCCATTTTCGACATAACATATCCAAATATTTGATAAAGATAACTTTTAAAACTCATTTAACGTCGAAAAAGCTATAAATATGTCAAAATGGTAAAAATAAAATTACATTTACTATTTACCTTGGTAAAAAGCAACAGTGGTCCATTTGGAGTGGAAACTTCTGATGGTGATTGCGACAGATCCGGTTGACTATTCAGAGTCTCGTCTGCTACAGGTAAGAGGCGCTTCACTGCTCTACATTTTCATTCATTTTTTAATAGCTTTCCCCTGTTTATCAGTCATCTGTGGCCACTTTTGAAATTTTAGGGCCGTGCTCATTGGCGCGGGTATCGGGCACGGACCCGTGCCAATGGGCTCTTTTATACAAAGGGCTCGCGCCACGTGGCGTGACTGTTCACAAAATAGCCACGCCAGTGGCCGAACCTAAAAATCCACCTAAAAATTCGATATTTAGACCAAATTGCATGGAATTTGAGGCCTACCAGAGATCTAACTCAGGTTTTATGACCATATGGATGCAGGTAATCAAGAAAAATGGTGATTGAATGGAAGGAACGAGAGCATGGAGAAGAGGATGAACAGGCCCTCCAAAGTGAGGCTTGCATGAATGCCCTCAGAAACTGTGGGTTGAAGAAGTTCTTCCTTACGCCCTGTCTACGAGCTCAGCCCAAGCTCCTCCAGTATTTGATCAGTATTTGGGATGAACATGAACAAGTGTTCAGGTTGCGAGATCAGGTATTGGAGCTGGAGGTTCCTGATGTATATTTCATCACTGGATTGTCCCGCAGAGGTCTGATCCCTGTGTTGATTGGAAGCAGACCATCTGGGGAAAAGATGGAAGAAGTGATGGCACGAGTGTGCCGAGGAGCACAAATGGGATCAGGAAGAAAGAAGGTGGATATCCACACTATCCTTGATCTGGCATTGAGAGTTGTCCTACATACCATCACGCGGGCTGTTGGGTCGCAGGCACCGCACGAGGCCACAAAGGCCCGACTCCTGCTGGCCTCAGAATGCATGAGTCCCTTACTGTTCGACTGGGCAACAACAGTAACAATTAATATGAAAAGGCAACTCACAAAATGCAAACAAGCTAAAATGAAACAGTTTGGCTATGGTTCCATCTTGGTATCATTCATTCTGGAACGCTTACCAATCTTCCAGGGCCAAGGGGCCTCAGTAGCAGATCCGATACCACGAGAGCCAAGAATGGCTCGCTGGGCAACATTAATGCCCAGAGATGGAGGCGGCCAACAGATGTCCTGGAGGCCGGAGTTCTTTAGGTGGTTACGGCGCCAGCTCATTGTAGTGGAAGACTGGCCCTATGCAGGAACTGACTTCACCGGAGACCCAGATCTCCCACTGCCTGAAGGAGATGACTGGGACGAGGAGTTGGGTAAGACCTCATGTTTTTTATTTTATGTTTTATGTTTTTTTTTGTTAATACACATTCGTCCTAACACATTTTATATATGCATGCAGATGTGGGCCCTGAGAGACCAGCTGGGATGTCTCCAATCTCACGGAGGACACAAATCGCCCTTGATCCTCAGGGAGAGGGCACCGGAGGAGAGGAGTTGATCCAGAATCTTGAGGGCATTGCCCGAGGGATCCCGGATTATGCTCGACTGTCGGACGTACCGATGACATACCAGCGTCATACGGTGGGAGTTCCAAGCCGGATCCACCGAATCCTGAGATGCTTAGTGCGTGCAGTCACATGCTATCATGAGCACCATGCGGATTAGCTCTTAGGATTTATATCACATCTATTTTTTGAGAGACGTATCTTCTCCGGATGTACTTAAGACGATTATGTATATTTTGACTTTATGTGACACACTCTATGTAAACATTTTGATATCTATATATATATATATGCATATCTATTTTTGGATGGATCTTTCTTTACATGTGATGATGATTTATAAATTGCGCAAATGTCTGTCTAATACCAAATTTGCTACTGCATCTGTTAATGTATTCAAATGCCTAGGTATATGATGATATGTAATGTAGTCAAAATTCCTTTCCAGTAATTGAATACGCAAATACAGACGTAAGATGGACGGGTTCCTTACCGAATAGTGTCCGTTTAGTTGTAACACTACAAGTTGTGAATCTAGATACACGAGCAATTCACGGATACCAAGGTTTACTGCCTCGGTTAATAATTCCAACACGGCACTATATTCTGCGATGTTGTTCATGGTACGTCCTAGACACACTCCTTGCAGGTTGATCAACTCACCAGCAGGATCGTAGATTACCCAGGATGCTGAAGACAGATTCCTGGTACTGTGGGAGGCAACATCCGCAAAACCAACAAATGGATGAATAGACATCTGCACAACCAGGAAGACCCGATCATCAGAAAGATGTTTACAAAGCACACCACACTATACATGCACACAAATGAAAATCACACACCTATGTACACACACCACACCAATAAATCACTTCAGGCATAGTACTTTTTGAGGTACAACCCATTTATGAGCTGCGCCAGCGGAACTCCTTCGTAATCTATAAGCTCGTAGGCCCCGTTTTTCAAAACGCGCTTTACTATATAGGGTCTGTGCCACATAGGCTAGAACTTACCGGCTCCAAGCTTGTCATGTGCTTGATCATATAGGAGGACGAGGTCTCCTTCGATAAAGGAACGGGGAGAAACAGATTGATCAAAATGAGTTTTTACCCTCTTCTTTTGTGCTTCGATGATCAAAGCAGCCAGACGACGGGTTTCATCTAACTGTTCCAGATATAGAAGATGTTCTTCCTCAGCAGAAGTATCCGGTAAGAGTTCCACAGCTAATTTTATTGAAGGAATCTCACATTCAACTGGCAGAGTTGCTTCCAGACCGTACACCAATTGAAATGGTGTGAATCCGATTGCACTCTTAGCAGATGTTCGGTATGCCCAAAGAGCTGAGAATAGTTGGAGATTCCAATTGGATTTATGAATACCAACTGTTCGCTGAAGCATAGTGACCAAAACCTTGTTCACCGCTTCAACCTGACCATTCGCTTGAGGGTAGTATGGTGTTGAGCTATCGTGACACAAGCCCAACGTTGAAGTCAGCTCTGCCATCATGTAATCTCAGAAATGAGTACCGTGATCAGTGACGATGGCTTGAGGAACCCCGAACCGTGCAATAATGTGGTTGAATATGAATTGAGCAGCCGTTTTCCCATCAACAGCTAGTGTAGGCATCGCCTCGGCCCACTTAGTGAAGTAGTCGATGGCGACAATGATATACGCATGCCCCCCGGCCGAGTGAGGGTTACACGTCATAAAATCCACGCCCCATTTCGCAAAAGGGCTGACGGTAATAACGGGATGCAATGGTAAAGGCGGCGCGCGCATCTTGCACTAGAATATCTGGCATGGATGACATTTACGAACTGCAGTGATACAGTCTTTGAATATGGAAGGCCAGAAATAACCTGCTCGGAGAATCTTCTGGGTAGTAGCATACCCAAACATATGTCCACCACAGGCGCCACTGTGGCAGTCATTCAGGACCTTTTCAGCCTCTTCCAAGGTGAGGCATCGCCAGAGCACCGAATCTACTCCAATGCAATATAAGGTATCTCCTACTATACGGTAGGGTTGGGACTGGTGTCGAATCCAACGGCGGGCAGCTTTATCCAACTCAAACCGAAATGTCGAGGTTTGAAGATACACTATTATGTCACCATACCAAGGATCACGAGTACTGATGAGGAAAAGCGTTTCGTCCGGTATATGATCTTCAGAGTGTGAGGGAACAGAGTCTGTAGGGAGGGAACATATCAAATCCGCGAAGACCAGTGATTTAGTTGACTTAGCAGTAGTGAACTCTAAGTCAAACTCCTATAGGATCACGATCCATTTGGAGTAATTTCCCCCCAGTAATTGTCTGGAAAGAATATACGTCATAGGGTTGCAGTCTGAAACCACTGTTATCATACGCAAAAGGATGTAATGGCGAAAGCGTTGTACAGCGTGTACTGCTGCTAATGCCAACTTCTCGACATGAGCATAGTGCGTTTCTGGATCGAGAAGGTTCCATGATAGGTAATAAACAACATGTTCGTCACCGTCATCGTCATCCTGCACCAAGACCATGGCTATGGTGCTAAATGCGGTGGCTAGATATAAAGTGAAGTCGCGGTGGTAGTCTGGAGGACGAAGCAATGGAGCATTGACAAGCAACGTCTTCAGCTTCTCAAAGGATTCCTGAGCAATTTCGTCCCAGTGAAAGGGAACGTTCTGCTTTAACAAACGAGTGAATCCTTTGGCCACCTCGGCATAATTTGGGATAAAGCATCTAAGAAAGTTTGCTTTCCCTTGCAGACTCTGTAACTGATACAGGGAGGAGGGTGATGGGAGATTTACGATGGCCTCAACCTTTAGAGGGTCAAGGCGAATTCCGTCTTTCGAGACTATGAATCCTAAAAGACGGCCAGAATCAACGCAGAAGATGCATTTATGAGGATTGAGCCTGATATTGTAGCGCCTGCAACGAAGAAAGATATGGCGGAGATGCTCAGGATGGTCCTCTTGCTTACCCGAATGGGCTGGCAAGTCGTCTAGATAAGGCTGAACGATATGGCGAATGTCATGAAAAGCGTAGGACATCGCACGCTGAAAGGTGGCTCCAGCGTTCTTTAAGCCGAACGGGAGTTTTTTATACGCGAAAGTGCCCCACGGACAGATGAATGTGGTCTTGTGTTGATCCTCAGGTGCAATATTGATTTGGTTATATCCTAAGAAACCGTCCATTAAGGAATAGATCTCACTCCCAGCACATTCGTCGATGATCTGGTCGATAAACGGAGTGGGATAATTATCCTTTGGACAGGCACGATTGATGTCGCGTTAATCCACACAGACTCTAATTGTACCCTGCTTTTTATCGACAAGGACAATGTTAGACACCCATTCTGTAAGGGGGATGGGATAAATAAAACCCGCGTTCAGAAGTTTTTCAACTTTTGCCTTGATGGCGGCGGCTTTCCGAGGATGCATGGGATGTAAGCGTTGGCGCACGGGTTTCGCACCTGGATAGGTTGGAATCTCGTGCACTACAATACTAGGATCAATCCCCGGCATTTCTTCGTAATACCATGCGAAAACATCTCTAAATTATTTGAAAAGCTCAGTATAGACTTGAATCTCATCAGGAGAACAAGTCACACCCACATGAATATTCTCAACGATCCCCGGTTTAACGGAGATGTTGATTGGAATAGTTTGAGTAATGTTACCCAGGTTACCTTCTGAAAAAACTTCGTGCATCAAGATGGGCGTTCGAAGAGGAGGGGAAGGAACCTGAGTAGCATAACGCTCCAGACAATCAGTCATTGCCCCCAAGCTAGGCATAAACGAGGAGCGATGATGTCCATCGCCCCAAGGCAGCTCCTCAAGAGACATAGTTTCAATGATAGCCTCATCTGAAGGAAAAGTCTCTCTGAGAGGACCAGGTGAATCAGCCTGACCAAGCTAGGGGGATTGGGAGTAGATGTTGAGAGCCATGCTCAAAAGAGCATGCTGAGGAGGTGGAGGATCCGATGTAGCAACAATCTCATAGTAGCTGATCTCTACTGGCGTTAAAGGCATGGATTCTCCAAACTCATATACCTGCTCAGGCGTAGGAATAACCCAGGGGTCATCGGACCTGGACAACATGTTGACTTGAGCGGTATGCGGTGGTGGTGCGGGGAAGATACCCATGAGGACTGGGTCTTTGAAGAGACCAGGTCCTACACTGTCTGGGGGATTCAGAATTTGATCCACGTATGGCACGTTGTTCTCCGAGGAAGAGGTGAAAAATGACAACTGATCCACCGTGACAATCTTGCCCTCGTGAGGGAACTTAATGAAATGAAAGACAGTGGACGGCACACAGAGCATGGCTTGGGTCCAGCTGCGGCCAAGAAGTATATTGTAGTTGAGTTTAGTGTCAACCACTTCCACTTCTACGTTGACAGTTTTTCCCTGTAATGTGATCGCTAGACTCTCGAGAACACCCAGGGGTTTAGATTCCCGACCATCAAATGCCTCAAGGGCATTGGGAGATGACGACAGGGCTGGAGAGCCGATGGCCTTCCAGCAAGCAGAGGACATAACGCAGGTAGATGCACCCTCATCCACGATGGCCCTATGAATGTTCAGACCGTTAATCCCGACTTAAATAACCAAAGTGATTTGATGTGGAAGCCAGGGAGTGAAATTCTCCAAATCAAAGGTGAGAAGGCTCGAGTCGGTGGGATCAATGCCCCCGATCACAGAAAATAAAGCCTTCCGTTGCGAAGGACAGCTTTGAAGAACTTCTAGCGTAGACATGGCAGACAGTACCTGTGCCAAATCCTCAACAATGCTATAATGTTGGGCGTCATGAGCGTTTGGATTATAAGAAGATCTTCGAAGGACACCTTTAGGAGGTGGCTTCACAATGGGTTCGAGAGTAGGCTTCTCGATTTCCAACGGACCAGAGATAGGTGGGGGAGGCGGCCCATCCACAACTGCCTTCACGGGTGCCTGCCACGGTTCGTTGTAATCCTTCGACTGCGTAGCGACAGAGATAGGTGCAACACTCTTCACCATGAAAACCTGAGACCCAAACGGTGCAGATGGTGACGGCTGTTCGACCATCTGGGTCTGCTGAGATGGGAATGGCTCTTTCAAAACAGCCGGAGTCCCTTTAGGGCCCTTAAGAAGTTGACTAACCTCGGATCGTCATGGACAATCCTTAGTATAATGGTCCCCTTCACAGATGAGGCAAGGGAACTTCAGTTTACACTGGGAGCAATCCTTAGTACAAGATTTAGATTCTGGTTTCAGGGCATCAGATTTAGATTTGCCTTTGCCCTTCTTCTTCCCCTTGGAGGATTTGTCCGTAGGATTGGCCTGAATGGCATTCACCTCCGCGGTTTTGCCAGAATCAGATGAGGCGGGATTAGCAGAAGTATTGTTGGAAGAATTAGCCTTCTGCTTCCCATTCGAAGATTTCTTCAAATTTTGAGAGACAGAACCAATGACACCATCCACTGCAGGGGTAGGCAGGGCCTTAGAGGTTCCGGGCCGTGGAGCATCAGTAAAGATGTCATAAAGCGTGTCGGACTGAGAATAGACAAGATCCAGGTACTGGGCATGCGCGATAGCTTGTTCCTCTGTCACGCACACTCCCATCGCGATATCCTGAGCGATTTTATTCACAAAGGAGGTGGTGAACCAGTGGGTCAGTATCTGATCAGGAATGTGAAACTTGATCAGTCTATGATGGTGCCGCCACTCATGAATGTGATCTGAGATGTGAGTGGCTTTATCCTACTTCAGGGAAGTCAGGAGGTGCATCCCGGCCTCATAACGAACCGGTAACTAGAAATGCGTGAGGAAAGCCATGGCTAAAGAATTGAAATCTTGGAAAATGCCACGGGGTAATTCTATGTACCACTTAGCAGAAGCTCCAGTTAAAGTATGCTGGAAGAGGCGCAAACGGATTGAATCGTCGACCCAAGAGTTAGACGAACACCAAAGGTGATACGTCATCACACGCGCTTGGGGGTCCTCTCCAGCTTTTCCCTCGAACTTGGGACAATCACCTGGTATCTTGGTGGGAACCGGAGGCCAATATGGATTATGTAAAATCGGATCATTGGTCAACTTTGAAACATCCGACAGCTCCAAGGTAGCCAGGAACGGCAATGGTCGATTAACCGTCATGCCAGGCCCAGGATGAGGTCCGGTACCCATACTCCACGATGGTTGTGAATACCCTTGCCCCCACGGGTTCTGTCCCACAGGATTCTGACCGTAGGGGGCATAGGTCGTATAACCAGACTGATTTGGATGCTGGTAACCATAGTGTGGGGCTTGATAACCAGGGTATGGACCCTGATTAGGTGTCTGCCCCATATAAGCAGCGTGTGGATTCGGCTGCTGAGTGTAGGTAAAACCGGGTGGAGGAGGATAATACTGAGAGCCTCTAGGGTGGTTATAGTTCAGTTGAGATTGACCATGAGAATAATAACCACCCTGAGGATGAGTAGGCTGCTGAAAAGTGGAACCCTGCGAAGCCTGATACGTAGGGCGCAGCTGTTGATTCGGCTGCAGCATTGAATGAATCGGCTGCTGAGCAGGGTGAATGGAATGAGCGGGCTTCCCTGAATGAACAGGTTGACCCGACTGAGAGGGCTGACCTGAATGACCAGGCTGACCCGGATAGACAGGCGGTGCCGGTTGCGCAGGCTGACCTGGTTGTAAGTGAGCCCCAGGTTGTACCAGATGGGCCGGTTGGCCTGGAGGCGGAACACCGGGTTGTACCGGATGAACCGGTTGGCCTGGTGGTGGAACAGGACCAGGTGCTTGCTGGAAATCGGTTTGAACTGAAGCAGAACCAAAGGATGGTCCCGGCTGAAATGCAACTTTAGAAACAACAGGATACTACGGTTGCATCAGTAAATAAGGCTAGATTTGTCCCCCAGGACCATAGACCGGTCCTGGTTGGTACCCCGGCTGAGGCTGGACAGGTTGACCGGAAGGGCTGTAATACTGTCCTTGCGGACTGTACAATGGCCCTTGCTGGCCCGCAGGGTAGCCCTGAATGGGCTACCCCTGGTGGTCATAGGGATAACCAGGTTGGCCCGCAGGTTGGCCTTGGAAAGGTTTCCCTTGCGGGTTATAAGCCTGGTGATGGGGTAAACCTTGAGCATAGAGGAAAGCCTCAGGAACGGGTAGACACAAAATCTCCCCGTGCTCGTCATATTGACCTAGAAAAGCATACGCGGGAGTACCATCCTGTGCATAGTGTGAAAAATAAGATCGGTAGGGATCTTGGGAGGACGGTCCAACCTCGGCGTTCGGCTGTTGCAAAGACAACCGATACTCCTCCGGAGAGATATTCTCCGATATAGCAGTGGATAGATAAACATCTTCAAGAGTTGGCCCAGCCCTAGTAGCAGATGCTGAGACAACAGGAGAAGAGGCGGCCACACAAACAGTGGGCCGGACGGGAACAGAAGTGACGGGTGTCTGAGGAGACACCCTGGGTGTAGTAGCAGTTGGCCTCGAAGCAGGAGATGATACTCCCATAGAGGGTGCAGCTGAAATGATCTGACCCAGAGATCTGTATCCCTGTGGTAAAGAAGGAATAGTTGTTGACATGGTAGCCATCTCAGAGTTGTCTCCCTGGAACAATCTACGCGGGAAGAGCTGAGAGTCTTCACCGGACATTGGAATTTCCTCACCAGAATCACTCATGGTTGATCCTGCCGTTAAATCTCGCAAGAGACGGCGAGGACTAGGAGGAAATACAACAGCAACAAAAGGCGAACTCGATGTAAGAGAAAGGAAATCAGCTCCTAATCTCAGTTCAGACACAGGGTCCGAAAAGGGCCAATTGAACTCAACTGGTCCTCCAAAGGGTTGCTTAGCGAGAACCGGTCCCCCGTTAGGAAACTCGGAAACAACAGGCTGTTGTGGTTCAGCAGAGGATTGGGAAGCCTCTGAAGAATCGTCCGTCTAAGGACTACCAGTAGACGAAACCGAAGGTTCCGCCACTGTGGCAAAAGACCAGAGAAAAAGAAGCAAACACACAGACGGGATGAAAACGAGTTAAGACACACGATCAAACAGTCAACAAGCAATATCTAATCGGGCATGTAATCGTGGACGATTAATTTTTACCACATTGGAAAGTGAAAGTCTACCGTTTCATGTTTTAAGAGTCGAGAAACGATAAAAAGATGACTCTATCTCTTTCAGATTTGACACAAGCGTGAAAGGACAAGCGCTTGACGGTCTTTTCAAGTTTAGGGAGTCAGAAAAGACCAAATGACTGCTCAAGAAATACTAGGCACAAAGGGTGTACCAAATATCTGTGAACTGCAATATACACCTTGGTTTCAATAATGAAACAAAAATCGACCAAGGACTTTCCGTACGTGTAGGCAATCTCCCCGAATGCTGTGTTCGGTGTATCAAGGGTATAGGGCGGCAGAATCGGCTTCCTGTGGATAAAGGATTGAAAACCTAGAGGGGTCTCCCTTTATATACTTGACGGTACGGGGAGCACAAGTCCGTACTAGCGCTGTCTAAAGCCAAAAGGCGAGCGACAGCTGCTAGGTTTAAAGACGCCGGAACATGTCTCTAGCCTAGACCTCTAAAAATGTTTCTTTAGATTCCAATGCTGCCTTAGGTTAATTGAATAAATTTTACAGTTGATCTTCAATTAAGTTTCAATTTTCAGGCCCTATCGTATGTAATGTCTTAAAAGACTCTTAAATGCAAAGCTACATGCCACAGTCCAACATTTCGTTCGATGAAAACTAGTTACAGAAGAGTTGAGATCTTTTATACAAACGAAATGATCGGAAGACAAACAATAAGACCTCTAATGCAACTAATGAAATTGAAAACTTTTCATTCAAATCACTAATCACTAGCAAAATTGAAAAGATTACAATTTGCACTAATTGACCAAAACAAAAGAGATTTTTTTTTTTTTAAAATTTTAACGTTTGATAGCTAAATGCACTAAAGAAACTAAAAACAAACGGAACAACTTGAGAAACGATATTGAGAGAGAAAAACAAACAAATTTCACTCAATGACACAATAAATCAGATCCCAAATCGACCAAAGTCTCTCAAAACCAAGAAAAAGACTCAAAGGCTCCAATGGACCATGTGATCTAGGCCCAAAGCGAGACCAAACGAAATTTGAATGAAGGAATGAAAAATCACCCAAAAATCGCAACAAAACAGTGAACAACTACTAAGAGGATGCGTAGGAGCAATCAGAAAGTTGACAGGACAAACGAAACACCAAAACTCCCAAGGAGGGCTCGATACACTAAGCCACTAGATGCCCTAGGGCTTAAAACGTGAAATCGATAGATAAAAGCAAACAACCAAAGGATAGAGGTGAACTCCCAGTCAAACAAGACTCCAACACACTCAGGTAGTCGGAAAATCAAGAAGAAAAACACTGACCAGATCCAGAGAGCTCAAAACTAAGCAAACTCAAAAACCCTACAGGAGTGGCGCGACTGTAAGGCTGCAACTGGCGCTAGAAAGAAATTGGCGCGGGCTAAACAAAAGCAACATGCGTTAATTGGTGCGACTGTCGGGCTAAAAAGCGTGCCAGTCGAGTTTCTCAGCCAAAATTAAAAAAGAACTACTCCAGAAGCAGATCAATGTAAACTAAGCAAACCAAGAAGCAAAAAACAGCAAAAGAACCCAGCCCAGAAGGCTAACCAAGCAAGGAAAATCATAAAACAATCAAACGAGACAATCCAAACGAGACAGTGAAATCTAGACGATCCCCAGTGGAGTCGCCAAATTGTTGAGGAGGTAAATCCCGTCTGCGGACAGAGGCGATCCCTACTAGCCCAGCAGGGGTCTAGCAACAATCAAAAATGTTACGACGCAAGATCCTAGTTACGAATGAAAAGACCAAAGATGGAAGCCTACCTGGAATCCAATGCTACGATCTGAAGAAGAGAGCGTTCCCGTTCCTCAGCCTTGGCAGATCACGATCCTCCACGATCCCTACGGATGGACACCTGCACATGCAAGAAACAAACAGATACAAGCATAAAATCTGGCATACGCAACTAAGTATCAGTCAGAAAGGATACTACTCATATTAACATAATGGAAAACAGAGTGGAACCATAATCGTAATCATTCATTAAATAACAATTGAAAGAGATTACAACCAATGTTCTGACGTCGTGGTCTCCTTCGGATGGGTCTTCAGTTGTCCACGTCTCGCAAAGCTCGCCAGGGAAAGGGAAAACCTCTCCAGATTCTCTCGACGATAGTCTCCTTACTTGAGTCGGCCTTAAGGGAAGAAAGAGGGCTCTTACAGCACAAAGGCTCTTGGGAATTTGGAGATTCAAAGCTTAGGCACTTCCAGACTAGCTTGCCATGGAATTGAGCAGGATTTTATAGATGGGAAAGGAGGGAGTTGGGATCCATATTATTGTGGGATTGGCCCTATCAACAAGGAAGGTTCCATGGGAGGTGGAAAACTACTTCCCTTCCATAGAAATCCCGTAGCCAAACCTCCCAACTCAAGATAGGCAATGGTTTCTGAGTTTGTTGAAACACAACTTCCGCCATCTTTATTTAAAAAAAACTCCTTAAATTGGCTGGCGCGACTACTGATTTGGGACAGAGCGCCAGTTGGCGCAGCCTCTTTGTAGGATTTTCCCCATTGGCGAGAGTGATGAACTGTCTGCCCGCGCCAATGCAAAAGGAGGTGTTTTTCATGATTTTTTTCAAGGAGATGTCTTTAGGGAAATTGAAGCTCATGCTTAGAGGAATGCATTGATGATGTTTTCAAGGCATGACAATGTTCACAGGTCACAAAATGGGTCCTCCATTGTGCGGGACGGGGAATGGTAGGGACGGTGACAAATTACTCTGTAACAGTCACATGAAGTATGGAAATATTAGGGGGTGGTAA
This sequence comes from Pinus albicaulis, assembly GCA_034641835.2. Taxonomy (NCBI): domain Eukaryota; kingdom Viridiplantae; phylum Streptophyta; class Pinopsida; order Pinales; family Pinaceae; genus Pinus; species Pinus albicaulis. Next base: position 908,444,417 of record CM076576.1, on the reverse strand, counting down.
GCCTAGGGTCATATCAATGGATTTCTTGACCTGACAGTGTAGAGGAACCTCTGTGGGTGAGGAGAAAATGTCCTCGTATTCTTCCATGCCTTTTTCCATCTACTGCTTCCATGAAGGGGAGCCCTGTTTCGAGGTTGTGGTCACAATATTCTTCTTTCCTTGTGAGTGAATGGTAATGGACGTAAATTTCTTGGTTTGGGAAACAATCTTACTACATTGTTTACAGTAGTAATAGAGATGGAAGGATGTGGTACTACCTCTGGTATCCTGTACAAGTTATTTCCAAAAGTAATAATAAAACACAAGGCTTAGAATCATACACAACATTTATCCTCCATAAGTATGGTTGGCCCAATAATACATCAGACACATCAAGAGGAGCAACATCATGCAATACCTCATTCGTGAATGGCTTGATGCTATACAGAAGGCGACACTTCTGGTGGATGTGGAGATCTCTTCCTTCATGAAGCCACCCAATAGTATATGACTACGAGTGTGTTATGGATAGTAGGCTGAGCCACTTCATGACCTCTACAGAAATGAGGTTCTTTTTCCTTCAGCTATCAACAATTAATTGCAGTGGAGAACCCTCAACCCACATATGTGAATGGAAGAGGTGATCCCCCTCCTCGGGATCACCCGCATCAACGATCTGCTTCCCTTTTTAATTGTCTTTCTCTGGTTATTAATCAAAATCAAAACATGCATCTAATTCCGGTGCCTTTAGTTCGACCACAAAATCACACAACTTCCTCGTGTCCTTCCTTGGATTTGTGGTGTTGTTTCGAGTCACCCTATTTTGGCCTTACCCCTTGTTCTGAAGTTTTGGGGCACCTTTCCCTGGCTTAGGATTTGCGGATCCAAAGTCTCTTATACTTAAATTTCAGCTCGTTCTTGGAGGCATAGCGATATGTCATGCCAAGCGATGTAATTTCAAGGAACTCCATTTCCTCCTGAATGTATCTACGCATAAAAATGTGGTACTTGAGCACCAAATGTCTCTCTGAAATTTTAATACCCAGCTTTTTGCATAGTGTATGCAACAGATTCATCAGTTCGTGCACATCTTGATCCTTTTGTTGCCGTAGTGTGGTCCATTGGATGAACTTGTCCTGATAGTTCTCCATAGGGTAATATTGTTTCTTGATGCCATCTCAGAATGAATTCCAAGTGGGTGTGGCTGAAAATATAGAGGGTTCCCTCTCATCCTTTTGCTCGGAGTAGGTTTCCCACCAGTATTTAACATAGGGGGTGGCTTTGAGGAGTACAAAAATAATATTTTCTTAGTCAGAGAAATCATCGACCGATAAATACCCTTCCAAAAAATTCAACCATCTATCAATAGCATCTGCATCTATCTGGCCTTCAAATATAGAAATTTCAAAGTTGAATTGTACATTGAAAGGAGAGGCACCTCCAAATTCGTTGCTCGACGTAGATGTGCCATCGATGGGCACTTGTTGAAGGATCTGGGCAAAGTTGTCCATCATCGCATTATTCTATTTCTCGAGGGCCTCCTCAAGCAATATTTTGATAGGATATCCATCTCCCTCATATCTCTTTTCTTCCCCCATGGAATTTCATCTAGGTTTGTGAGGCTGATCTTGCAAGGGTTCAACCAGATTGAGCCCTAACTCCTTATACCCTGACCTTGTTGGGGACATGCAAAGAAAAACAGAGAAAGGAAAACCGCTATGATACCACTGATCTAGATTTATGCATAAATGCAATAATACATAGAAATAAACATAAACACAGATATGCATCAGAAATAATATTTCATTTTATTAATATCAAATAACTGAAATTTGCTTACATACATAATGGAAATAAACTAGATAGGTCACTAGAAGCGTATCTCTCAGAAGAGATGTGGTGGCTACAGGCTTCTAAACTGTGCTACAATGACACTCAAAGGCATATTTATTTTTTAGAAACAATATAAAACCCTAAAGATCTAAAAACCTAACCCTAGGAGATGAAGCGCCAAAATTGTGGGCCTCGTTTGGGTAAATTGGTACATCTTTAGAAGTTCAGGACTTGAAAAAATCCTAAAAATAATAATTTTTGCTAAAACTAAAAAACTAAAAGAACCAATGGTGGGGGTTCAAATGGAACAGGTGGGTGGCCACAAATATCTACCTGGATCATTAGGACCTCAAAATAGCTCCGGAAGTTCATGACGTGAAAAACTACTAAAAATAGTAATTTGTGCTGAAACTAAAAAGCTGGAAGAATTGATGGTGCGGGTCCAAATGGAATAGGTGGGTGGCCACCAATATCCACCTGGATCGTCACTAGTTGCTGAGATGAAGGCTTTTGAATCAGATTCATGTTGTGAATCTGAATCCAAACTTGACAAGGGGAATGAGAAAAGGAAGCAAATTATTGATGCAGAGCCCAATGCCACCATTTCCACCACAAAGATAGAAAAGGAGGAACTGGGAAATAAATAGGAGGAGCATCTCTTTCTCTCCCAAATACGGGTAAAAGGTTCCTCGCTATAGTTCATTGTCGACATTGGGAGCCAAAATAACCTCATTTCAGCAGAGGTCATGAAGTGGTTGGGATTGTCGACCAAAACACACACACAAACATACACCATCATGTGGCTTCACAAAGGAGATGATCTATGTGTTAGACACCAGTGATCCCTTCCCTACAACATCAAGCCCTTCACGGATGATCTATTATGTGAAATTTCTCCTCTTTATGTTTGTGATGTATTATTAGGCCAACCATACTTGTGGAAGAGAAATGATGTGTATGAGGCCGGACCTCGCATTGTTATTGTTACTTTCACAAATAAGTTGTACAAGATACCAAAGGTACCACCGCTTGGTTCTATCTCTTTGTTTATTGCAAAAAAATGAAATAAGATCACCTCCAAAACCAGGAAATTTTTTTTCCTGATGATATTCCCTTAAGGCAAGAAGAAGATTGTGGCCACAACCTTCAAATCGGGCTCCTACGCACTATAACAAAAAATGAACAAGGACGTGGATGAGTATGGGGACATCTTCAGCTCACCCATAGGGATGCCTCTGCACTCTTAGGTCAACCACCCCATCAATCAGACCCCATGTGCGTCGTTGCCCAATGGACCAACCTATCAACACTCTGTTCTGGAGAATGATTAAATCAAGAGGGAGATTCAAGAGCTATTGTAGAATGGTGACATCTAGCCAAATTCATCACCCTCTAGGAGCTCGATCATGTTGGTATAGAAAAAGGATGGGACTTGGAGAATCTATATTGACTATAGGGTGATGAACAAGATCACTCTCCAGGATAGGATTTGATGACCTTCTGGATCAACTCAAAGCGGTGAAATATTTCAGCAATATTGACTTGAAGTCCGGGTATCAGTAGGTACCAATCAAACCCTCTGATATGTGGAAGATTTCCTTCAAATACATGGAGGGCATTTTCAAATGGCTATTCATGCCTTTTGAATTTATATATTCTCCTGCAACCTTCATGAGGCTTGTGGAAGACATCTTGCATCCGTTCACCAACTCATTTGTATTAGTGTACTTGGATAACATCATGGTATTCAACCACACTTTGGAAGAGCACCTCCACCACATCTGACTTATCCTCCAAAAATTGTGGAAACATAATTTATGTGCTAATATAGAGAATTGAACTTTTGGCATGACCCAAGTTCAGTATTTGGGATACATTACTGATGAGCAAGAGCTGCATGTGGATCCAACCAAGATCCATCTCATTTGGGATTGTCTAGCCCCAACCACTCTAAGAGAGCTTCTTAGATTTTTGGTTCTTGCTAATTTCTATCACAGGTTCGTGTTTGGGTTCTCTCATATCACATTGCTCCTGGTTCAAGTAACCAAGGGAGGATTGAAAGAAAAATTATTTGGGTTGGAATCTCAACAAAAGGCGTTCATAGAATTGAAACATCCTCTGGTCTACCCTAGTGCTCACATTACCAGACTTGCAACAACCATTTGAGATCGAGAAAGATGCCTCTGACTATGCTATTGGGGAATTTCTTACTCAACAGGGGCATCCAATGGCATATAACAGTGATACACTATCTGACACAGTACACAAGTATCCCACTTATGACAAAGAAATGTATTCCATTGTGAAGGATTTCCAACAATGGAAACATTACATTTTGAGCAAGGAAACAGTCATCCACACAGATCACCGACCCCTGTAGTTCATACATATGCAAGGGAAGTTCCAGAATGATCGCCACCAGAAATGTTCCACATATATGCAATAGTTTCATTTGAGCATCAAGTAGAAGAAGGGAAGCACCAATAATGTTGCAGACTGCCTTAGCCAACCACCGGTCGTGGCGCTAACCACCATTGTCAACTATTGTGCGCATGAGACTACTGATTAGCTGCTCCTCTACAAGAGTGATCTAAAATACGGCCACATATACAAGACACTTTTGGATGGTACACAAGTTCCAAATTGTCACCTCCAGGATTCACTGCTATATCACCTCTGACACCTTTGTGCTCCTTCAAGCGAGCATGTGAAGATGATTTGGGAACCATACTACGTTCGAGTCCCTCAGAATTTCAGGGATGAGAAAACAATGGCATTACTGTAGAAGTATTTCTATTGGCCGAACATTCGAAAGGATTTCGCGAAGTACATAAGATCCTACACTGCTTGGATTATTTCCAAGCTGACCATCAAGAAACAATGCCTCTAAACTCTGATACCTACCCCTAGTCAACCTTAAGGATCCATATCCATTGATTACATGTTAGGCCTTCCTTCAAATAACCATGGAGATGATTGACTTTTCTTGGCCATCGACAGATTATCAAATATGGCCATTATGGTGGTCTGCAAGAAGAATATCACAGCATAAGCCATCGCTAAACTCTTCTTTGAACGAGTGTGGGTGAATTGGGATCCCATAGTCTAGCATCTCTGATCGGGATAGTAGGTTGCTCTGCACATTTTATCCCATAATATGGTTAGTGTTGGAAACCAAGCTCACCCAGTCCAGAGCTTTCCTTCCCCAAACTAATGGCAACAAAGAGGTCAGCAAAAGGATGAACATACACATTATGCATATGTAAAATTCAAAGCACCCACGCACATGGGATGAGAGCCTTCCCTGTCTACAACACAATTACAACTGAGCTCTCCACAACTCAACTAGCCCCATCACCTTTTAGGTGGGCTTGGGATTCTAGCCACTATGTCCAATTGATGTAGGCATGTCATTTGCGTCTACTTAGTCTGATTTGGCTCATGTTTAATCTGAATCTTATAAGGCAAACAACTTCATTGATCGCATTTAGCACATCCACCAATAGGTTCATGACATATTGAAAAGATCTAATACTAAGTATAAGCAACGATATGATCAACATTGGGTGGCACACAACTTCCAGGTGGGTGACAAAGTGTGGCTACATTTTCAGAAGGAGCACTTTGTTGGACCCCACCTCAAGCTTTCACCACTTTGGTATGGGTCATACACCATCACCAAGGCTATAGGGGCCAATGAATTCGAGCTCAGTATTCCACCATTCCTTGGTCTACACTTATTGTTCAATGTGGACCGCCTTGAGCCCTACTTCCCAACTCTACTAGACACCTCTGACATTGTAGAAAAAATCACAGAAATAGAGTTAAACCTAGACTACATGTAACATGCCACCACAAATCATATCATGGACATGAAAATCAGGAAAAATCCCCAATAGAACATCCAACTCTATCAGGTTGGTAAAGATGGATAACTCCTGCACCAAGGCAAGTGGTTCACTTGGGACAAAGTTCACAAGAAGTTTCCTCATCACATGGATGAACTCAATGCAATGGGGACCATTGCTTCCTAAGCGGGGATGAATCACTAGTACATATGGTAAATTTTCCAACACTTTAGTTCCAACAATTTTGACATATTGTTGGAATGTTCCCCAATTTTCTCAATTTTTTTAATCCCACCAACAATCGTCACTCTAGTGATGTTTAGGGAGTATCATCATAATAGCGATGTTTAGGGAGTATCATTCGAATAGTGACGTTTAGGTAGCATTGTCAGAATAGTGACATTTATGAATGCATCATCGGAATAGTGAAGTTTAGGGAGCATCATCGAAATAGCGACATTTATGAAGCATCATCGAAATAATGACATTTATGAAGAGATTGTCGAAATAGTGACCTATTTACCATTTTCTCCCTCATTCCTTCGAAGTTTGGGCTGGTCGGTTTAGGTACTCGGGTCATGTCATGGTGCCTAAGGAAACACATTTGGGTCGAGTCGAGTCGGGTTGTGTCGTGTGAGGGAAGCCAAGGAAATGCGTCATTTGGGCAGGTTGAGTCAGGTCGAATCATGCAAGGGCACCTAAGGAACGGATCTGGGTCAGGTCGTGTCCGGTCACGTGAGGGCACCCAAGGAAATGTGTTCAGACTTGTGGGTTCGGTTGGGTCTCATCGCGTCGTGCCGTGTGAGGCCTCCCAAGGAAACGGGTTCGTTCAGGTTTGGTCGGGTCGTGTGAGGGCGCCTAAGGAAGTGTGTTTGGGCAGGTCAAGTTGGGTCATGTCAAGTGAGGGCGCCCATGGAAACGTGTTCATGCGAGCTGGGACGGGTCGGATTGGGTTGTGTGAGGGCGCCTAGGGAAACATGTTCGGGCGAGTCGGGTCAGGTCAGGTCGTGTGAGGGTGCCCAGGGAAATTTGTTCAGGCGGGTTGGGTCGGGTCAGGCTGGTTTGTGTGAGGGTGGCTGTATAAAAAATGCTAATTTGTGACCAGTCGTGTTCCTTGCACTTTTGTGAGATCCATTTTCTATTTTCTCCCTCATGCACCCTTCATTCACGCAGGTTGGGTCATGCCATTTGAGGGTGCCACAGGAAATACGTTTAGGTAGAATATTGTGAGGGAGGTTATATCCAAAATGATAAGTTTTTACCACCTGTGTGCCTTGTGCATGTTCGTGTGACTCGTTGTTGTTTTCTCCACCGTGCCTTCAACGTTCAGGCATGTAGGGTCGTGTGATAGTGGCCAAGGAAACGCGTTCATGTCGGGTTTGTGGTTCATATTGTACTATGAGGGTGCCCAAGGAAACATGTTCGAGTGATTAGGGTGAGGTCATGTCATGTGAGGCTGCCCAAGAAAATGCATTTGGGAGAGTCGAGTCGGGCCATGTCATGTAAAGGCGCCCAATGAAACACATTTAGGTGGGTCAGGTTGGGTCATGTCATGTGAGGGATCCAAGGAAATTTTTTTCAGGAAGGTTAGGTCAATTCGGGTCATGTGAGGGCACTGAAGGAAACATGTTCATGCGGGTTGGGTCGGGTCTTGTGAGGGTACCTAAGGAAGCATGTTCTGGCGGGTCAAGTTTGGTTGTGTCATGTGAGCGCACCCAAGGAAACACGTTCGGGTAGGTCGGGGCGGGTCGGGTCGGGTCGTGTGAGGGCACCTAGGGGAACATGTTCATGTGGGTCGGGTCTGGTCGTGTGCGGGCGCCCAGGGAAATGCGTTAGGGTGGGTCAGGTTAGGTCATGTGAGGGTGGCCATATGAAAAATGCTAAGTTTTGGCCACTTCTGTTCCTTGTGCACATTTGTGCGATCCATTTTCTATTTTCTCCCTCATGCCTTCATTTGGGTGGGTGAGGTCGTGATGTGTGAGGGCACCATAGGAAACAGACTCAGGTTGGATCTTATTAGGTAGGTCATATAAAAATGCTAAGTTGTGACCAACTGTGTGGCTTGTGCACATTCGTCTGGTCCGTTTTCCATTTTCTCCCTCATGCCTTTGACGTTTGGACAGGTCGGGTCGGGTCGTGTGATGGCACCCAAGGAAGCTCATTTGGGTCAGGTCATGTCATGTGAGGGCACCCAAGAAAACAGATTCAGGTAGGTCAGGTTGGCTCAGGTCTTGCGAGGGCGCCTAAGCCATGCATTTAGTTCAGGTCGTGTGAGGGCACCGAAGGAAACACGTTAAGCTAGGTCAGGTTGGGTCGAGTCATGTCATATACAAGGATCTGCTTTGCTTGGGGTTAACCTTAGTTTCTCCACACAATCTGCATTAGGCCATCATCGTTTCTTGATGGGGATCTTGACGCCCTGGGCTACTTTTCTCTTTTTGGAGTTGGCTCTAGTACAAGGTTGTGGGTTAGCTAATGGTGAATTTCTAGTACATAAGTGTGTGATTTCAAATTTATCAAGCATTCATAGGCATGTAAAATTAAGGTATGGTATACATTTTGTTTGGTGGACAGAATTATAGTTTGGTTGGATTTTTCTTGATTACAAACAATGGTAAAATAGTGCAACAATGTTTGTTTCCTTTATGAAACAACCAACATCAATAATTCCTTCCAAAAACACCAAAAACAACACAAAATAGAAGCAAACAAGTCTCCATTCTTGTCAATTGATGTTGGGGCTCTAGGTAGCTGAATATAATAAATAAAATAAAACACCTCCAAAATTTCAGAACGTAGTATGAAAAAAATTAACAGTTTCTTAGACTGCATTGTAAGCCAAGAAACCAAATTTATCAATGCAAGGATCTACAATCCTATTTTTGTGAAGCTCGTTCCATCTAAAATTATAAGCATACTTTCCATTTACAAATGGAGTATTATGACATAAATTGAATATTCCTTGATGTGAGTTCATGATATGGAAATTTAGTACAACAAAAATGGGAACATGACAGACTCAAGGTCAGCTCTTTAATGACAGATCTTAATTTCTTTCTTGATATATTGATGAAAAGTTTTGTGGTCCATCAATTGTTTTTTTTTTTTTTTAAATAAAATTCCTCCACATCAAATTTCACATTGCTACCTGTGTAATACAAAACTTGATGTGAATGTCTACTTAAGGCATGAGCAATTTGGTTTTCCTTTCTTTTAATGTGTTTGATCTCCATATCAAATTTGCTAAGGAAATCTAACCATCTTGTTTGCCTTGCATTCAAATTTGGATGACTAAAGAAATATTTCAGATTGATATGATCATTCGTCAGCAAAAATTTCTTACCCAACAAGTAGTGCTGCAACATTTTTCATGCATGTATGAAAATAGCTAATTCCAATTCATAAGATATATAATTTTCCTGATGTTTCTTTAGTTCTCTGGACTCATAGGCTATCACTGCATTATCTCGCAGCAATACTCCTCCAAATACTTCTATATAAGCATCAGTGCATACAAAAAACTATTTTTTTGGATCAACAATTTTTAAGATAGGTGCAATAGTTAATTTTTTTTCAACTACTCAAAGCTCTCTTGACACTTGGCTATCCATTCAAACTTCCTACCTTTTTTCTGCAAAGAGGTAATAGGATAAGCCAATGTAGAAAATTCTTCTACAAATCTGTGGTAATATCCGATAATACCCACAAATGAATGTATTACTGGAACATCTGTGGGTACAAGCCAATTTAAAATTTCTTGTAACTTTTTTGGATCTACCACCAATCCTTGCTTGGAAATAACATCTCCCAAATATTAGATCTTGGGTTTGTAAAAATCACAGTTGTTGATTTTTGCATACAATTCGTGTTCTATGAGTGTTTGAAGTACTATTCAAATATGTTCCCGATGTTCTTCTTTGTTCTTAGAGTACTCTCAGAATATCATCTATGAATACTAGCACAAACCTATCCAGATGTTTGTGTAGAATACTATTCATGAGGAAAATGAATGTATAAGGGGTGTTTGTGAGTCCAAAGGGTGAAGCTACAAAATCGTAATGTCCATATTGATTTCGGAAAGTTATTTTTTGTATGTCTTAATCTTTGATGCGAAGTTGGTGATAACTAGTTCTCAATTCAATTTTTGATAATACAGTTACCCACCTTACTTGATCAAACAAATCATTTATTCGTGGGAGGGGGTACCAATTATTGATGGTTAACTTGCTCAATTGTCTATAATATATGCACATCTCGAGGGTTCCATCCTTATTTTGACAAATAAAACTAACGTTCCCCATGGAGACACACTTGTTCGGATATATCCCTTGTTTAATAATTCTTGCAACTAAAGTTTCAGCTCCAACAGTTGAGGGATACTCATTCTAGATGGGGCTTAGGAAATTGGGGTGGTTCCCGGTACCAAATCAATAAAGAAATCAATATCTCTTCGAGAGGGAAACCGAGGAATTTGTTTAGGAAATACATCCTGGAAGTCCTTAATCACTAGTAAATTTTCTGGAAAACATTTCCTTACTCTCTACTTCAACTGTAATGTAGAAATTTTCCTAAAAAACACAGGTTTTCCTTTTCCTCTTACCACCACTCACTTTCCTAGAGCATCAATACAATTTACTATTTTTTCCAAACAATTTATTACTTCTTTCTATTGTTCCATCCAATCCATTCCAATTAGGAGGTCATAATATCCTAAGGGAATGATATTCAGATTTAAATCTGTGTTGTACCCATTTAATTTGACATGATATTTATGAAATTTATGGTTGACCTTCCATTTGGTTCCTGTAGCCAACTGCACCAGCCAAGAGTGTGAAAAGTTTACTATCTTCAACTTACATTTTTCAACTATATGTGGACTCATATAAATTAAACTAGCTCTAGGATCAATTAAAACAAATACATGTTGGTCAAAAATGATACCTTCAATTTCAATCATAGTTAATTCATGCTCAACTTGTTAGTTTTTAATTATTGCACTGATTCAATGAATCTTTCGAGAAACATCATTCACTATGGTTGCTTCACGAACTACTTTAATGTATATAATTGCACGAGTGTTGTGTGGGAAGTCTTGCAACATGTGAGGCTCACCACATCCCCAGCATTTCAAAGGGTCCTTGGTTTTCACCACATTTTCTCGCTTGATGTTCCTTTCCATGGACTTGGAACCTGTGTAGGAATGGGATGTCAGATTTTCACCACCTTTATTGAACCTTTTTCACTAGTGGTTTCTCCCAAAATTCATTAGATAAGCTGGTCTAGATCTTTTTGAACTTGCTTCAGCCTTCACTTTTTCCTTATTCTGCGAATTTTTCAACTGATCACTCCTGCCTTTAAATTATTGGTAGCATAGTCGTGCCTTCTGAACAGCCTCATCCATAGTCTTTGGATTGTCGAACTCAATTCTTTCTTTGTAAATAGTGGGTAAAAAATTTAGAAATCCTTGCAACCTAGCTTTTTATTCTCTTATGTATGGCACATAGCAAAGTAAATTTGTGAACTTCATCACAAACTCATCAATGGTGAGATGTCCCAGTCTTAGCTCGTGAAATTCCTTTGTTCTGTCATAATAATACCTCTCACTGAGGTATTGAGATTTAAATTTCTCCTGAAATTCTTCCCATGAAAGAATATTTTCATCCACCAAGTGTATGATTTTGGTCTCTTTCGACCAAAGTGTGGCTTTACCTTGCAATATGTAAACTTCTAACCTTGCTTTCATATTACTTTTGTACTCATATACTTCAAACTGTTTTACCATATTTATGAGCCAGCCTTCCGCATCCTCTTCCTTCCCCCTCGTCAAAGGTTAGAGGCTTGATCTTATGGAATTCCACCTTGCAACTCCTTTTTCTTTTTGGAATTAGAGACTGCTTTACAAGACTCTTCCCCACTCTCAGACCTCTCTGAGTTTGGTTATGTTTCTTTCCTTATATTTTCTTGTTCTCCATCTTCATGACTAGATATGGAGGTTAATTTTCTTACCAACCTCTCTTGCTCCTTGCTGGCTTGCAATAAAAATTCATTGCTAGTTCTTAGCTGAACCATTTCCTGTAGCAAAATTTTGATAATTTCTAGCATTTGAGCATTTGGATTTGGTGGGGCATCCCCATCCCCAAGTTCCACATACAACGCTTCTCTTTCAAACATGACATCAACTGCAATTCTTTCTGCACTTTAATATGATGCACAAAAGACAATTACCATTCATAAAACATAATATGTAATTGATTCCTAATTCACTAATCATAATTTAAAATTTCTGATAAGAGATTTTTGACGTGTTGGGACCTGTAAGCCTAGTGTTTTAACTTGGGCTCTGATACCACAAAATAATCGAGAGTAATTGATGAACAAAGAACTTGAGAGTCAAAAGCGGCTTTGGTCTTTGGTTAAATTAATGAACCACCAGGAGCTCGTATGAGAGTCGGTTTAACTACTCTAACCATGGCCGAATATTTTTGAGATGTCAATGAGCAAGATCCACTATTATTTATTGATAACATGTTACATTTTTTCCAAAAGAGATCAGAGGTATCCACCCTATTAGGAATAATTCTTTCTTTCGTGGGTTATCAACCAACTCTTAGCACAGAAATGGGTTCTTCACAAGAAATAATTAATTTCACAAAAAAGGATACATAACCTCGATTTAAGCAATTTACATGCCTACTCACAACTTCAACAACCGTTCTCCTGCTATGACATTTGCACATTTAGATTCTACTAATGTACTATTGAGAGGATTAGATGTGAAGTGTATCTATCTAGTAGTGGATCATTTAGGTCAATCATCGACTATGATTGAACCTTGGATCGTAGGCAAAGAATATTATGAAACTACACATGGGGTTAAGGAAACTTTACAACGTTATAAGGAATCTCAAGACATTATAGCTATTCCTAGACTCGATGAGTTATGAGAGGAAGATTGTTTAATCGTGGCAAGAGCAAGAAAAATTGAACGTTTCCTATCACAACCCTTTTTCATAGCAGAGGTATTGACAAGTTCGTAAGAAAAATATGTTGGCCTCATTTTAACAATTAGAGGGTTTGAAATGATCATTTCTCAAGAATTAGATCTATGGTCTTATCGAATAAGATTTTTAATTGGTGGGTAATATTGATGAAGCTACAGAGAAGGCTATGAAATAAATGGAAAGTTATTTTTGAAAATGACCATAAATTGTTGTGTACTGTCTCCTAATCTAGTGTATTGTCTCCTAATCTAGTCATTTGGGATTCATAAGTTAAAGAAATAATTCTATCAACTAATATTGGTCAAATTTGGGTGTTCCCTAATCATGCTTCACTTATAGCAGTTGTAGATATAGATATTGGCCCATTACCCAATCATGAAATCTATTTGTTTTTTTTAATTCATTTTTATATTTAAAATAGATTTAACTTTATATATATATATAATTTAAAATGTAGTTCAATTATTTTTTTAATATTTTCTACTTAATTAATTTATTTTATTATTTAAAACAGATTTTTTTTTTTAAGTATGTTATGAATACTACCATGTAAATTAAAATTGGAAAAGCTCCATTTCAACATAAATAGGTCTATCAATGTAATTAAAATATATTTAAGAAATAATTTTAAACAATATTAATATTTAAATCACAATAACTTATATATTTCTGGAATTTTGGTTTATGTGATACATGTTACATATTTAGAATTTTTTGGGTAATATTTACATGAAAAAGAACATTGTGGAGGCGTTTCTAACCAACAAGTGTGATTCATCATCATTATAAATCACAATAGTTAATTCGAAAATAACCACAACTTTCTTTTTCATATAATTATTACCAAAAAAAATTCTAAATAATAATATATATAATTAAATATTCATATAAAAATGTAATATATATATAATAAATTTTATTAAAATAAAATAAAATTATATGAAAAATTCATATATATATATATATATATATATATATATATATATATATATATATATATATATATATAACACGTCTCTTTGTTGTTCCCGAAAGCCCATGAATCTCCCGTGTTGATGCCATTAGAGGTGGTGTCTCATGTGGACTACTATACCATTAGTTGTGTAAAAGGATAATCACTAGTGGACACGCTATGCCTACATGCCATGCCATGCCTACCTGCCATGTGATACCATGCCATTTCATTTATATATAATTGCCACAGCCATGCCTACCTGCCATGTGATACCATGCCATTTCATTTATATATAATTGCCACAGCCCCACTCGTCCTTTCGCCTCACATTTCTATTTGTTTTCTTGTCTCGGTTTTATTTGCAGTCTGCGAGCAACCTACGATCGAAAGAAAGCCGTTGGGAACCGTTAATGATGACGATGGCATGGAGAGCGATATTTCTTGTGACTTGCTGCGATATTTCTTATTACATTTACGTGTTTTCTCTGTTCGTGCGTTGGAGGTAAAATTCTCAAATTTATTTGTTCCGATTGATTGTCTCAAATCAGATCTGTATAGTAATAATGTTAACGAATCTTCCCTGAATTAATTAATGCAATCAACAGAGTCGCCTATGCCTTATAAGACAATAAATGTGGTGAACAACTGCGCATTTCCGGTGTGGCCTGCAACCGTGGGGTGAACTAAAGTTGCTCCTCCTCATCCTGAGATGATGAAAGTGAAAGTGGGAGCAGGGAGAGTCATATTCATGGAAGGTAGATCCATTCTAGTCGGGATCCATTTGGGGGAGGACTGGTTGTGTCTTCAATTGCCATGGAATAGGAGGCTGCGATTCCGGTGACTGTGGAGGAAAGCTGCAATGCAAAGACGAGAGTGAGAGTGAAGATCATATGATCACCGCAATCACAAAAGCGGAGTTCGAACTTCTGGGAGGAACAACGAAGCCGGACACGTATTCGGTTACGTTGGAGAATCGTTACAATCTTCCAATGTCAGTGGTTGCAAGCTATGCCGCCAATAATATCAATATCACCCGCCCCTGCGAGTCCATGGAGTGCAGATCCAACGCGGATGTGGTGTGTCCCAAAGATTTGCAAATTAAGAAGAAAGGGAGTGCCGTTACTGCGTGCAACGGTCATTTCAATGGATATTTTCCTAGCTCCCCTGCGTTCAACGAGGCGTTTAAGAAGGCGTGTCCTCGTGCATTCCCTTTCCACAGCAGCACCATATGCCCTCCTTCCACGGCTTCCTACACTCTCATCTTCTGCCCTCGCCATCCTTCGCATTTATTTTCTAGGTTTACCTCCTTCCATAACATTGTTGGAATTTTCAGAATTCCAAAAACAATAAACAGTCCCTCTTCAACACAGAGAATATTTCCAAAAAAAATCACTCCTGGGCAGTTTTCAACTCGGAAAAATATATTTCATATAAAAAAAGCTGCTGTTACAATACTTCCTCTCTTGGAGGGATTACAATTGTGGCTAGCTGTGTCCACGGTGCACAAATAGAGACTCAACGTCTCACTAAAATCATTACTGTAGATACTACATTTTACAGCTCTCTGTCTTTCAAACAATATACTCTATACATTGTATAAAAAGCATTAATAACTTCTTGTGCATATTTCTCATAATAAAATTATGGCTCTGTCTCTCCATATTACAAACGAAATATCTTTATGTCATTAAGATGACCAACCACTAAATTTCCACCATTCACTAAATTTCCACCCTTGAAATCTTTAATGGTCTCAATAACTTAAATGGCTTATAGCTTCAATTCTCATTGATGGAAAATTGACTTTACGGCACTGTTGTTCTTTCTTCACTCATTGTTGTACGTAAAAATTCCTGTGTAATAACATTACAACATTCTGCTGTCCCTTTTTTTTTTTTTTTATATTTACACTGCTGTGTAATACAAAATATACTTCACGGCTTTTTAATATATG
Source organism: Pinus albicaulis (assembly GCA_034641835.2). Taxonomy (NCBI): domain Eukaryota; kingdom Viridiplantae; phylum Streptophyta; class Pinopsida; order Pinales; family Pinaceae; genus Pinus; species Pinus albicaulis. The sequence continues at coordinate 908,428,847 of CM076576.1, read as the reverse complement.
ATGTGCATATATTAAAATAAAACATACAACATTTAAAACTTGTTAAAACCAACTATTAAAAAAATGTTGTGTTAAAAATATTTGACCTGCGATCATTATATATCATATACCATATGGCATATGGGCCGTATAACATATGTGGGCCCGTATAACATATGTGGGTCCCCTTTGTTGTTGAGGGCCCCCTTTGTTGTTGGCGTAAGCAAGTCCGAGGGGTGAGTTCCTCGCCCACAAATCTTGATGGATTCGCCGGACTCCACGCTGGCCTCTTGGATTTGCAAGTTACGGCGAGTTGGAATTAATTCCAACACTCCCCCTTAATTTCAACTGCTGGGTTTTCCTGCATACCCAAGCATTTCCTGAAATATTCAAAGCTTTTCTGTTGTAGTGGCTTTGTGAGGATGTCTGCAAATTGATCCTCCGTTCTACAATGCTGCAAAACAATCTCGCCATTGCTAACCAATTCCCGTATAAAATGAAACTTGGTGTCAATGTGCTTAGTTCTTTTATGAAAAACAGAATTTTTAGACAATGCAATAGCTGAGCTATTGTCACAAAATATCACTGTCCCTTTTACCTGTTCTTGACATAAGCTTCTCAACATTTTCTGCATCCAAACTGCTTGACACGCTGCTGCTGTAGCTGCCACATATTCTGCTTCTGCCGTAGACAATGCTACAATGGGTTGTTTCTTAGAAGCCCATGAAATGGCTCCTGAACCCATGTGAAAAACATAACCAGAAGTGCTCTTCTGATCATCAACACTTCCAGCCCAATCACTGTCTGTGTATCCAACTAAATCTGAACATTCTGAAGTAGTATAAAAAATACCAAACCTTTTAGTACCTTTAACATACCTCAAAATCCTTTTTGCTGCTTGCCAATGTGCATCTTTTGGCTTTTCCATGAACCTGGAAATCAAACTAACAGCATGCATTATGTCCGGCCTAGTTGCAGTCAAGTACATAAGGCTTCCAACTATGCTCTTGTATAAACTAGGATCAAAATCCTTGCTGCTGTCCTCTCTGCTGAGCTTTAATCCCATCACTGTGGGAGTGATTGCTGCTTTGCATTCTTGCATGTTAAATCTTTCAAGTACCTCATTAACATACTTTGCCTGTGAGATGAAAATCCCACTTTCATCTTGTTCTACTTCTATTCCCAAGAAGTATCTCAACAAACCCATGTCAGTCATTTCAAATTCCTCTTTCATGACTGTTTTAAAATGTTCAATAAGGCAATCATCATTACCTGTAAAAATAACATCATCAACATACAAGACTACAATCAAAATTTTACCGTCTTGTTCTTTGATGTAGAGGGTGGGTTCTCCCTCACACTTCTCAAAACCATTTTCCGGTAGATATGAATCTATCCTACTGTACCACGCTCTTGGCGCTTGCTTCAGCCCATAAAGAGCCTTCTTCAACTTGCATACTTTGTGCTCTTCGCCTTTCTTCTCATAGCCGAGAGGTTGATCAATGTAAACCTCTTCCATTAACACTCCATTCAGGAATGCCGACTTCACGTCCATTTGGTAAACTTTCCATTTGTTTTGTGCTGCTATAGACAACACTGCTCTCACGGTTTCCATTCTTGCAACCGGTGCGAAAGTTTCCTCATAATCTATGCCATGCTTCTGCTTATAGCCTTTGACAACAAGCCTTGCCTTGTGTCTCTCTATCTTGCCTTCAGCATTACTCTTGGTCTTGTAGACCCATTTAACACAAATGACATCTTTACCTTTTGGGAGTTCAACCAAATCCCAAGTTTTGTTCCTCTCTATGGCATTTATTTCCTCATCCATAGCTTCTATCCATTTCCTATCCTTGATAGCTTCTTCGAAATGAACAGGATCATCAACATGACAATATAAAGTAAACAAAGAATTGATACCTTCATTAGCTATATCTTGTTCATAAATGTCTTTCAAGCTTCTGAATTTCTTACCTTTTTCAGTAGGTGTACAAGTACTTGAAGAAGCACTTGAATTTCCTCCTTGTGGTGTGCTTGGAGAAGCACTTTCATTTCTCCTCAAGGGTGTACTTTGCGGTGTTGATGATGCTGTTTGGGGATGTATTTCAGCCACCTCATCATCATTCTCATCATGAGATAAACAGTGTTTAACATTCACTGTTTTCTCTATGCTTCCATCCCAAGCTTCCTCTTCAATGAACTGTACGTCCCTGCTCACAAGAAACTTCTTGCTGGATGGGTTATATAACTTGTATGCCTTGGATTCCTCACTGTATCCAATGAAAATACATTTCTCCCCCTTGCTGTCCAACTTCTTCCTTAGCTGATCCGGAATGTGTGCATAAGCCACACATCCGAAAACCTTCATGTGTGTGACACTTTGCTTTGCGCCACTCCATGCCTCTTCCGGCACTTTGTTCATAACTGCTTTTGTAGGACATCTATTCAAGATGTACGCTGCACAATGTACAGCTTCAGCCCAATAATCATTCGGCAAATGCTTTGCCTTTAACATACTCCTCGCCATGTCCATTATGGTTCGGTTCTTCCTTTCGGCCACTCCATTTTGCTGCGGAGTATATCTAGTTGTAAACTGTTTATGAATACCATTTTCTCTACAAAAACGTAGAAAATATTTAGATATATACTCACCTCCTCTATCAGTCCTTAAGACCTTGATATGCAGCCCACTCTGATTCTCAACAAGTGCTTTGAAATTTCGGAATTTTTCAAACACTTCACTTTTCTTTTTCAAAAAGTAAACCCAAGTTTTTCTTGTAAAATCATCTATGAATGTTAAGATATAGTGGCTGCTATCAAGTGATGGAGTTTGCATCGGTCCACATACATCTGAGTGGACAAGTTCTAAGGGTGCTTTTGCCCTTATGCTTTTCCCGGAAGGAAAACTTTCTGTGTTGTTTCCCAAGAATACAACCTTCACAAAGGCTGTCCGGTTTCTCTATCAATGGTAAACCACTTACCATCCCTTTTCTGTTCAACATATTAAGACCTCCAAAGTTGAGATGTCCAAATCTCAAGTGCCATAACCAATTATCATCCTTTGGTTCGCTTTGAAAAGTCTCCTGTGCAACTGCTGCTTTCTCTTCACCATTCTTCAAATCTGCTCTCATTCTGAGAGGGAACATCCTGTTCCTTGTCATCTTCACTTCAGCAATACAAAGTTTGCTGGGTGGTTTATCCATGATGGTACAAACATCATTATCAAAGAAAACATTATACCCCTTATGGACAAGCTGTCCAACACTTAAGAGGTTACATTTCATTCCTGGAACATAATAAACATCTGCTATGGTTTTCTTTGCACCTAATATTGTTAAAACATTTACATCTCCTTTTCCCATAACAGAAACTTTGCTATCAGTTCCTAGTGTGACTTGTGACTGCACACTTTCATCTAACATAGAAAACATTGGTAAGTTTCCTGTCATATGGTTACTACAACCGGAGTCTAGAAACCATAAGTCTTCACTCTTTTCTTCAGCCATATTACAAGCTAAAAACAAATTACTTTGACTGTTGTTTTCTTTTGTGAAATTTGCACTAGTTTCACTTCTCATATCATTCTGCTTCTTCTTTCTACATTCATTAGCGTAATGACCATATTTCTTACAATTGTAACATTGGACATTGGACTTGTCATACCTTTGTCCTTGTGCATTCTGCTGACCATTCTGTTGGCTGCTGCCTTGGCCTTGATGCTGATTTGGATTGCTGCCCCTTCCTTGAGCATTTGCTGGACTGTTCCTTCCACCTCTGTTCTGGCTTCTGCCTTTTCCTCTTCCTTTACCTTGCCCTCTTCCTCTTCTGAAAGACATATGGGCCTTAAAGGCTTGTTCAAGAGATGAGTTTTCACTCCTACTCAATCTCTGTTCATGGGTAATCAGTGATGCATGTAATTCATCCACTGAAAACTTTGTGAGATCCCTTGTCTCTTCTATGGTGGTGACAATCACATCGAATCTTGAGGGTAAACTTCTCAAGAGTTTTTCAACAATCCTTTTGTCTTCAAGAGTCTCTCCATGAGATCTTATTTGTGTGACCATTCCAATCACATGAGTGAAGAATGAGTCAATGTTATCTGACTCTTTCATGCAGAGAGTCTCAAAGTCTCTCCTCAGCAACTGAAGTTTTGCTGTCTTCACTCTTTCCATGCCTTGATAGGCTGTCTTGAGAGTTTCCCATGCTTCACTGGATTTCTTAGCTGTTGCTATCCTTGGAAACACACTCTCATGCACTGCTTGATACAAAAAGAAAAGAGCCTTGGCATCTCTCTTCTTATTGTTCTTCAGTGACTCCTTTTCTGCCTGAGTTAAAATAAAAAACTCTGCTTCATTTGCTGGCTCTTCAAAGCCATCCTCAACTAATTCCCATAACTCTTGTGAGGTAAATAAAGCTTTCATAGTTATTGACCAGTAGTCATAATTTTTTCCATTGAATTGTGGGAGATGGATACTTCCCAAACTCATACCAGTGCTGGAACCAGCCATTCTGCACTTCTAACTATGATTTCAAAAACACTTGAATGTGTGTTTATAAAACTAACCAACTGTTCTGCAACAATTACACAAAAAACTGTATAGAGAAATACCTTAAATCCTTTATGTCTGAGTCTTCACACTGCTGGAGAAGCTGCTGCAACAAAGAATTCGTTTCCTTCAGCTTATTTGACCTTCAAATAGCCTGGATTGGCTCCGATACCATGTTGGAATTTTCAGAATTCCAAAAACAATAAACAGTCCCTCTTCAACATAGAGAATATTTCCAAAAAAAATCACTCACAGACAGAGTTTTCAACTCAGAAAAATTATATTTCATATAAAAAAAAACTGCTGTTACAATACTTCCTCTCTTGGAGGGATTACAATTGTGACTGCTGCTGTCACAGTGCACAAATAGAACTCACTGTCTCACTAAAATCATTCACTCTGTGAATACTCTGTTTTTGCAAAAACACTCTCTGTCTTTTTCAAACAATACACTCTGCTGTGTATAAAAAAGCATTCAAACGCACTGCTGTGCATATTTCTCATAATAAAATTATGGCTCTGTCTCTCCATATTACAAACAGAAATATCTCTATGTCATTAAGATGACCCAACCACTAAATTTCACCGCTTCAGAAATCTTTAATGGTCTCAATAACTTCTGTCAGCACCGCTTCAATTCTCATTGATGGAAAATTGACTTTCTCGCATTGCTGTTCTTTCTTCCCGCATTGCTGTGCATTAAAAAAAATCCTGTGTAATAACATTTACTGCTGTCTTTTCCCTTTTTATATTTACACTGCTGTGTAATTAAAAATCCACCTCTGCTTCACGGCCTTTTAATATATATGTCACATATATTAAAATAAAACATACAATATTTAAAACTTGTTAAAACCAACTATTAAAAAAAATGCCGTGATTAAAATTTCAACCGGCGATCATAATATAACATATAACATATGTCATATGGCCGTATAACATATGTGGGCCCCCTTTGTTGTTGACGTAAGCAAGTCCGAGGGGGTGAGTTCCTCCGCCCACAAATCTTGATGGACCCCCGCGGACTCCCTTTGCCGCCTGGCCTCTTCTGCCGTTTGCAAGTTCTGGCAGTTGGAATTAATTCCAACACATATAATGCATTTATTTTCTAGGTTTACCTTTCTCTCAAATGCATTTTCTAGGTTTACCTCCCTTGGCCTTCTCTAGTTCAATAGTTCCACTCCAAACGCATTTCTCAATGGGCTTTTGCTTACGCTCATTATGTATTCGAATCACAGAATAAGAGTTTGCATTACATGGTTATGAGTCTCACTGCAAATAACGTGTGTGGAGCACCAGCCATGCATTTGAAATTGTTGCATAATGGATGATCTATATTACTTGTGTTCCCTTTGCTTTTGTCTTTTCTAATATCATGAATCACATCATTTTCATTTTGTTTTCAGCGTCAAACACCCTTCACAACGGAATGGCGACATTCGGTTTAAGGAATAGATCCAACGTTATGTTTCATAGTGAAAAAGAACGTTTAAGAAATAGATCCAACATTCTGTTTCATTAATCTCTATTTGTACTTTGTTAACGATGATCTTGTAAATTGTTTTTAGTCTTGTGCAAATATAAAAATTAAGACTGCAACAATCTGTACTTTTATTAATGTTTGTTTGTACTTTGTTAACACTGGTGTTATTAAAGTGAGACTCCCCGGTGTAGAAGACCTGTTTGTTTGTTTGGTGTTATTAAAAGTGAGACTCGCCGTGTAGAAGACTTGAAGCCTTGAACTTGTTAATTTATAGCTATCAAGGGATTGTATCAGATGTATCATACAAACTCATGAATGACAATGTACTTTAAGCTTATTTTTTCCTATGAAATGAATATGTATTCATCTATTTGTATTATGATGAACATGTAATCATCTATTTAGATTGAGATCATTTTATTAAAACTGTCAAATTATAATTTGATTGGTATTTTTTATTAGTATAATTTATTTAAAATTTATTTAAAATTTTGTCCAAAAGATAGAAATTTAAAATTTTAGAGAATATTTCTTATTTCTAATATGCAAACTATAAAAAACTTGAAGTTATTTTAGTAAAAATAATCAAATTTGTAATGGTTTTTTTATAGTATATATAAAATTTTAGCTACTTTTAAGGTAAACTAATCTTATACTATAAAATTTGGATTAATAATTAAAAAAAAAATGGAAATTAGCTTAGTCCACCTACAAACATTACATCCTAAATCCCCCCCCCTCAAGTTTGTGGAGAGGTAACAACTCAAACTTGTGATTCTAACAATTTGATTTTTTCTATTTGATCATGTGATTAGTTCTCTGAAACTCGTGATTCTATGTGATTATGTGATTAGTTCTCCGAAACTCGTGATTCTATGTGATCATGTGATTAGTTCTAGTGGCTAAGTTTATAGAACATTTCTATTTGTATCAAGTAGAGAGCCTCACTCCAAAAGCGTTGAGAGAGTTAAACCCATATCATTTTAATAAAATATGTACTTTAACCATTGGAACTCAAATAATAAAATTAACCCTCAGATTTAATAATATGGAAATCTATTAAATATAAATTATATTTATTACCTATATAATAAATTTAAATTATTAATTCACATAAAAATATATTTAGTATAAAAATTTACGATATATAAAATTCAAACACATTATATAATGGAAGTGGACCAAATTTTATGTACAATTTTTTAATTTAAAAAAATAAATATTAACCATTTTTATTTTCATATGTTGTTTAAGATGAAGTTCATTTATTATATATATATATATATATATATATATATATATATATATACATATATATATATAAATGTGAAACAATCAAATAATAATATAATTATTTTGAATTTTGGAGTTTTTGATTAGACCTAGTAAAAACAAAATGGTTAAATTGTGTCATATTTTGTTATTTAAAATGCATTTTTAACTCTATATATGGATTCCAAAACGTGAAAATCTATGTGGTATTTGGATTGTAGAAACTTAACAACTGAAACTCACCATTCCAAAGAATCATTGAGTACAATCCTCCAATAAAATGTGCCAATAAAATATTCAAAACAGGTAGACTACAACATCCAAAAAGAAATTGTGTAAGGTTTGAAGTTGTTGGTTATAATCCAATGAAATTTTTTTGGTTAAATTATATATATATATATAAATAACATAAAGGAAAATTTTAAGCATGAATTTTTTTGTTAAAACTATAGAGAATATTTTTTATTTATAATATGAAAAATTTAAAACCCTTGTAGTTATTTTGGTAAAAATAGTGAAATTTATAATGGTTTTCTACAGTATCTATAAAATTTTAGGAATTTTTAAGGTGAAATAATTTTATACTATAAAATTTGGACTAAATTTTTTTACAAAAAACATAAATTAGAGTAGCCCGCCAACAAATATAATATTACCTTCTAGGGCCTTAGATTGTGCAGAGATAATAGCTCAAAATTGTGATTCCAACAAATGTATTTTTTAATGTATTTATTCTATATAATCATGTGATTAGTAGTCGCGGTTATGTCCATAAAATATTGTGATTAGTACTAATGACTATGTTCCATAACATATTTCTATTTATATTAGGTACATAACCTCACCCAAAAAATATTTAAAAAATTAACAATATAACAGTCTATTATATATAAATTATATTTATTACCTATATAATTAAGAAACATAAATTCTTAATTCATATAAAATATATTTATTATAAATAATTTAGCATATATCAAATTCAAACACATTATATAATGGACATCAACCAAATTTTAAGTACAATTCTAATATTTTAAAGAAGAAATGTTAACAATTTTTATTTTCGTATATATAGATAATAAAAATAAATATTATATAAATATAATATAATAGATATATATTTTTTTATTTATATTTATATATTTATTGTAAATAATTTTACATATATCAAATTCAAACACATTATATAATGGACATTGACCAAATATTAAGTACAATTTTAATATTTTAAAGAAAAAATGTTATCCATTTTTATTGTCATATATTGTCTATGGTTTAAGATGGAGTTTATTTATTTATATATGTGTGAGACTTTTTTAGTTGAAGTGAAATGTGAAATCATCCAATAATAGACTAAATTTTTAGTATAATTTTTTATTTTTAAAAGAAACACATATTAAAAATTTCATTATTTTTGTTTCTTTCATGTATACATATATATATGTTTTTACATATTATAAATATTTTGTAAAATAAAATTGGGAAAAATGTATCTTAATATAAACAAGTCAATCAATGTAATTAAAATATATTTAAAAAATAACTTAAAAAAATATTATTATTTAAGTCACAATAATTTAAGTAATAAAAAAACAATAAAATTAATTTTTTTTATATCTATATAATAAAATTTAAAAAAATAAAAAAATACATTTATATATAATAATTTTTTTTTAAATAAAATAAAAACATAATTTAATATTTTAAAATTACCGTAAAATTATGTAATTATGAAAATTCCATCTTTAAAATATATATGTATTGATACAATATATTATAAACTAACCAATATATAAATTAGAAAATATATAAATAAGCTCCAAAATCATGGTTTATGTTGTAAGTATCATTTGTGGTTGAACTATGATATGAAACACTTACTTATTGGACTAAAATTTTAAGATAACTTTTATGGCTATGCTTAAAATTTTAAGATAGACATTGATTTTCTACAATCTTGAAGAAATTATTGTATGATAAAATAGGTTAGATATAGATGAAATAAATAGGGAAAGATGGAATGGGTAGAATAGATTCTACCAAAGAATTCCTTCCCAAAAGCTCGAAGTATTGAAAAATTCAATCCAATTATTTTCCGAAAATGAAATCATATAGAATTTTTTAACAATATACTCAATATTTGCATCTTTATCGAACAAATATCCCAACTCCATTAAGAAGTATGCTTATTTATGGATATCAAATTAGTATTCATTATAAAGAAAATGTAACAAACATACAATACGATCTTGATGTTTAATAGTGTTTGTGATTACATTTATCTATTCACTCCACTAGAAAATATTTTTCTTTTCTCTACTCACTAATAAATTGACTAATTAGGCTCATATTTTTATAGTCTATCAGATGTCCCCATCTAATTCATGACAAATTTCTACTAATTCGTTTCAACTATCCACACAAATAATGCTTGGGTTTATCCATAGTTTGTGTCACAATCAACTAAACTGCTATCCTAGTAAAAGTAATTAATAATTTTTTTTTTTTACAATTAACCACTATCACACAACCTTCACATTACAGAACTAACATAATACAGCCTTCTATATGAGATACACATATTATAAATACGTGGTTATAGAAACTATAGAAATAAATTATTCCAAACTAAATCTCGGAAGCACAAATCCATTCTCATTATGCTACGGTCTAACTCTCGATATGGAACTAATCTATCACAATGAGTACACTTGGGCTTTATTGACATTGACGTAAATGCTATTAAATATTTTAACCACCATGTGTATTGTTTTCCGCTCGGTACACTGAGATTGCATGTTATCCATCGGGCGAGGCCTATCAGATTTATTCACCGTATCCAGTCATAAATTTCCATGTCACATTTGGAGTTAATTGTCCCGCCATATGGCTTCGTTCTTGCCTGGCTGGGTACAGATGTCGCCCGTCAGTTAATTGGCGGTACCAGGGTAGAGTTCGAGAGCCAGCAAGCAAATCACGCCTCGTTCTCCGCAGAGATTGCAAGGGAAGATCATCGACTTGGGTTTTCGTCCACCACCCTGTCTCACAGGCTCGGAGACTCTTTCATAGCGCGCTGCCCGCCACTATTCCTTCCAGCCTGCATGGCTAGTCACCTTGATTTGGAGGTAGACGCTACTATGAATACTTCAGTTTAACGACCAGTGAGGTGTTATAAATGATTCTACAGGTTTTCGAGCATCCACTAAAATATTTTTGGTTCGCCCATGTGCAAAGGTGTTCTACGAACAGTTTTGCCTATGCATGGCAGGGTGACGGTGGAGGATGGCTATGTAGATCGTTACTTGGCTCTCTAGAAAGAATCCGCCTTAAGTCACAGGTATAACCGGCTTCGGCCTCTTCTTCTCCTATTTAAACAAATAAATCGAGAATCTGCCTTTAAACCTTGTATGATCTGGTGTTCTTTTCTCTGGACAGGCTACGCGAGGTTTAATACTCTTTTCAGGTACGAAATCCGAATATCAACCCTTCAGCTTCTTAAGAATTACACTTGTCCATTTTATCTTTCCAGCACTAAATCTTTTGGAAATTTCCTAACAAGTTTTTTGTTTGTGTGTCTGTAGGTAAGATGGCCGGTTATGCCTTTCTTCCACTGAGCGAGTTCTATAGTTTTAGCTCAGCAGATGAAATGACCGGTTCCCAATTTACACAGGTACTTCGACGCTCATGATTGCTCAGAGTCATGGCGTATATTCTTCAGCTACTGTTCTAGTCGGGTTACGGCTTTTCTAGCCTAGGTTTTCTTTTGTTTCGCTTCAGAAAAAGAGAGACTGTTATTTTTCAGAGGGTTTAGTCTAGACCCTATTCTATGTGAACAGGTTACTATTTCGCAATACGCACAATGTATTATTGTTTTAACTAACAGCCATCATGGCCAAACCCTTTGACTACCCTGTTTTAATCTGGTCCCTACGGTTCTAACTAAACTCGATGTAGCTTATAATACAATAAATTCTTACTTATGTGTTGCTCGGGGTTCTGGTTTGAAAATCATTTGGGAATTATTTATACTGTGTGCGATGATAAGCAATGACACTGCTTCCATCGTCCGCAATTACTTCCTATGTTTTATTTCTTAAGTACGGTTATGCCTCTTAATGCAGTTCTTTACCTATAGAGTATTACAGTGCACGGCCAGGACTTTAACAGGTCGAGTGTATTCCATGAAATGGCGTAGGTTTGTGCATGCATCTGAAAGAAAGTTTTCCTACTTAATATCGACAGTATTTATATCTCAAATGTAATTGTAACATAGCATACGTTTGGTGTTCCACGATATCTTGTATCTGTTCATAAGTTAAGACTTCAGTTTTATTATTTAGATTACTTAATCCTATGTGGCACCGGCCGCCGTAATCATGGCCGTGTATAGTCTCAGGAATAAGAACAGGAGCGAGTAGGGTTTCTGTTCCCAACTCCGCTCTACAAGTTCAGCGCTATAGCATACACCTGTCAAGATGTGATTTAAATACTGTTTAGATAGCACATGTATTCCTGTTCTTCTTCTTTTTCTATCGCAAACATGATAAATAACTACAAGTTCATTCTTCTTGTTTTATACAACGTAAATGATTACTGGTGTTAACCGTTGCTTAATAATGTAGAATAAAACCCCATGTTAACCCTGGTATATTCTTGCTTTATTGTTATTCTACTAACTTTCTTTTAAACGCTTCATATACAAATATAAAGATTATCTGCTACAGAGTTTTCATATTTCCAGAGTTAGTTGTTATTCCCGCCCTTAGGTCTGAGGGATATTTTCACGAATAGTTATTAAACACTTAACCATTACTGTACTCAACTACATCACATTTAAATAGTGTAAACAGATATTTACTGTAATCATCTTCATCACATTTTAGTAATGTAAACAAATATATATATATACTGTAATCATCTGCTTCACATTTTAGTAGAGTAAACAGATAAACGGTGATTCCCGTATTATAACTTTGAACAAATTCTAAAGTACTTATCTGGTAGGACACAAATACTCTCAAACTGTGGTCCTCCCAACCATCAAGGGAGGCAATGACGTCCCCCACTTTCCCCCTAGCTCTAGAATTCAGTCGGCACTACGGGAACAGTGGAATCCTGTCGTGACCTCTGGACGGCCAATCCAGCCACAGACAGACAATCTGGATACAAGGTTGCAGAAGCTTTTCTCAACTGTCCTTTTTCCACAGCTCTAGAGAATACTTCACCTTACTCTTTCCAGAGAAAAAACACAGAACCCCTAACTCTCCCTTGGGATTTCCTTTTATCCCTGGAGGTTAGGTAACTGTCCTCTAACTGTTCCCAAGTAACCAACTTCTATTCTTAGACACTTTACCAATAGTTTAAGAGATTCATTTCCTTTTACCAACTCAGTAACAAAAATAGTGTTTCTTGTTGAGTTTCTTTTACAAAATAAAATAAACATATATTAAAATAAATAAATTGTCTTTTAACTAAATTCATGCTAATTAGCTCTAAATGAGGCTGTCACATCTTCCTCCCCTGGAAGTAACACCGTCCTCGGTGTTTCAGTCCAAGTCTACAAAGAGCTTCGGGTATGCTTCCCGTACAAACTTTTCATCTTCCCAGGTAGCTTCGTCAGGTCCAAAGTGCGTCCATTGCACTTTCACCTGTGTAATTATTCTTTTTCGAAGTTCAATTTCCCTACGATCAAGTATGTGTAGCGGCTCTACCAGAAATTCTCCGTCCGGTTCTACCTGAAAAGTAGCAACGGGATTATCAATTAGTAATTTCAGATTTGTTTCAAACTTCAGCTAGGATTTTATTTCCTTTCTTTCTTCCTACCTGAATGTTTTGCCATTGAATTACATGTTTTTCATCATGCACATATCGCTTTAACAAAGATACATGGAATACATTGTGCACTTTAATGTGACTAGGCAAAGCCAGTCTATAGGCCACTGGTCCCACCCTTTCCAGAATTTGGAAGGGTCCGCAGTAACGAGGAGCTAACTTGGCGCAAGAAGTCCACCTTAAGGTACTTCTTTTAGGCTTAATCCTGACATACACGTGGTCACCTACTCCGAATTCGCGATAAGACCTCTTCTTATCTACAAAGACCTTCTGTCGGTCCTGCGCGGCCTTCAAATTTTGCCTTATTCTTTTTACCTCAGTTTCTAGCTCAGCCAAAATTTCTGGTCCCAACATTAATTTCGTCTCCGGAATGCTCCAGTTAATTGGTGTACGACATTGTCGCCCATATAATGCTTCAAAGGGGCTCATTTTTAGAGACTCCTGGTATTCGTTATTAGATGCAAACTCCACTAGGTGCAGGTAATCTTCCCATTTAGTTGGCTGCCGCATTAAATACATGCGCAACATATCCTCCAAAACTTGGTTTACCCGTTCCGTCTGCCCATCAGTTTGAGGGTGATAGGCAGTACTGAAGTGTATTTGAGTACCCAAACCCGAAAACAAGGTTTTCCAAAATGCGGAGGTAAACTTAACATCCCGATCGGAAATCACAGTCTTAGGTATACCATGCAACCTAAAGATTTCCCTCATATATATGTCTGCAATCTGCACGGTTTTGTAAGTGGACTGCACAGGTATGAAGTGGGCAGATTTACTTAATCTGTCCACCACTACCATGATTGAATCATTTTTCTTCCTTGTTCGAGGTAAGCCTGTGATGAAATCTAAAGAGATCACCTCCCATTTCCATTCAGGAATGGGTATGGGCTGTAGTAGTCCTGCTGGGTGCCGATGCTCCACTTTAACCTGCTGGCACTCTAAACACTTACTCAGATATTCTGCAATTTCTCTGCGCATACCAGGCCAATAATATATCTTTCCAATCGCCGAAAGCATTTTTTGATAACCATGATGACCAGCATAGTTGCTGCGATGGTACTCGTCCATGATTAACCCCTTGAGACTTGCACGATTAGGAACATAGACCCTTCCGCGAAACATTAACATTTGTTCCTCATTACTTCCATACTCGGATGGCTTTCCTTGCTTCAGATCTTCTTCCATTTGTCACCACAAAAACTGATATTCTGGGTCCTTCTAGGCCTCTTCCCTTATTTGTTCTGATAGCTGGCTTACAGGTTGGCTGTAATATATTGCATAGATCCCATGCAATTTCCTACTCAAGGCTTCGGAAACTCGGTTTTCTTTCCCTTTGACATGTTGTATGTCCATGTCAAATTCGCTCAAAAAGGCGTTCCACCTTGCTTGCCTAGAGTTTAAATCTGCCTGCTTGAAGTAGTTAGTTAAACTGCTGTGGTCTATTTTGAGTATGAACCTTTTGCCCAGTAGGTAATGCCTCCACACTCGGAGAGCATGAACTACTGCGGTGAGTTCTCGATCATAGGAAGAGTACTTTTGTTCATGCTCTCTCAATTTCCTGGACTCATAGGCTATTACCTTGCCTTCCTGCGTTAACACTGCGCCCACTCCCTCCTTGCTGGCATCAGTACACACCACATAATATTTGCTGGGGTCAGCAACTTTCAGCACTGGTGCTGTGGTTAAGAGTTGCTTCAGCTTCTCAAAGCTGTTATGACATTCATTCGTCCATTTAAAAGATCTGCCTTTCCTTTGTAAGGATGTAATAGGATAGGAAATCTTAGAAAACCCTTCGATGAACCGCCTGTAGTATCCTGCCAGACCCATGAATGATCTGATATCTGCCACATTCTGTGGTACTCGCCATTCCATGATGGTTTTAATCTTTTTGGGGTCCACCGCTATTCCTTCAGCTGTCACAACATGACCCAAATACTGGATTTCTGATTTGAAGAAATCACACTTGCTGAATTTAGCGTACAGCTGATGCTTCCTTAGTATCTCTAACACTATCCTCAAATGCTCCTTATGTTCTTCCTCGCTCTTGGAGTAGATCAGGATGTCGTCTATGAAGACCAATACAAAGCGATCTAAAAACTGATGAAAAATGCCATTCATCAACCTCATAAAGGTTGCTGGCGCATTTGTCAACCCGAATGGTAATACTACAAACTCATAATGTCCATATCTGGTGCGGAATGCTGTCTTGCAAACATCCTCATCCTTGATTCAAATTTGGTGATATCCAGACCGCAAATCTATTTTAGAGAACACTTTGGCACCTCTCACCTGATCGAATAAATCATCGATTCTGGGTAGAGGATATCTATTCTTAACTGTCAGCTTGTTGAGTTGTCGGTAGTCCATACACATGCGTAAGGTTCGATCCTTATTTTTAACAAAGAGGACAGGTGCTCCCCAAGGTGACACGCTTGGGCGAATATATCCTTTATCTAACAATTCCTACAACTGCATCTTTAACTCTGTTAATTCTGGTATACTCATTCTGTAAGGTGCTCTTGACACAGGAGAGGCTCCGGGTAATAGTTCAATAGTGAAATCAATATCTCTTTTCGGTGGAAATCCTGGAATGTTTTCTGGAAACACATCTAGGAATTCCTGTACCACAGGAATGTCTTTTATATCTGCTGCTTTTTCGTTAGATTCAGTATACCCTACTTGAATTGCGTACAACTGACACCCCTTTCGGATACACTTGCTCATCTGAGATGCTGTTATGGGGCGCAATTGCACATGCTTTTTAATTCCTTTAATTTCCTTACGCGTACCATCCTGCGCTCTATAATAAATTGTCTTCTCCTTATAGTCTACTAAGGTCCAGTGTTTCTCCAACCAATCCATTCCTAGTAATACATCATACGATCCCAATGGTAAAATATTTAAGTCTACCTGCAGCTGCTGTTTTGCAACTTCCAAAGTGCAATTTGCAATTTTCGCAGTCACTTTGCGTTTAGCTCCGGTGGCTAGTTGAACTAGCCAGGAGTTTTTAAATTTATGTTCTTTTAGATTGCATAGTTCCACTAGTTTAGGACTTACATAACTTAAACTAGCTCCAGGGTCTATTAAAATTGAGACAGGTTTAGATAACATAGTACCTTCCAGGTCAATCATTGTGGGCCGGAAATCAGCCTGTCGATCCTCCAAGGCTGCGTTTATACGTGGTATGTTTCGCCCCACGTCCCCCATTGTCGATGCCTCCTGCAAGTTTGCCACATTTTCATTCCTTTTACGCTGTGGACAGTTCTTGTAATAGTGTGCTTCCCCACAGCCCCAACACTGTAAGGGGGGTTTCGAATTCTGTCCTTGCTCTAGTTTTCTTGATGCTTCTGTGGGTTTTTCTTCAGCTGGCCACTTGATCCTTTGATGGTTTCTGTTAAACTGTTTGCTGCCAGCGTTCCGTCCTATCCCTTTAAAGTGGCTGCTTTTGCTACTTTTAAAAGTAGATGAATTCTTTTTATTTTTCTTAGGCTGCCAACCTTTTCCACCATCCCCCTTGATCTTATACTACTGGTAACACATGCGTGCTTTCCGGACAGCTTCATCCATCGTTTGGGGGTTAACAAACTCTATTCTTTCCCTCATAGTGGCAGGCAGACTACTCAGAAATCTCTGTACCTTGGCCTTTTCTTCTCTGAGGTAAGGTACATAGCGTAGCAGGGACGTAAATTTCATAACATACTCATCCATGGTCATTTGCCCAGCCTAAGATCATGGAATTCTTTGGCTTTATCATCGTAAAATCTCTCTGTCAGATATTTATCTTTGAAGTACTGCTGGAACAATTCCCATGTAATGTCTTGCTCATCAATGCTACGAACATTCTTTACCTCCTCCCACCATAGGGTGGCTTTCTCTCGCAGCTGGTATATAGCCAGCCTAGCCTTCAGATTGCTGCTGTACTCATATACCTGGAAATATTTATTGATGTTAATTAACCATGCTTCAGCTGCCTCTTCTGCCTCGCCATCAAACATCGGTGGCTTGATCTTACGAAACTCCCCCTGCAGTTCATTTCTCTGCCTCTTATGATCCTGCTGATCGAACGGATTTCCCGATTCTGCCTCGTTATAATTGTGGTTTTTGCTCTTGTGAGAGAAACTCTTTTCTGTCTTTCCAGTGGTGTTGTTTCTAGTTTGCTAGTCTTCTGATTCGGTTGATAATTCTCTTTCTGCACTAGGCTACTGCGTTTCCTGATTCTGTTTATCAGATATGCTCTTCAGGATCCTTTCCTGGTCTAGAAGTTTTCATTGTCCTTTCGGACTCTTATCATCTCCTCTTGTAACTGTTGTACTGTATTTAACAGAGACGCAGTTTGCTGCTGCTGTTCTTCCAGCATCTTACTTGTCTTTTGGTGCTGTTCCACAGTTAGTTGAACCCACATTTCCGGGTTCATAACTGTTGGGCCTTGAGTCTCATTTGGTTGTGACTGAGATGCCATGCCTTCCCTCAAGTCTTTTATCTCTTCTCAGTGCACTAATACACACACAGCTTTGTTAGTAGACCCTTAGGTTGCCGGTGTAGTAACCGGCTTTGATACCACTTGTCACAATCAACTAAACTGCTATCCTAGTAAAAGTAATTAATATTTTTTTTTTTTTACAATTAACCACTATCACACAACCTTCACATTACAGAAATAACATAATACAGCCTTCTATATGAGATACACATATTATAAATACATGGTTATAGAAACTATAGAAATAAATTATTCCAAACTAAATCTCCGAAGCACAAATCCATTCTCATTATGCTACGGTCTAACTCTCGATATGGAACTAATCTATCACAATGAGTACACTTGGGCTTTATTGACATTGACGTAAATGCTATTAAATATTTTAACCACCATGTGTATTGTTTTACTGCTCGGTACACTGAGATTGCATGTTATCCATCGGGCGAGGCCTATCAGATTTATTCACTGTATCCGGTCACAAATTTCCATGTCACATTTGGAGTTAATTGTCCCGCCATATGGCTTCGTTCTTGCCTGGCTGGGTACAGATGTCGCCCGTCAGTTAATTGGCGGTACCAGGGTAGAGTTCGAGAGCCAGCAAGCAAATCACGCCTCGTTCTCCGCAAAGATTGCAAGGGAAGATCATCGACTTGGGTTTTCGTCCACCGCCCTGTCTCACAAGCTCGGAGACTCTTTCATAGCACGCTGCCCGCCACTATTCCTTCCAGCCTGCATGGCTAGTCACCCTGATTTGGAGGTAAACGCTACTATGAATACTTCAGTTTAACGACCAGTGAGGTGTTATAAATGATTCTACAGGTTTTCGAGCATCCACTAAAATCTTTTTGGTTCACCCCTGTGCAAAGGTGTTCTACGAATAGTTTTTCCTATGCATGGCAGGGTGCCGGTGGAGGATGGCTATGCAGATCGTTACTTGGCTCTCTAGAAAGAATCTACCTTAAGTCACAGGTATAACCAGCTTCGGCCTCTTCTTCTCCTGTTTAAACAAATAAATCGAGAATCCACCTTTAAACCCTATATGATCTGGTGCTCTTTTCTCTGGACAGGCTACGTGAGGTTTAATACTCTTTTCAGGTACGAAATCCGAATATCAACCCTTCAGCTTCTTAAGAATTACACTTGTCCATTTTAGCTTTCCAGCAGTAAATCTTTTGGAAATTTCCTAACAATTTTTTTGTTTGTGTTTCTGCAGGTAAGATGGCCGGTTACGCCTTTCTTCCACTGAGCGGGTTCTATAGTTTTAGTTCAGCAGATGAAATGACCGGTTCCCAATTTACACAGGTACTTCGGCGCTCATTATTGCTCAGAGTCATGGCGTATATTCTTCAGCTACTGTTCTAGTCGGGTTACGGCTTTTCCAGCCTAGGTTTTCTTTTGTTTCGGTTCAGAAAAAGAGAGACTATTATTTTTCAGAGGGTTTAGTCTAGACCCTATTCTATGTGAACAGGTTACTATTTCGCAATACGCACAATGTATTATTGTTTTAACTAACAGCCATCATGGCCAAACCCTTTGACTACCCTGTTTTAATCTGGTCCCTACGGTTCTAACTAAACTCGATGTAGCTTATAATACAATAAATTCTTATTTATGTGTTGCTCGGGGTTCTGGTTTGAAAATCCTTTGGGAATTATTTATACTGCATGCGATGATAAGCAATGGCACTGCTTCCATCATCTGCAATTACTTCCTATGTTTTATTTCTTAAGTACGGTTATGCCTCTTAATGCAGTTCTTTACCTATAGAGTATTACAGTGCACGGCCAGGACTTTAACAGGTCGAGTGTATTCCATGAAATGGCGTAGGTTTGTGCATGCATCTGAAAGAAAGTTTTCCTGCTTAATATCGACAGTATTTCTATCTCAAATGTATTTGTAACGTAGCATACGTTTGGTGTTCCACGATATCTTGTATCTGTTCATAAGTTAAGACTTCAGTTTTATTATTTAGATTACTTAACCCTATGTGGCACCGGCCGCCGTAATCATGGCTGTGTATAGTCTTAGGAATAAGAACAGGAGTGAGTAGAGTTTCTGTTCCCAACTCCACTCTACAAGTTCAGCGCTATAGCATACACCTGTCAAGATGTGATCTAAATACTGTTTAGATAGCACATGTATTCCTGTTCTTCTTCTTTTTCTATCGCAAACATGATAAATAACTACAAGTTCATTCTTCTTGTTTTATACAACGTAAATGATTACTGGTGTTAACCATTGCTTAATAATGTAGAATAAAACCCCATGTTAACCCTGGTATATTCTTGCTTTACTGTTATTCTACTAACTTTCTTTTAAACGCTTCATATACAAATATAAAGATTATCTGCTACAGAGTTTTCATATTTCCAGAGTTAGCTATTATTCCCGCCCTTAGGTTTGAGGGATATTTTCACGAATAGTTATTAAACACTTAACCATTACTGTACTCAACTACATCACATTTAAATAGTGTAAACAGATATTTACTGTAATCATCTTCATCACATTTTAGTAATGTAAACAAATATATATATATATATATATATATATATATATATATATATATATATATATACTGTAGTCATCTGCTTCACATTTTAGTAGAGTAAACAGATAAACGGTGATTCCTGTATTATAACTTTGAACAAATTCTAAAGTACATATCTGGTAGGACACGAATACTCTCAAACTGTGGTCCTCCCAACCATCAAGGGAGGAAATGACGTCCTCCACTTGCCCCCTAGCTCTAGAATTCAGTCGGCACTACGGGAACAGTGGAATCCTGTTGTGACCTCTGGACGGCCAATCCAGCCACAGATAGACAATCTGGATACAAGGTTTCAAAAGCTTTTCTCAACTGTCATTTTTCCACAGCTCTAGAGAATACTTCACCTTACTCTTTCCAGAGAAAAAACACAGAACCCCTAACTCTCCCCTAGGATTTCCTTTTATTCCTGGAGGTTAGGTAACTGTCCTCTAACTGTTCCCAAGTAACCAACTTCTATTCTTAGACACTTTACCAACATTTTAAGAGATTCATTTCCTTTTACCAACTCAGTAACAAAAATAGTGTTTCTTGTTGAGTTTCTTTTACAAAATAAAATAAACATATATTAAAATAAATAAATTGTCTTTTAACTAAATTCATACTAATTAGCTCTAAATGAGGCTGTCACAGTTTGTTTCATGAACCTTTTGAATACTATTTATTCTACATCTTTGAAAATATTGTTCCATTAAAGACTCTATTGAAATACTATTTATTTTTATATCTCTCATATATTCCTATCCCTATGTAGGAGTAGTAAGTTTAATTTTTTCCACTTAAACCTAGAAATGGTTATACTACTAAAGACCATGGGGAAACTTAGAAATGGTTAAAATAGTAAAGACTATGGGGACTTTACTAGGGGAGGAATAACATACTGTGTGCATTCATATTGTCGGATATAAATTGAAGAAACAGTTCTAGGAAATATCTACCAAATTTTTTATTAGACTCTAGAGTACCTCAACACTTATAATAATAATAATAATAATAATAAATTATTATTATTCAAGTTACAAGTATTATTTAATAATAAAGTAATTTTAAATTTATAATAATTTGATTAGTTACAGAAATATATATACTTTTCTTTTTAATAACCATATATATGGGCGGAAATGTGAAGTTGGGTTACACTTTTGTGAGAATCGAGGGCAGAATTGTTTTTTGGCAATAGTTCGGCCGAACTATTAGATAGTTCGGCTGAACTTTCTCATAATGTTCGGTCGAAATAATTCTTCCGTTTAGATTGACGACACACTGACGGCGTGGGAAAATAGAATTTTTGTGGAAGATGGGAAAACTGGCAACAAAAGTTCGGCCGAAATTTTAGTTCGACTGAACTTTTACTCTTAAAATAGTTCGGCTGAACTAGTTCTTATAAATATATCTCCAGCGATGTTCATTTGTTTCCCACGTCTCTGTTTCTTTTCTCTGTTTCTTTGTGTGTTTTTGTGTTTATGTTCTATTCGTCGAGTTGTTGCTGCTGGTCTGGGGCTGCTTCCGTCCACTCTGTTGGTGATTTTCTGCACCGAAGTCAAGCGAGCGAACTACCAAATATTTCTCCTCCTCCTCTGCACCTTTATCAATGGGATTCACATTCCTGACAACATCTTATTTTACAAAGGAAAATTTTCATATTGTTGTACCTTATAGCTGAATGTTTTCACCCATGCTACAAGTCTACACCCAGTTTTGAACCTGCACCCATGCAACATGGTGTTATATTTCATTATATGCACTCTAATCGTGTCCTTTTTTTCCCCATTATATGCACTTAACTCATGTCCTTCTTTCCCCAATTATGAAGACACCAGATACCTTGAATGTTGCTAGGTTCTTAGCTTCAAAATTATTTTCATTTTAAACATATGTTACGCAACATGATACATTGAAATATGCATGAATTATTCATTACCAATTATGGTGACAATCACCACGTTCCATTAGTACTAATTAAGCCTAGTGAATGTCATGCCAAGTCCAAAATGTTCTTTTTTTTCCTATAAATTGTTTTCGACAACTTTGGTATCACTAATGTCTTGTCTTTTAAGATGATACTTGGATGCCTAAGTCAGTCCCACATATTTGAGGGCACTGTTGAAAAAATAACCTTGTTGAAATGAAAAAAACTCGTTGAAACATAAAATTCCCACTTTGTGACCTCTCTTGAATCACAAGTTCCAGGAACAGCTACTTCTTGGTCTCCTCTTTCGGTTCTCCACTACTTGGTGGCTACCGCCTTGCTAGAAGAAACCTCACTTGACTGTTGTCCACTCTTTTTCTGATTAGCGCTGCCATGCAAGCCCACCTCTCTTGCAGCCTCGAATCACACTCCACTTCCCTTCCACGTGTAAGAAGTAACCCTGGGCTTCATGGGAGTCCATTATATTTGGGGGTTCACTTGCGTATATAGGGATTTCCTTTTCTATGTTAACTTTGGACTGTTACTGCAAATGCACCTTTTGGAATTCTTGGTTTTAATTTGAGTTTATTGGTGTCATGTAGAAGTCAAGGCACTCATTGCTATAGAAATTTTTTCTTTACAACCATGTGGGAATGAGAAACCCCAAAATTTTCAAAAAAAGCATCTATGCTGTTAATTATGCTTTAAATTTCATTACCTTTTGCTGTAAGGTGTATGTTGAATTTCTAGTAGTATGATATGCATTTGGTTGCTGCAATTGTTACTGTTCCTATGGATCCATCAATTTCATCTGCTCTAGCTGATTCTTGCCTTGTGCATGGAATTTTACCACCACTGTTAAATTTATGTCATTACTGAGCCTTCTCTCGATTCCTCAACCCTGGAATGATTGAACTAGAATGGTCTACTGTTGTAAAGTGACTACATATTGTCTTTTATACTGTTGTAATGTATTTCTGTAATGTGACTACATATTGTCTTTTATATGTGACTACATACTGTCTTTTATACTGTTGTAATGTATTTCTGTATGAGACAAAATCTGATCTTTTATACTTGATAACCTCTTATGGGTATATCAAGAGGATTTTTTATATGAACTGTTATCAATATATGAAACAAGGTTTTTTCTCCTTTGAAAAAAGAGTTTAAATCATTCTAAATTCACATATGTTCAGTGGTGTCACTGTTTCACTTCCGATATTATGTTGCTTACCTTGATGAACGGGTGGAACTCTGCTGGGAGGCCTCTCTATTTTTTGACTCCTTGCTCATACTTTCAAAGGTCATTATATGTTATATGGGCTAGATTGTATAGTTATTAGACTACATATCTTCATATAGAACTTGCAAATAGTATGATGGAAACCAAACATAATAATGTATTAGGACATCACAATTCGCTAATTAGTTATTAGACAACATATCTTCATATAGAACTTGCAAATGGCATGATGGAAATGTGAACTTGCAAATAGTATGATGGAAATGTGGATCTCATGACTCTTCATGATTAATGCTTATATACACCAAACATAATAATGTATTCAGACATGCTCCTTTAACTTGCAAATAGTATGGTCGAAATGTGCATCTTATGACTCTTCAGGATTAATGCTTCTAGAAACCAAACATAATTTAATGTATTAGGACATGCTCCATTAGGCTTGGTGGAATTACCTTTGCTTTTTATTTCTCTCTTACACACACACACACAGATATATATATATATATATATATATATATATATATATATATATGAAGAGATGATCCCATTTCCTTTTTTATTCATAGATGAAATGTCATTTAAATACAAGATTTATCATAATGTACAATGATTCATTCCATATTATTCATAAATTTTTTCATTAAAAAATGAACCCTTTAAATGATGAACATAGTTAATGATTCTTCTTCATGAAGAAGACTACTTGATATTTCAATTTGAATTTGATGATGGTCCTTTTTTATCTTTCTTGACTACTTCAAATTATTGACACAATCATATGCTTCTTGTTACTATTTTTATTCCTTCCTTATATTGTATTCTCCCCCTTAGTTATTGTGTACTCTCCCACATAGATATTGCACTCAATTTTGATGGTCCTTTGTTATCTTTCTTGACTACTTCAAATTATCAAATTATTGACACAATCATATAGATATTGCAATCAACTTTGATGGTCCTTTTTTATCTTTCTTTACTTAAAATTATTTAGACTTGATCATATAGTCCTTTTTTATATTTCTTTACTTCAAATTATTGACACTTGATCCTATAGATATTGCACTCAATTTTGATGGTCCTTTGTTATCTTTCTTGACTACTTCAAATTATTGACAAAATCATATGCTTTGTGTTACTCTTTTTATTCCTTCCTTATATCTATTCTCCCCCTTAGATACTTTGTACTCTCCCACATAGATATTGCACTCAATTTCATAGGCTCTTCTTTTGAAGTCAAATATATTGTATTCTCCCCCTTAGATATTGTGTACTCTCCCACATACATATTGCACTCAATTTCATAGGCTCTTCTTTTGAAGTCAAATAAGTGACAATAATTTACAAGAACTATTCCTAATTTCTTTCTGACATATTCAAATGCTTCTCTAACAAGAGGCTTTGTGGGTATGTATTCCATCTTCACTATTTTCTCAAAGACTTGTTCTGTGAGGAAGTGGTACTTTATGATGATATGCAAATAGTGATTGAAGGAAGTAGAATATTTTATTTTTGAAATTATTATTACACTTCTATTGAAACACTTAATAGATATATAGATTTACCATAATATCTTGTACGTCCCATTTCATCCAAAACACTCAAAAAGAAATTTACCTTACCTTCATATCTTGTAGAGCCCATTCATCCAAAACACTCAAAAATAAATTACCTTAATATCTTGTAGAGCCCATTTCACCCAAAACACTCAAAAAGAAGTAACTACTATGTATTCTAGTTCTACTCACTCAAAAATAAATTTACCTTAATATATTGTAGAGCCCATTTCATCCAAAACACTCAAAAAGAAGCAAATACTATGTATTCCACTTCTACTCTAGATAGAGAAAGTAACGACTCTTTCTTGCTTAACCATTAGACCAAAGACTCTTCTAAGTAAAATTATACATTGTCCACTTGTGCTTTTCACAAGCCTAGTTGAATCTCTATATGTTGTCAATCTAAATTTCTCACTAGTAAATTTGTTAATTTAAATTTATTAACCTCTACAAGTTCTATAGGTAGAGTTTGTAAAGGGCCAGGTAGCCTTTGGATCTCATCTTTTATGAAAGGTGACATATCTAGTAAATGCCCCTACAGTCAATCTTTGGAATAGATCTAAATAGAAGTTCTTCATTTTAATATCCATAAAACACAACCACTTTAAGGTAAACTATGTACATCTATCATTTCTCCCACAAACTAAAGGCTTCTTCCCATTAATTTTAGAGGTGAATTCTAGACCATAAAATTTTTAAGTCAAAATTTAAGATAAAACATGCACTTGTCATTTACCTCATGATCTTGTGTCATTTATCCCATGTCATATATATATTTTTTATTGAATTTTTATTTTTATTTTTTATTTTTTTTGTAGGGATAAGAAAACCATTAAATATGGTTGAAAAATGGAAATTATGCATAGAAGTTTCTTGCTATCCCAATCCAGGGAAAGCAGTGATTACATATGTGCTTTCCAATATTGCGACTAGCAAAGTTGTCCAAAGGAAAATGAATATACTGGGAAGAACAACAAACAATGAGGCATATTATATTGGATTGATAGAAGGCTTGGGAACAACGATGGAGTATCGATCAAATGGAATTGTAGTTTTCACCAATTTTGAACTTGTGTGCAACGAAATGAATGGTGTGTGGCAAGTTAATAAGGAGAGGCTAAAAGAACTGCATGGAATAGAAAACAATATTGTTAGCCAATTTCAATTTTTTAGTATAAGGCATTGTACAAATGTGAATAAGATGTCTGTTGATATATTGCATGGGGAAATTCCAATTCATGATTCATATATCAAAGATGAATTAGAATTATGCAGAGCAATGCCAATGCAAGATTCATCTCTCAAATATGAATCGGATTTGAGATGCTCTTCTTCAAAAATTAAAGATTCATGTCTCAAAGATGAATTAGTGTTGAAACACTCTCCTTCAAAATTTATTGATGGATATTGTAACATATCTTGGATATGTGTGTGTTGTGTACTTATAAATGCGTCTTTTTTAATGACCATGTACTTTTTTCAATTATATACCAAGTGTGCTTCCACCACACCATGTAAAGCGCATCTTGGTGAACTTCAAATTTACAACAAGTGTTGAACTTCACATTTTTATAAAATTAAAATGCAGGGACTTCAATTTTTTTTTGTTTAAATGGAGTTTTTTTAAATGCAGTTTCACTTCTTTTTTAATGACCATGTGTTTTTTTCAATTTTATATCAAGTGTGCTCCCACCATGTAAAGCGCAATTTGGTGAACTTATCATTTTTATAATTTTATTTTCTTAAATTGAGTTTCACACATCAATTAGTGCTTTGAAAGTTGTGTTCTACATAATTTGTGTACACTAAATTACATTAATTTTCTGAATTTTTTTTTGTCTAAATGTCCACCAATAGATATATATATCATGGAGGATGAACGACTAAGATCAACAAAATCACATATGGGGGATCAGGGATCGAGGGATTTTCATGGTATTTAAATATAATCTTAAATCTCCATACATGTGCGTACATATGGAATTGATTTTTTATTAACTTTGTGAGTTAAATTAGTTGTTAATAACTTTCATTTTTTAGTTTTTAGGAGCTGAGAAGAGAAGGGTCTCTACTCCATCCATGGAACATTCCCATGGTTCACCAAGTCGTGGTATGGTTCACGCAATTTAATCAATGAATATGTACATGTATTTATATGTACACATGAATGTATTTTTCAATTGATTATAAATTCGTATTTGTTTATGAAGCTTCTCTCTTGTCTTGAGAGGTTGGTGGTGGTTCAAATCGGCAGGTTGTGTAAAGGTGGTGATATTTATTCCCCCGGAGGCCAATCAATGACTGGTGGTGTTGGTTCTCAGGAGGGTCATTCTGGGTCTCAACAGTTTCAGGGTGGAGAAGATGCTAATCAACCACATGGAGGTTGCCATCAATTTCAATATTTTTTTCAATGAATTTGTACAAATTTGTTTACATGTGTTTTTTCTAATATACAAAATTTCATATATATTGATGTAGTGGCTGAAAATGTTTCAAATATTGGTCAAAATAGACGTAGGGAAGAATGCTACATTCAAGGAGAAGGTTTTCTACCCACCACAACTTATCCCACTGACATTTATGATATACCATGGGAAACAAACATGGCGCAATGCACCTTAAAAAGGTGTGAAAATATTCATGCAAAATTGCAAAGAGATATCAAGGCTTTGACTCTACCTGCTGAGAGTTAACAAAGCCTCCAAATAGTTACACATTCATTGGGAAAAATTGTAAATGTGTACAAAAATCTTGGGCCAACGACTAATACATTTGTAGAAGTGATGAGAAAGAGAAAGGAAACAGTAATGGGTCTTGATAAATGGGAGGATTTAAAACAAAGAGTTACAAAAAATATGGCGAAGTCAATGTTTAATTTCAAGGAAAGGCCAAAAAGAAAAACGTTGAAGGTGCAATATTTAAAGCACCCAAATATCACTCGCTATTTGGATGATAGGCACCTTGCAGCCTATGGAAGGCTCCCATGGAACGACAAGGTTCCTATTTATTTTGCAAAAAAAAATTACGCATAATTTTTTTTTGGTATGAAACCCAACTACAATGACCTTCTGTCAGAATTTTTTGGTTCAGGGAAAGGTTGATTGTATGACCGTAAGGGCGCTAAGAGAGATGTGGAGCTGCCTCGCCCTAAGATGACATTGGTGAGTTGACCTTTTCGGGTTAAAAATCTGTGGCTAGAGATGGATGCGACTTCTCAAATAAGTCAAGATGCAAGGGATGTCATGATCGAAAATGTTTACAACAGATTTGGTGAAGTTGATTTTTGTCTAAATCAACAAAGAGCACGTGAAAATTCATGTGCCAATTTTGTGTATTATACAGATGAAGGGATTGACAACATGAATGTTGAAGATCTATGAATATATGCAAAAAATTATCACAATGGTTTTCAAGACCTAATTCTTCATGAGGAAGAGGGCACGGGAATGGTATGTGTTAATGACCTTAGGGTTTGAAATTATTTTAACATGTATACATGTGTACAATTTGTAATAAATACATGTGTATGTACATGTATACATTTATTTGTATGTACATTAATATAACAAAAATGTATCATTATATGTTAAAACACCATTTGCATTTTTCACGCATGATGAGTAACGAAAATTTTAATATCACCTTTGGGACCTCTCGTTCAAACAATGCAGATGGGTCTCACCATCAAGATATGTTGGCAAATGTTAGTGTTTTTTAAGCGATATTTTTAAAATAAATAATTGTGCACACATGTACATGTATGTACATATAATGAAAAAAAAATTAACAGATTCTGATTCCGTCTGATGTTTTTGGGATAGCAGTACCTTCTTATTCCTTGGGAGATGTACCTTATACATACCTAGGAGATGAGCCACAAGTATGGAAAAATTTTCACTTTTAAAATTTATTTTTAAGTTATATATATATATATATATATCTATATCTATCTTGAGTTATTTTAAATCTTTTGAATTTAGGTTCCTATAGAAGATTTATTCAATCCACGGACTCTAGTGATGGAGATAGGAACATCCACACCATTTCAACCATTTGAACAAGTTGTCTAACTTTTTTTTTAATATTATTGAAAATAATTTTATATATGTACACGTGCATTTTCATTTGAAATATATATATATATATATATATATATATATATATATATATATATATATATATATAATTGTACATGTATATTGTACAGTTTACTATTGCAAATGTTCCCATGGGTGGGGGGGGGGACTTGTAGCAGGTGATCAAATGGAGAGGGAACCTCATGAGGTATTGCATGATTTTTTTAATTTTAATTTTAATTTTTACATGAAGTTCTATATATATTCTCACTAATTTTTAAAACATAAAATTTTAATTTTCAAGAACATGTCCATTGTGTACAGGTGTCCCATGCTTCACATGATAGTGTGCGGATTGAGACCCTGATAGGAAAGATGCTACATCCATCTTTATTTGATGGACATGATTTGTAGATTTGATTTCAAGATTTAGATAGTATTAAATTTACTTTTTTATATATTATGTAGATGCAGTGTCATATATACATACATACATACATATATATATATATATATATATATATATATATATATATATATATATATATATATATATATATATATATATATATATATATATATATATATATATATATATATATATAACTTGATACAGTTTGATACCTGTGAGATCTACAATTTTTGGACATATTTTATTACAGTGTTAATATAATTTTTTTGTTCAAAAAATTTAAGTTTTGGATGGTTTTAGTACTTTTGGCATGTGATTTTGAAGTAATGTTGTTATATAATTTGTTTTGTTTTTAAAATTTAAGTTTTGTTTTGCTTCTAAACTACATTTGGCATGTTATGTAATGATGTGATGCAGGGGCATCCAGACAGATTTGAATTAAGTCGAATCTGAAGCTGGGTATGCGAACACTCATGCAGATTTGAGGCAAAATTTGTTTAAAACTGATGCTAAAGCTTATGTATCTTATCTACCATGTGCGCCTGCCATGTGTTCGGTTGAGAAGATGAAGAGTTTCTGAATGCTTGGGAGAGAATTTTGTGGATCTTAAATGGTTCACGATCTCTTGTAAACATATATAACCGCAAGTCTGTAATGTGTGAGAGGGGGTGAATTCAATGTAGTTATATGAGAATCTACGTGCTGAGGCTAAAATGCCTTAGTTGTATGTGAATCTTGTATCTAATAGATATATTTTGTTGTTGATTTATGTTTTTTAGTGATGGTTATTATTGATTTAAATGCCATGAATTCATGTCGTGATTTCAAGTGGGTTATTGGCCATCGATCCTTACAGGATCGATGGCAATTTAATATTTATATGATGCCATAATACAGACGTAGATAATGGTGGATTTATTTTATTGAGTCCTGTGTATAATTAGAATACATATTCGTTCTGCGTGGTTGACATAATAAAATATTGATGAGCTTAATATTTTTACGAAGGGCACAACCCATGTCCACTCTGTTTATTGAACCTGTTTAAGTCTTTCATCGAACCCCTTTTCTTGAATTGACCGTGGTTGAGGTCACAACATTTACATGGGGTCAAGGACATGGTTTTTGAAGTGGAATCGTGAGTTAAGTACACAAGGATGCGATAGCAATGCATTGAAATGCCTGAGTTAAACGTAGTCCAATATCGAACGTGGTAATGGTGGTTTCGTGGAGCAAAACTGCCAGTTTTGCACCACTTGTGGGCTAGGAGTGGTTTTCGAAAAAAAAATGTGATCAAATGGCGTTGAGCCATGACATAAGCCAAGGGCCAAGGTTTTTAAATCCTGCCCGAACCTTGAAACTAAACCAAAGTGTTAATGATGGAACGAAATCCGTCCTAGAGGTGTGAAAATAAAAAATTTAATTGAGTTTTAAATGGAATTCAAATGTTGATTCGAATTTCCATTTAACAAGTTTTATAGTATGGGTTTAAACATGAAAAGGAATGAAGCTTCCGCATTATTATAGATTGCCCAGAGTTGAGTTTATTTGGAATAATTTTGAAACACATTTTATAGAGAGTGCTAATGATAGCTTAGACAGGGCACACCTCCATCAAGTGGTATGAGAGTAGGGAAATGATTTCCTGCGGAGAATAAGTTCATGTACAGAGGAAGAAGAGGTACAGTTTGTGAAAATTTGTAAGCTAGTGATTTTCTTTTGTATTGTGAAGGTAGCAGCAGAGGAAGGTGAGAAGATTGCAGCAGCCTAGAGTAGGAGTGCTCAACTGGTACCACAGGAGAAAACCAAAGAGATGCTGAGAGCCGGAGCTCAGGAGAGAAGCTTGGTGAGGTATCTGGTAGCAAGGAGACTTTCTATTGCAGAGGTTTTGTTGCAGCTCACAGAGGAAAATTCCGAAGAGGATGCAGGTGAGAATTGTTCAAGAGATGTTGCTACAAGAAGATCACAAAGAGCAGTTCCACAAATGATGTGGTTATAATTGCTGGCAGCTGGAGAAGACATATGACCAGGAGGTCATAAATTTCTGTGCCTTGGGAGTCTAATGTAGGGGCATCTGGAAAAATTTGAATTAAGTCGAATCTGAAGCTGGGTATGCTAACATTCATGCATATTTCAGGCGAAATTTGTTTAAAACTGATGCTACATCTTATGTAATGATCTACCATGTGCGCCTGCCATGTGTGCGGTTGAGGAGATGAAGAGTTTCTGAACGATTGGGAGAGACTTTTGTGTATCTTAAACAGTTCACGATCTCTTGTAAGAATATATAACCACAAGTCTGTAATGTGCGAGAGGGGGCAAATTCATTGTAGTTATATGAGAATCTGCGTGTTGAGGCTGAAATGCCTTAGTTGTATGTGAATCTTGTATCTAATAGATATATGGTGCTGTTGATTTCTGTGTGTTAGTGATGGTTATTATTGATTTACATGCCATGAATTCATGTCGTGATTTCAAGTGGGTTATTGACCATCGATCCTTACAGGATCGATGGGAATTTAATATTTATATCATGCCATAATACAAATGCAGATAATGGTGGATTTATTTTATTGAGTCCTACGTATAAATAGAATACATATTCATTCTGCGTGTTTGACGTAATAAAATATTGATGAGCTTAATCTTTTTAGGAAGGGCGCAGGCCATGTCCACTCTGTTTTTTGAACCTGTTTAAGTCTTTCATCGAACCCCTTTTCTTGAATTGATCGTGGTTGAAGTCACAACATTTACATGGGGTCGAAGACATGGTTTATGAAGTGAAACCGTGAGTTAAGTACACAAGGATGCGATAACAATGCACTGAAATGCCTGAGTTAAACGCAGTCCAATACCGGACGTGGTAATGGTTGTTTCGTGGAGAAAAACTTCCAGTTTCACACCGCTTGTGGGCTAGGAGTGGTTTTCGAAAAAACAAATGCGATCAAATGGCGTTGAGCCATGACATAATCCAAGGGCCAAGGTTTCTAAATCCTTCCCGAACCTTGAAACTAAACCACAATGTTAACGATGGAATGAAATCCATCCTAGAGGTGTGAAAATCGAAAAGTTAGTTGAGTTTTAAATGGAATTCGAATGTTGATTCGAATGCCCATTTAACAAGTTTTACAGTATGGGTTTAAACATGAAAAATAATGAAGCTTCCGCATTATTAGAGATTGCCCAGAGTTGAGATTATTTGGTAGAATTTTGAAATGCATTTTATAGAGAGTGTTAATGCTAGCTTAGACAGGGCATGCCTCCATCATGATGTGTTATAATTTGTTTTGTTTTTAAAATTGAAGTTTTGGATGCTTGAAGTAAATTTGGCATGTGAAGTAATGTTGTGATCTATAACTTTTTGTTAAATTAAAAGTTAAGTTCTGGATGGTTTCAATCTACATTTGGCATGTGATATAATGTTAAATGTTTTATTGGATAGTTGAACTATAATTGGCATGGCATGTGAAGTAATGTTATGTACATGATATAATCAAAAAAAAATTAAAAGTTAAGTTCTGGATGGTTTCAATCTACATTTGGCATGTGATATAATGTTAAATGTTTTATTGGATAGTTGAACTATAATTGGCATGGCATGTGAAGTAATGTTATGTACATGATATAATCAAAAAAAAATTAAAACTCAAGTTTTGGATGGTTTCAATCTACATTTGGCATGTGATATTTCATGTTAAATGTTTAATGTTTTAATGTTGCACGATATATAATCAAAAAGTTTTTCTAACTTAAGTTTTGGATGGTTTCAATCTAGATTTGGCACATGTGATATAATGTTAAATGTTTCTATTGGATAGTTGAACTATAATTGGCATGGCATGTGAAGTAATGTTGCATGATATATAATCAAAATTTTTTTAAAACTTAAGTATTGGATGGTTTCAATCTACATTTGGCACATGTGATATAATATTAAATTTTTTTATTGGATAGTTGAACTACAATTGGATGGCATGTCAAGTAATGTTGTGATATAATCAAAAAGTTCTTAAAACCGAAGTTTTGGATGGTTGAAGTACATTAATCATGTGAAGTAATGTTGTGATATAATCAAAAAGTTTTTAAAACTAAGTTTTGGATATCATTTTAATCTGCATTTAATGTAAATCCCTTTAATTTTTATTTAATGTTAAATGTTTTAAATGTTTTGATATAATGTTAAATTTTTTTATCTAAGTTTTTGATGGTTTCAATCTACATTTGGCCTATGGAAGACTGCATGCGTAGACATCATATGCATTGCAGAAGGGGAGGTGGGGGTAGGGGTGGAGGGGGTGGGAGTGCTAGCTCTCGCCTGCCTCTTTAAATCCATGAAAAAGGTGAGCACCCTCCTCTAGTAAGCAGTGTCGCACAATTCCACTTCACCAGTGCTATTGTCAAACCTCGAATTACGACGACCATTTTTTTTTTTTTTTAGGAGGAGCCCCAAGATGAAGGTGCCTCTGGTTCCAGGAAACGGCGGAGAAATTCCACCATCCCAACCCATCAGCCCTAAGAGACCAGGAAGTCGACAGATCTTCTAGTCAAATTTGGCTCGGCGAGCTCCAGTAGCGATGGCGCAAGCAGCGACATCTCATCCTGTGTGGAGAAAAAGCTCAAAGATGACTCTGACTCCTCTTCCGCTTTAGAGAGCTCCTCCCAGGACTCTAAGGGAGTAGCTGATGATCCGGAGGACTACAGTTTTCCAATTGTGGAGGAGAATCCTCCTACACACATCGATAGGTAGCCTGATATCATGTCTTCTTTAGCTTTTTTAAAATTTTGTCATGTTTTGCAATCACTATTTGTAATGTCTCTCCACTAAACCAATTTTTTTTTTTCAATATGTCTAACCTTTAATATTGTTTTCCATTAGTTATTTCCCATACACTATTATTTGTTTTATATATATGGGTTTATAGTTTGTAATTTTTATGACACATCTCTCTCTTATTGGATTCCTTTATAACATTATTCATTAATATTTAGGGTTATTATCTTACAAACCCTTACCTTATACTTATAGTGCATTTACTTAACTTAGAATATCACATAAATTACCATACTTTGAATTTCCATATTATATCAACAAATTCAACCTTAACTCAAGATTGTGATACATATAACAATATGAAAACCTTTGTTGTAACGATGGTTTAATATATTTTTTTCGTGTGGTAAGTATATCAACTCATTGTACTTGCCATCATTCCATCTCAACGAAGACATCTTTACTCCTTTGGTTTGTAAATATAATCTTTAGTTTTTAAGGATTGGAATAGTCTCGAGGCCAGTAAAAGTCTGTCTATCATTTATTCTCCCTTTTAATGTTAAGTTGTTTCATTGGTACTTCATTAAATTTCGAGGATTGTTGCGATGTGTCTCGAGAAAATTACCATTTATGAGGATCGACGTATGTGTCGTTATTTATGGAGTTTCGTATGGTTATTGATTTTGGTGAGTACTATTGTATTAACTCGTCAATATATAAGCTTGTACTATGAAGATTTCCTTGTAATTTGAAGCCCTTTTTCTATTGGTATCGACTTGAGTTGGGCATCGCTGTCCACGTGGACAGTGGAGATGAGCGATGAAATAGGGTTTGGCTTGGTATGTAATGCTGGTCCTTCGCTCTGTAGTTTCATTTTTCACATGATAAATTTATCAGAGGAAACAAAGGTATCTCTGTTCTTCTACGTTTAATGTCATTTCTCAGGAGTTCCATTTCACTAATCTCATGCAAACTCTATCGTGCTGAATGCTCAACGTTCCAGGTAACCTTTATACTGGTTCTTTTCATAACCTTCTGGCTTAATTGATTTGTATTTCCTCTTTCAAGATGTGTATGAGGATACATTATACTGCTACTCTTGATTTAACATCTGGTTCGTTCGATTTCTTCTCAGTTTGTTTTACGCCTATGTATTCATAAACATATCGACTATATATGTAAGTTAAGGAGAAATAATGAAATTTGTTTTCTATCTCAGCTTGGATTTTTCTTTCGTTTGAGTCTTTTTCCATAATGGCATAGCAATAGAGCCGACTTCCACTTCATGTGAAATTTCATTTCATATGCAATATCATTGCTAACTAAGTCGGTTATGAAGTAAAACCCTCATTGTTATACGTTGGGTTGTTGAGAGATTCAATATATCTGTCTAATATTTTTTTTTATATGTTTATAAGTATATATTCTCAGCGTCTCCCTTATTATTTTTATCCTGAAGTTTCCCTTAGTTTCGCATGGTGACTTTAACGCGTAGTCATGGGCCCGATTTAGAACTATCTTCCTGTGTTAATTTACTCCCCTCTAGAATTTCGTTTTATAACTTGAAATGAATCTAAATATTGCAATGATAACATCGTATCTTAGGTAGAGAATTTCTCATATTGGTTAGGTTTCTCTTGTGGCCATAGAGACTCGTTTCTGGGCTATTTTCTTATGATAAGAAATTTTCATATAGTATTATCCATATTAATAAACTATATGTTTTATATACCTAATTCGTTTTGGTTTCTCCCAGAAAATTTGCGAGCTATTTCGCCATTGACCCTAGGTACGTTTAGACGTACTCGGTCTCTGTAATTTCTTATTTGATTCTTATATTTCTGTAAATGGAACTCTATAATGGTTTACGTCAACACGTACTTAATTATTTTCTCTTTTGTATTTTTGCTGGTAAGTTCTCCCTTCAGTGATTTTTCTTTGGGAAGGAAACGTATGTATCTCCATGATAACGATACTCCTCTCGTTTTTCATAGGTCGGCATCTAATTTCCTATTAGGAAATTTTTTTCCCGATTTCTTGTTTATCATTTTCCACAAACTCATATTAATTGTGAACCTTCACAATAACCCCAGCTAAGTTCTCTGGGAACAATAATGTTGATTATTTTGCAATTCATATAACAGAGCTATAGGATATTTTCTAGCATAAATCTCTGAATTGAGATTAATTTCGAACATTTTTCCAGGACTATATATTCTGAACTTTATATATATATATATTTTTCAACGGATATGGAATACTTCTCTGCTAAGTTTAGTTGAAAATATACATATGTATAAGGTTTAATAACTTCTTAGTTGAATATTTCTTATCAATATTCTGTGGAATAAATGTTTGGATATACAATGGAATTATCTCTACGAATAACTTCAGCTGAATATTAAATTAATTTATGGGATGATGATCAACTGTATTTTGATTTAAATTATGTTGAAATTGTATACCCTTTTATAACAGAAGTAAATCCCACTAAAATATTTCACTTCTGATTTTCTGTACTAATCATTACAATTTTATTTATTAATTTTAGTTGATATGCTCCTTTTAATAATATAGATTATCATTGCTTTCTGCAATAGTAATACAATACATTCCCTTGTGAATGTTCTTAAATTTTTCCTGTACTTCTGCATATACATAATTTCTATAATTTTTCTCATACAAAGTATAGATTTCAGCTTCCCTCGACTGAATTAAATTCATACAGAGAAAGATTTATTTTCCCTCTTATGCAGAATATATAGTAGCTTCTATCATTGTTCAATGTGGTTAGCCTGATGTTATTAATTACTTATCTTGATATATTTTACTTACCACATAACTATAGGATTTTTCTAGACGTCTTTATTCTATAAAATTCTCTAACACTAGTTACTTAACTAAAATCTCAGAGTTTTAACTAGTTAGTTCTGCATGTATATATGTATACCACTTGTTATCATAGAAGATTTTTATGTCTGTACATTTACAGAAGCAGATTAAAGTTACAACTTTACTGATTTATGGGAGTAGTATAAATCTCCAGATTTAAACCATTAGCAGGTTTAGAGCTTCTGGATGATTTTCCCCATAATTCCTATTCCTACAACTATACAAAATTGAGAGGATTTATTTCTTCAAAACAGTTATGTTAAATGTAAGGGATACCAATTTCATAATTTTGAAGGATAATAACATCTACAGTAATTTACCATATTTAACAATAACAGGTAATTTAACCATTCCTAAAATTTGTGGACATACCACTTCTGCAAATGACCAACCTCCCAACCTTAGAGTTCTTCTGTCTCCAGAACTCACCCCTGAGCTGAGATCATCTCCTAGAACAGACCAACCTCAATCTGTTCTGGAGTAGCTCATTTAAGCTTATGCTCCCCAAAGCCTGTTCCTAATTCTATGTCTAGAATTACAAGATGCTTTTATTCTTGTTTGCCTAGGCTTCCCTTATTTAGGGACTTTTAAAGCTTCTTTCTGCTTTTCCATATTTTTACCTCTTCCCAACTACTCTCCACCTCATTGGGGAAATCTAGATTTTTCCTCAAAAATCTAAATTAGAAATAAATTATTTCAAGGATTTTTTGAAAGATTTTTGGGGAAAGTATCAGCCTCTTTCCATCCCTCATGGATTTGGCAAGTGATCTCAAAAATCTCATTTGCTCAATATGCACATAAACAGTTTATTTATTTTTCATAGCTAAATAATTAATTACATCCACACCATAACTATCCATTGGGGTCCACTCCCCTTTGGATTGAAGTTCAAATGTCTAACTTGAAAAACATAAAACTAGGGGTGTTACATTGTGCTTCTGAACACTCTATTTCTGCCAGTTTCCCAATATTGGGAAGCATCTTTTGGGCTAGTTTCCCAGTTATGGGAAGCCCCTTTTCTATTTTTTTGATTCAGACCCCCTCTAATTGTTTTGATTTAATCAAAAACATTAAAGAAGTAGTTATATGAATTTATCCCTTTAATTTTGATTTAATGTTAAATGTTAAATGTTTTGATATAATGTTAAATGTTTTGATCTAAGTTTTGGATGGTTTCAATCTACATTTGGCTTTTGGAAGACTCCCATGTGAAGTATTGTTTTGATTTAATCAAAAAGAGTAAAGAAGTAGTTATATGTAAATCTCTTTAATTTTGATTTAATGTTAAATGTTAAATGTTTTGATATAACGTTAAATGTTTTGATCTAAGTTTTGGATAGTTTCAATCTAAATTTGGCCTATGGAAGACTCCCATGTGAAGTATTGTTTTGATTTAATAAAAAAGAGTAAAGAAGTTGTACATTATCCCTTTAATTTTGATTTAATGTTAAATGTTAAATGTTAAATGTTCTGATATAATGTTAAATGTTTTGATCTAAGTTTTGGATGGTTTTGATATACATTTGGCCTAGATGGAAGACTCCCATGTGAAGTATTGTTTTGATTTAATCAAAAAAAAATTAAAATTCAAGTTTTGGATGGTTGAAGTACATTTGGCATCTTAAGATTGCTTTTGATCTCTGCATACTCTTGTTTGAGTGAAAAAATTTCCAATAGGAAGAACATAGCTTTTAAATGCAACTAACCATATCAATTGAGCTCTAACTGAAAAAGAAGTAAAGAAGTAGATATATGTATTTATCCCTTTAATTTTGATTGGAAATATAATAATTACATGTATATGTTTGTTGAATTTGGGTCAATGTCATTAATGCACTCAAATAGCTAACCTTGTTGATTTATAAATTATTAAATTGATGGAATTTAGTTAATTTCATTCTATAACATAGAACATATCCGACCATTGGACAGACAAATTTTGTACTAGATTTTCTATTAGGAATAGAGATGTGGATAAAATCCCACCAAAAGTCGGAGAATTGCTCCGAGTCTGCTTTCTGAAAGGACTATTCATACAAAACTATACTGTGGATGATTTATTTTCATTGTGGATACATTTTATTAGAAAATCCCACAAGAAAAATTGGGCACATTCAGTTCATGTATATATCCAGTACGTGCAACATTTTTCATCAATGCACATAGAAAACCTACTTTTAGTAAACTGCATTCTAGAACATATATATTGAGTACGTGAATCATTTTTCATCAATTCACATACTAAAACTACTTGAAAAATTAATTGCATTATAGAACATATATATATATCCAATACATGTAACATTTTTCATCAATGCACATGTATAGAAAAGCTACTTTCAGTTGATACTAGAGCACGTGCATGTACCAAAACAATTTTCACATGTGCAAACACTTGCACAAATAACATAAGAAAATCAATTTTTAGTTGAGTACTGGAAGTTCTAAAACATATTTAATCTAAAGAGAATAAATTGTTGGGCAGTTCAATCAAAAACAATTCTAATGGAATGCCATCTTGAATAATCCGTTCATGATCGGATTTTGACATTTTCAATTTCTTAATTTTCATTTTTTTCTTTGATTGAACCTCTATCAACTTTATGCGTGCTGCACACACCAAGTGACTATATTGACAACTAATGAAATCAGGTTCATAGTCTTCAAATTAAACAAAATCCCCACTTTTATTAGTTTTTCGGAAAAAATAACCTTTCAGTACAATAGATCCTCTTTCATATTGAAATCCGTGATCATTATGGTTTTCTAATGATTTCATTTTTCGTTCAGTGCAATGCATCAAATAATTCTTCACATTTTCATCATTGTCAATAACTGCAATTACAACAAAAACATTTCCTGCACAATAAAACAAACTTAACAAAATTATACATATATTTAAATTTATTTCTAGATCTTTAAATTATTAGAAAGAAATTGAAATGTTACCTTCTCTAACAAGATCAGAAACTCGATCGCCATCAGATGATATTTTAGTTTCCTCTGATTTCATTTATTCAAACATTGCAACAAACATTTTTCCCTTTGTACTTAGCTTTTTATGTTTCATTTACATCGATTTTGTTTTCACAAACGTCATTGGATGTTGTATTTTCTATGAAAACATGACAAAAACAAGAATATTTTATTTTATCCAATGCAAACACATTTCTGGACGACTTTGTTTCAATTGAATGCAATTTTCTAGTCCCTTTTATTGTTTCAACGTCATTTCCAATTGGTCTATCTACGTCTTCGATCCCAATATGCCAGAAATCCATTTATATGGAAATTTCAAAAATGAATGTAAATATGATATCAAAATACAATCAAAGATAATCATTGCATGATAAAATTAGATTTCCATTTCGAACTCTATGGGAATGCGTGGTGTATTTGTAAATTTCTGCTTCAAACTTTCTCAAAACATCTATCACAAAAATTTTGTCTTCTCGTAATTCAATTCTTTTAAAACTATTTTCACCTTGAGTCGATGTATGGATATATTCATATCTCTTCCATTTCACTTTCGTGTTGGAAAACGATTGATCATTTATAGCAGTACGATATTTATTTTGAAATTTAGTCAAATTTTCCACAATCATCGCATTTTTTACCACCAACACATTTCTTTTTGTAAAATAGTTCATCAAATTCTCTTTCAGATAGAATTTGAGATATGAAATCATGGATAGTGGAAGGAGGAGGTGAATCCTTCCATAATGTTCTACCAAAACCAAGGAATGTGTCATAATATAACTCAAATTCCACATGATAATGGCAACAACAACTGTCGCATACGGTGATAGGTTTTACATACCATGGTTTTTGTTGAACAAAAGCACTGATTGAAACATGAATTTCATGATTCTCTTCTTTAAACTTGTTGAATAACTCTATCTAGGTGGTTTCAAAGAAATATTTTCATGTTCTTCGTACTAATTTCATGCTATTCTTCTTCGCATAACATGTTTTCAGTTGGCGAAGCACGCGAATTGTTCTTCCGATATTCGTATATTATT
The DNA here is from genome assembly GCA_034641835.2 of Pinus albicaulis. Lineage (NCBI taxonomy): Eukaryota > Viridiplantae > Streptophyta > Pinopsida > Pinales > Pinaceae > Pinus > Pinus albicaulis. The sequence goes on along the minus strand of CM076576.1, from coordinate 908,387,819 downwards.
TTTTTAACATTATCTCCAAGTCTATCTTTGTATGGTTGTCTACAAATAGCTCTCTAACAAGCGAGTACATCGTTTACATATATTTGCAGCCGAAATTTTTGATGTTTGTGCAAAGTTTTTCGCGAGGTTCCTAATGCTCGTGCCATAGATGTTACCAAGCGATTCTCTTTAGTACTTGATGAAACCATTGCCATATGTATTCCTCTATGTATAATTGAAATTTTTTTCTATCTAGATCTCCTAATTGAATTTATAGCACTACTTATATTTTGTATCACATTTTCCTTCATTTTTTTAATCTTTGGTTGATTTTCGAATACCCAGTAGTGTCGTAGATTATTTTAATTTCCTTAATGATAGGAGGCCTTTCAACATTTGAGCTTGGACTGTCACCTACTCCTTTTTCTAATACGTTTCAAAAATGAGGTTAACACAATATCGTATATAATGGTCAAGTTTTTTATTTCCATATGTGTGACTGTCAACATTTTCTAACATCTCATAATCAACACTGATTTCATCTGTACATATTCGAATAAATAATACATAATAAGTTTCTTCAGTTGAATTTATTTCAATATTTTCACCATCTTCAATCATTGGTTCAATATCTCTTTCACTTTCTCTTTCAAAATTTTGTATCTCATCATCAATGTTTTGAGGAATATTTCTCTCTGTTTACATTGCAAAATATTTTTCTTGAATTAGTTCATCAAATAAAAATTAAGCTTCACATTTTACACTAGGAAAATTTTAAATATACCAATAGATCATAATATTTACATTTACATACCAGCTTCAATTTCTAGTTGAGGTTGATTTTCCCCTTCAATATTTTAGAGTGCTTCTATCTTTATTTTGCGATATTGTCTTGTCTCTTCTCTACGTTCCTCAACGTCTCCTTTTTCAATCATATTTTCTTACACAATTCCTTCGATTTCCCATGATAATAGAGTATGAAGTTCAAAAAAATTCCTTCAAAAATTTAGACAATAACTCAATTAGAAAAAGCATCACAAAATATTTAATTTTAAAAAAAAAATCATTTTAAATTTGTTGCAAAAAATACATGCCCCAATCCAAAACACTAACTTTAAAAAATCTGAGAAAAAAATGTCTTATAAAAATGAAACGAAGCTCAAAATATTTTCTTCAACTCAAAAAACGTACTCTAAAAATTCGAAATTAAGCCCAAATCTATACTTTAAAAAAAAATGAACAAAAAACATCCAAAAAAATGTATTACACACCTCCCAGAAATGTCCTTTGAATGTATGTCTAAGAAAATTCCTTAAACCCAAAACAATTCTTTGCAAAATCAGACTGCCTTCAACAAATTTCTTCCAAAAAAAGTCCTTAAACCCAAATCTCCAAGAAAATTCTTTAAACCCAAAACAATACCTTTGTAAAATTAAACCAAAAGTGTGAAATGTGCGAAAATTATGAATGATTTCGCGGCAATTTATATTGCCGCGAAATGTTTTTTTGGAAGGGCTCCGTGAAATTTTCCTGCCGATGGAAAAGTAGGCAGAATTTCGGCCAAACTTTGAAAAAAGTTTAGCCGAACTTGGAAAAAAATTTGATCGAACTATTAAGGCATGAGACTTAATGGCCCATTTGCACAAAAAATAGTTTGTCCAAACTTTGTAGAAAATTTCGGTCGAACTAACGCGTCACCAATTACGCAGGTCTGAGCTCTGAATACGTTTCTGCAACTTTAGACTGATTAAACTCCATGAAGCATTCTGAATTAACTATCGAAACTAGGACAAGCATTTTCAGAATTGAATCTACTTTCATGAAATATAACTTTTATGGAATTTCATAAATATTTACTAATTTTAATTAATTTTGTAATAAAACGGGTGCAAATAATTTCTGAGGGTCATTGTGATTCAGTGAAATCAAAGTTCTGTATCTCCTGAAATACATTGTAAAAAAAATTGAAAAAATTATGGGGCATTACATTGGCCGGTCATCTCTAATGGGTAGCTTTTAGATTTTTAGTTTATAAAATATATTTTAAGAAATTTCTTACGTCGCGAAACATACTCAAAATGTGCAGTTTTTTCATATTGGATCAGTTCAAAAAAGTCTAGTAATTATGATATGCATCCATTGGCTTTGTAAGTATGACGAAACTGAAGTAGACTCTGTCTAGATTGTTGTAACACATTTTTTTTTCTGAAAAAGACAAATTTTCAAAGAAGAAAACATTGTGTATTAACATGACTTCTTATGAATCCTTTGATTGTTAAAAAACACACACTTTTCTTATGAATCCTTTGATTGTTAAAAAGCACACACTCAAAGAAATGCTAAGTTGACATATAAAACGTGCATAAAAAATTCCAAAAAATAAGTAATAGAAAGCTAACAAAATTTCTGACAACTTTTATTTTTATTGAAAAATGAAATTCTAAATAGAAAAATTGTTATAGTTTGTAGAAAGTTGAAGAATCGAAAAAATGATTTTTTTTTCTCAAAAAAGGGCAAAAAGTGTAACCCAACTTCACATTTTCACCCATATATATATATATATATATATATATATATATATATATTTTTCTCAGCCATCAAATCCACCTATAGATATCTTTTAATAGATTAAATGATATTAATATTCTTTTAAGAGATAATAATTTTATATGTGAATCTAAAACATATAAGTGATAAAAAAGGTGTTGTCTTATTATTATGAGTTATGAAATTTTTATTTAGAACTTAGTAAAAACAATTTCGGTTAACTTGTGATCTTTTGTTGTTTAAAATGAATTTTTTATTATATATATGGATTTGAAACTTTGAAAATCCTTACGGGCCTTTGGATTGTGCAAACGTAACAACTCAAAATCATCATTCCAATGAATCATCAAGTCAAATCCTATGAGAAAATGTGCCAAAAAAATATTCAAAACATGTAGACTACAACATCCAAAAAGCAATTGTCTAAGGTTTGAAGTTGTTGTCCATGGTTCTTGGTTAAAAGGTGATGAGGCAAGATGCTACGACACTCATCACAAGTTCAATTCCCTTCCCCGATGGGGGTGATGTATCTCGACATGTTGATAAAAGAGATGTAGTCTACCAAACTTACAAAAAAAAATTGTTGGCTAATATTTTCGTTAGATTATGATATTTTCTTCTTTAAAATGTTTTTTTTTTTTTAATTTCATATATGGATTCAACACCCTAAAAGACATTAGGGGAACTTTTCAACAAATCAATAACATTTTTTGGGATTTTCCAATTATTTTATCTTTTGGTGTATTTTTTTGCTAAAATCCAATGAAAATATTTTCGGTTAAATTGTGTGTGTGTGTGTGTGTGTGTGTGTGTGTGTGTGTGTGTGTGTCTATATATATATATATATATATATATATATATATATATATATATATATATATATATATATATATAGATAACACATCAAGGATCTAAAAATTTAAAAACCATTGATAATCTTTCTTATCTCTAATATGCAAGATACAAGAATTTTGAAGTTATTTTAGTAAAAATAGTCAAATTTCTAAGGGTTTTCTATAGTATATATAAAATTTTAGCCATTTTTAGGGTAAAATAATTTTATACTATAAAATTTGGAGTAATAATTTTTACAAAAAATAGAAATTAGAGTAGCCCACCTACAAATATTAGCCCCTAAATTATCCCTACAACAACTGCAAGGCCCACACATTATAGAGAGGTAACAACTCAAACGTGTGATTCCAACAAATGTATTTTTTCTATGTGATCATGTGATTAGTATTCATAGCAACATTCATAGAATATTTCTATTTTGCTCACCCTAAAAATGTTGAATCAATTTCATTGTAATAAAAAAGTTCTTTAATCATTGAAATTTGAATAATTGAGCTAACCTTAAAAATTAACAATATAACAATCTATTATATATAAATTATATTTCTTACCTATATAATTAATAAACTTACACTATTAATTCACATAAAATATATTTATTATAAATAATTTAATATATATATAATTCAACAGATTATATAATCAACCAAAAGTAAAATTACAATTTTTAAAATACTAACCATTTTATTTATGATCATAGATATATAGTGTTCTTTAATATGGAAAAAATTATATATATATATATATATGAAATGAGATGTGAAACATTATAAATGAACTAAATTTTAAGTATAATTTGTAATATTTAAAAAAATTAGTTGTCCAATTGCATGAGTCCCATGTGTGATTTTTTTGTAAGTTTATTATCTTTAAATAATTTTAGATTATTTAATTAAATGGATTAAATTTTAATTATACTTCTATATATTTAAAAGAATTACATATTAACAAATTTTATTATTTTTGCTTGTTTCGTAGTTAAAATAGATTTAACCTTTTTTTTTTGTTATATATATATATATATATATATATATATATATATATATATAATTAAATTTATTTTTGTGTTATTTAAGGTAGAATCTATTTATTTTTTAATTTCATTTTTTTTCTTTTAAAAAAGATTTTTTTTAAGCATATTATGAATATTTTGTGAATTAAAGTTGGAAAAATTATATTTCAATGTAAACAAGTCAATGAATGTAATTAAAATATATTTAAAAAATAACTTTAAAAAATATTATTACTTAAATCACAATAATCTAAATAATTGAATATCAACAAAATTGAAGCTTTTTATATATATGAGATAAATTTTATAAAAATGAAAAAAAATATATTTATATGTAATATTTTTTATTAAGGGAAAATAAAATTATTATTTAATATTTAAAAATTACCATCAAATTATGTAATTATGAAAGTTTAATCGTTAAAATATATATGTAATGATATAATATATTACAAAATAACAAATATATAAATTAGAAAATATATAAATAAGCTCCAAAATTTTATTGCTAGTATTATTTGTGGTTGAAGTATGATATCAAACACGTACTTATTGCACTAAATTTTTAAGATCATTCTTGTTGGGATGTTTAATATTATAAGATAGTAATTGCTTTTCCATCATCTTGAAGAACTTATTGTATGATGAAATAGGTTAGGGATAGTTGAAATAAATAGGTAAAGATGGAATGGATAAAAAAGATTCTCCTAGACTTTCGTCCCGGAAACTAGAAACATTGATGTAACATATACTACATTAACAATCCTATAGTAAAAAATATTTATATTTCTTATATCTTATATGGAAAATATAAAACACTTGAAGTTATTTTTGTAAAAATACCAAATTTTTAATGGTTTTCTATAGTATCTATAAAAATAGAAATGAGCTTCACCCACCTACAAGTATTCGACCCCAAATATTCGACTCTAAATTTTCCCAAGTTGTCGGGCCCTCTGATTGTGGAGAGGTAACAACTCAAACTTGTGATTCAAACAAATGTATTTTTTCTATGTGATCATGTTATTAGTACTCTGTAACCACTATATGAAAATTACCATAAAAAAAAGAACATAACTAAAAACATTACACTATAGCATTACACTAAAAATAAACATACCCAGCTTACATTTGTTTGGGGTTCCATTACATTTTAACTATTGACACAACATATGTCACTACTATCATATGAAAATCTTACCATTATGAATTTTTCATAACAAAATGCCATAGTATATATTACATTATCAAATCCATGCGAACATACATCCTGTGATCAGATTTACGCACATATTTCCATGTATATACCAATATTAAATTACTTGTACTTTGAATCACTATTTTGATTCCAAACCTTAGATTTATATTAATTGTCAGTACATTATTTGATATTCCAATCTGGAAGGTTATAATTCCATGTTTAATTACGACCTTGGTTACTAAACCGCCTTGATTCTGGCTTTGAACATCTGTGTTGGTAGCGGGCTTACAGTTGTCCCACATGTTAAGTCTTAAGGAGACCGATTACCATCAATCTGTGGGAACCATAGATAAAATAGTCTAGATGAGGGCTAGGTTGGTTACGATAACCACCCACCTACGCCTCACCTTCCAGATCATTCTTTTGCTCCTGCTCCAACGCATCCAACTCTGCAAGTTAGATGGCTGCCTTAGACAGATTTTCTAGTCATCTATGTTTTCTGAGGGCGTTATCCCAATACCTTATTGCCACTATGACTTGCTGCAGACAATGTTTCTTCTTGATTGTCTTATGAATAGGAGTTGTATCGTGTTTACGTTTTTGTGCCAGGTTTTCATTTGTTATGCATGTTATGCTTACCTGAGCTATTGTGAAAGTTTCCCCTGTGAGCATAAGACTCCGCTCTCTTCCTTCTTCAGGTATGCCGCTCCATTTTTCAATGTTCATTATTCTATTTGAAAGTTTGAAATTTTGGGTTTCGATGGCTAACTGCGATAGAGTATCGCCGACTGAGTTTTCTTCATTCATCGGTTTATCTTGCCCATGGCAAGAGGAGTCGAGTATCTCTGTGTGACCTGCTTCTTCCTTCTAGATAATGGTTGCATATTTGGTCTCTATAGAGTGCTCAAACAAAGGTATCCAAGTAGAAACCTAAGGCTCTTTTCGTGATACGGTCTGATGGAAATCAAAATATGTATTCCTATCATTATTTCTTTATGTTAATTCATAAGTTTTTTCCAAGAACACTATTACCGATGAAATAGGTAACCTGACCTCAAAATGGGAACTCTAGCCCAAAAAGACTAAAAAAACATGAAAAAACACCCCAAAAACAAAAAAAAGTGTATTCTAGAACGCACTTGGTTTTTTTTTAAGGTCAAATTTCAAAATTTTATAAAATTATGCTAAAAACAAAATTGTTTCTTGAAAAAAGGATTGAAAAAACACCCTCAAAACAAAACCAGTTGATGTTGGAATAACAAAAAAAATTTGTGTCATATTTTTGACATTTTAAAAAATAGAAATAACATTTTTTAATTTTTAAAATTCAAACATTAAAAAAACCTAAAATTTAAGAAAAAAAATAAATTTAAAACATAAAAACATTTTAAAGCTTAAAATTTAAAAATATATAGCAATAAAAAAAACAAAATAAAAATTTTAATTCAAACATTAAAAAAACCAAAAATTTAAGAAAAAAAAATTAAAAAATTAAAAATAAAAAAAATTTAAAGATTAAAATTTCAAAATATATAGAAATAAAAAAATAAATTAAAAAAAAAGAGTTAAAAAAAGAAAGAAATTATAAAAAATAAAATATAGAAATTAAATTTAAAAATGAAAAAGAAAATGTTTATTAAACTAAGAAAAAAAAAATAAATTTAAAGAAATATATTAAATTTTAATAAATTTAAAACTTTAAAATAAAAAAAATAAAAAATAAAAAACATTATTGAAATTAAAATGTAAACAAGGAAAAATTATTTAAAAATAAAATTGAAAAATAAAATACGATAAAAATATTAAATTTAAAAAAATATATATTTAAAAAACAAATAGATTTTCAAAAATATATTAAATTTTATTATAAAAAATTATATATATATATATATATATATATATATATATATATATATATATATATATATATATATATATATATATAATTTTAATAAATAAATGAATAAACAAAAAAATTTTGAAATAAAAAATAAATTTTAAATATAAGAAAAAAAAAACCTGTTAAAAAAAAAGTTTAAAAAGTTTAAAAATCAATTAAAATTGAAAAATTGAAAAAAATATATTAAATAAAAAATAAAATAAAAAACAAATTAATTTGAAAATATTAGGGTTAGTCAAAAAAAAATCTAATTTTAAATACACAATTTTAATTGAAATAAAAAAATGTAAAAATTTTATGTAATTAAAAAAATAAATTTTATGTAATTCAAATAAATAAATAATAAAATAAAAAAATTTACTGAATTTTAAAAAATTAAATGAAAACACTAAACATAAAATTTAATAATAAAAAAAAATATGAAAAAATAAAATCAATTAAATAAATAAAAAAATACAAAAGCTAATAAAAATTATTAACACAATTTAGAAAAAAAGAAATTAAAAACAAAAAAAATGAATAAAATTAGAAAAAAAAATTAAAACAATTTAAATTTCAAATATAAAAATTAAATTAAAAAAAAAAAGTCAAATTAAAAAAAAAATATTAAAAATTAATTTTTTTTAAAAATAATAATAATTTTTTTATCGTGGTGGCGCCGCCAATCGACCTCCCGCCCAGGTGGCCGCGGAGGTCGACCGCTAGGCGGGAGACTGATTCCGAGAATTGCCTTCCTGCGGTGGGAGGCCGATTCCGCGAATCACCCTCAGGTCGATTCTAGGAATCGCCCTCCAGCGACGGGAGGCCGATTCTAGGAATCGCCCTAAAGCTGGGCGACGGAGGCCGGCAGCTGGGCGGGCGGGGGGCCGCATGCAACCTCCCCCGCTCGCCCAGCGGTTGACCTCCACCGCTACCTGGCGGGAGGCCGATTGGCGGCGCCACCATGATCAAAAACTTCTATTTTTTTAATTTCTATTTTATTTTTATTTTTATTTCTTTTAATTTGATTTTTTTTTAATCTTTTTTTAATTCAATTTTTTTATTTTAAATTTAATTTGTTTTAATTTTTTTGTTTTTTTTTTAATTTAAAATTTATTTATTGAATTTATTAAATTTTAATTTAATTTAATTTAATTTTTTAATCTTTTAGTTTATTTTGTTTTTCATTTTAAAATTTAATAAATTGTTTCATTTAAAAAAAAAAAAGTAGACTTGTGGATAACTGTTTTTTAATTATTTACACGTGGTTTTTTTCATTTTTTTGTTTTTTAATGATAGTTTTTTTATTTTAATTTTCTTTTTGAATTTTAAATTTTGTTTTTTTTTTAATTTGTTTTTTTTTTGTTAATTTTAAAATTTGTGTTTTTTTTCTTATTATTATTAATTTTTTAATTTAGATTTTTAAATTTAATTTTTTCTTTTTTTGTATTTTATTTTTTTTATCTAAATTTTAATTTTGTAATTTAAATTATTTTTAAATTTTCTATTTAAATTTTTTTTTTTTTTTAATTATATGGTTTTTTTTTAATAACTTAGAAAAAAATGGTTTTGACGTTTTTTATTTTTTGGTTAATTTTTGTTTTTTTCTTTAAATTATGTTATTTTTTTTTAAATTTGGTCATTTCTTTTGATATAATTTTGGAATATTTTTGCCTTTTTTTGTTTTTTTTAATTTATTTTTCCTTAAATTTTTTATTTTTATGAGTTAATTTAGTTTTTTTTTACATTTTTATTGGTTTTTTTAATCGTTTATATATATATATTTTTATCTAAGTTTTGTTTTTTATTACCAACATGAAAATCACCACTCTAAAAAAAAAGGTTGATGCTGCATCAATACGTTTCAAAATTAGCATGAAAATCACCGCTCTAAAAAATAAAATTGATGTTGCATTGATACATTTCAAAATTAGCATGAAAATCACTAACATTTTAAAACAAATATTCATACTTCATAAATAAAAATATTAGAGTGTCAAAAATGTGCTAAAAAAAAAAAGGTGATTCTGCATCACCACTTTTCAAAATCGGGTGCTTTTTATGCTACCAAAAAAAAGTAGGTAACAATGCGGTTACCTATTTCATTGGTAACAGTGTCCAAGTCGTAATCCCCTTCCATGCCTATCTTTTGGTTGCAGGTTTTGCCTACAACAACATCATAAATACGGTTATGGTTTGGTATAGCGGTATACATGTAAGTTCCCAACAAACCCCTTGAGAAAACCTTCTTTTGCTTTTTATAATTAGTTCTAAGGGTTACACCCTCCCTATGCATAGGTACCACAAGAGGTGTTTCCTACTCCTTCCATGCAAGGAATATCTAAATCTTAACTTGATTGAATAGTTTTGGCATGTTGAGGTTTATGTTTTAGTATAACCTAAAGAATTATGAACTCCAGATTTCTTAGAATAATTAAGGAAAATCCTTTCTTTAAGTTTGAAGGCTTCTGCGCCACGTATCAATTATAAAGATGGATGCTATACTTGTTTTATTTCCCATTTTTTTCATCTCAAATCTTGTTCACTAATTTCACACAGAACTTATGAAAGGATTTTAGAATTTTTTTGATGTATTCCCTTCTATCCAGTAATAATGTTTTGATTATCTTACGGCGAGCAAAATGTTTTATGGAGTTCTGGTTATTTCCCAACCTAAGGGTTTTATGATTAAACACAAATTTGTATCTTCTTTTATATATAAAGTTGTTTGGCTTTAAGCCTTTGCATGCAGATGTTCTTTATCTATCTATATGATTAGAGTAGCTTCGGTTTATAAGCCTTTATTACTGTTCTCTCTTTTCGACAGTTACTATTTTGAGATATTTTCTATTTCATACTGCTCGTCAAATTGTTTATCATATGTTTACAAATTCTTGGTGGAAATGGCTAGAGGACCATGACTTTTACGTTGTTACCACGGGGTTCGGCTCTAAACCTTTGAGCCTGTACATTCTAAATTTTACAGTTATTAACTCTCTCCAAATTCGATGGTCTTTGTAGATATTTGATTAACTTGTTGTATTGTAATAGAATATGTGGAATCATAATATTCCATGTAGTAAGTAGCTATATAAATATTTCGCCAATTCCTGTTAATCTCAAATAAATTAGTCTATTTCCTGTACAGAGTCTGAGTTTCGTAACTTCTAGCCATTCATAATTTCAAATTATTCTAATTATTTAAATTTCACTTTCATAATTTAGCCATACTATTCTTTTAAAGAAAATCAGTTTTATGCACTTTCCATATTACAAATATGATTAGAAAAAATAATAGTAGAAATACCTCATACATATTCTTCTTGTTCTTTCTATCTCTTGAACTATGAGAAAGCAAACACATAAAATATTTATCTCAGTATTTTTGTTCCTGAAACTGATGGCTTCCCCCAACCTTGAGAGAGGCAATCAAGTCCTCTGTTCCCCCCGTGCTCCGCACTAGATTCTTATGTAGTATATTTTTAACAGAAGAAAGGCCTCAGTAACTTAGTCCAAACTATGCTTCCTTTGGGTTTAGAGCTCCATTGGTTTTGCTACTAGCTCTTTACAACTCCTTCTGACATTCTGTTGCTAACGCTCATAATTTTTCCTGAACATAACCACTTTCCCCACTCACTATTTCCATTTTATCCTTTTGTGAAAGGTAATTGTCAGAAACTGTCTCTACCTTTTTTACTCTAGAATCTTGAATTCATTTTACCATTCAGTTAATTAATTTTACTAAGGTTACTTTATCAATTTTATATATGAAATAAAATCAAGTTTGATTAACGAATAATCATATTCATTAATTCTTAATAATTCAAATGTATTATAAGAGTCTGTCAACCATAGTAAAAATAAAACATGGTGATACATCTTGCCCCTCTAAGGTAAACATTGTCCTCAATGTTACTTTATCATTGAAATTAGTCTAGAATATGCCTCTCGAATGAAATTTTCATCCTCCCAGGTAGCCTCCTCTGGGCTAAAGTGCTTGCATTGCACCTTAACTTGGGGGATGACTCGCCTCCAGAGCATTATTTCTCTCTAATCAAGAATACGCTGAGGTTCTACCAGAAACTTGTCATTCGGTTCTACTTGCAAAGAAAAATAAAAATTTTAATTAGTTCCATCAGGAGCCTTTCTCATTTGAAAATCGTAATGTAATCATGACTTACATGTATACTCTGTCAATGTATCACATTCTTACGGTCATGTATGTATCATTTCAACAGTGATACATGGAACACATTATGTACCAATATATGTCTAGGCAAAGGCAATTGATAAACCACCGACAATATTCATTTCAAAATTTGGAATGGTCTGCAATACCTGGGAGCCAATTTGGCACAAGTACTCCACCTCAAAGTACTCCTCTTTGGTTTAGTTCTTACATATACATGGTCACCCACCACAAATTCCCTGAAGGTTCTCTTTCGGTCTGAATATATCTTTTTCCTGTCTTGAGTTTCTTTTAATTTCTGTCTAATTTTTCTCACCTCATGATCCATTTCCTCCAATATGTTTGGTCCAAGCATAAATTCCATGGAAAAGAGAAAAACATCTCTTTCTTGTTCGTGAAAGCCCATGAATCTTACGTGTTGATGCAGTTAGAGATGACGTCGTATGAGGACCACTATACCATTAGCTATGGAGAAGTATAGTCACTACTAGAAATGTTATGCCTACATTCCATTTCATGCCATTCCATTTCATTTCTCCAGCCACGGATGTATAATTTCCATAGCCCCACTAGTTATTTTACCTCACATTTCTATTTTTTTCTTTTATAGATTACGAATATCGGTTATTTTTTAATATGTGAGCAACATAAAATCAGAAAGGAAATAAAATTAAGGGAACCTGCTAACTATGATGATGGCATCGAGAGCGATATTTCTTATTACATTTATGTGTTTTCTTTATTCATGCGTTGGAGGTAAAATTATCGAATTTATTTTTTTCAATTGATTGTATCAGATTTGTATACTAGTAATGTTAATTAATCTTCCCTAAATTAATGAAATCAACAGAGTCACCTATGCCTTATAAGACAATAAATGTGGTGAACAACTGTGCAATTCTGATGTGGCCTGCAACCGTGGGGTCAACTAAAGTTTCTCCTCTTGAGATGATGAAAGTAAAAGTGGAAGCAGGGGAGTCATATTCATGGAAGGTAAATTTGTTCTGGTTCAGACCCATTTGGGGGAGGATTGGTTGTGTCTCAAATTCCTAAGGAATCAGAGGCTGTGATTCTAATGACTGTGGAGGAAAGCTGCAATGCAAAGACAAGAGTGAGAGTGAGGATCATATCAGGGCAATCACAAATTTTGTTGTAGCAATCACAGGGAAATGTAACAATATATGTAGCAGAAAATAAACTCTCTTGTTGGTACTTCATATAGGCCTTTTCAGAGGTGATTCAGAACTGGTCAAAAAAGCTTTGATGTTTATAAAAATCGGACTAGACCTTACTATCACCCTCAAAATATGAAGACTCAAAAGATGGAAAATATGATTCAAACTTAATGGGATCTAAAACTACTTTTGAGAGGAAATAATTTAACTTGGAATTGAATAAATTTAGCTCAAATTTGAGATAAAAAGATAGATCTTCAGGAGCGACCAACCTTGCAGGAAAATATGTGGATCTTACTAGTGTAGGTGTACCTTTTTTTTATTTTTTCAGACTGTGGCCTTTACTTTCTCAATATCCTCTCAGGGTCATTAACTATTGGTGAACGATTGGGATCAAGATTGTACTTCGTATGAATTTTGGGAGCCAGTGTTCTTATCAATATACACTTTGACTCTAAATGACTAAATCATCCTTATTTCAGTGCTAGAACTTGTCACCCATAGTTCTAGAATTCAATGAACTATAAGAAATATCCCGAGGGATGATTTGAAACTTGTTCCCCGACAAAGACTCCAAAATGTTAGAGCTCCTTATTTTCAAAATGATGAGAAAGGAAACCAAAGAGATAACCAGAGAACAACCTTTGAATTGGTATTTGGCCCTACCAAATCAGAGAGGGCTCTCTCAAAATCAACCTCAGAGCCAATGGAAGTGACTGGAGAGTAATAGGGTTTTAGGCTAGTTATGAACTCAATAGGGTTTTGATTAGGGTTTGTTGGATAAGAAGCACCAGGTTTAGGAATTAAGACAAGTATTCCAAAAGATCAGTTGTAGACATAGAATGGGGCTATATATCTATAATCAGTGACACAAATTGAAATTTTCTTTGTAGTGTGGTGAGGAGTAAATCATGTAGGAGTAAAATGAGCATACATGTATGAATTCATTTGTTTAGAGGATAAATCACTTATATGAAAATATAAGACAAATGAGAGAATTTGAGGCAATGTATTTTGTTTAAAACCTAGGAGATTAACACAAGAAGAATACAGATGGCTGCTAGAACTACTTAATCATAAAACGCATAAGGAAAACTAGAGAAAAATAGTGTCACTAACCACATCACAAGAATCCCATAAAAATAGATGCAACTACCTGTATTATTTCTGTCGAAATCAAGTACACCAGTTCCAAAATATGTGAGATACTTGTTCTTCACTTTGTAAAGGTGATTCATGTCTTCTAAAAATTTATTTCTCTTTCATGGTTTCAGTCTGCACTACTTCTTCAATAAGAACCTCCTTATATAGTCTTATTTCCCTAGACCTAGTTTTAGGCTTATACCTAGGCATCTCCTCTTCTGCTTCGAAAATAAAGACGGACTTCTTACCTTTCTTGTATGTCCTTTAAATATATGTTATAGGTTGATTTTTTCTCACTGATGGCATTCTTGATGTTTTAGTTCCTTGTGGTCTCGATGATTATGAAGGAGAGATTTGACTCTTTCACTAGTTAGAGATAGGTAAGAGAGAATCCCCCTCCAAGAAAACTTCCCATGGGAGGTTAATTTGTGTTAGCTAGTGGAGGAATATTAATTTGACTAGATCATGATGAAAGACACTTGCTTGATTATCTCTTCCTTCAGAATTCACCTTCTATTGTGTATTCAAGAACATTTTATAGTGTTCTAAGTCTAAATCCCTTCCCTTGAACCAAATTTAACCTTGATTATGGATAGTAGCTGTTGAAGCTATGACATCTTCTAACACCTAAAATTTCACCCTTGCTATGATGGTGTGATCCTTCTTGAAGTTAATGGAAAATAGGCCTGTTAGATCATGATGGTAATCTACCTCTTTCACCTTTAAACAAAACCCTAGGCAACCTCCATGCTCAAATGATTTTATAATCAATTCCGATGTATTGACCTCTTGCATATGAGTTGGCTCATATCTAGAGATATCTCCTCCCTTATACCTCCTCCTTTCACTAGTATTCTCCATTTTTATAGCTTAGTTGGTGGAGCTACCCTCGGATGGATTTTCCATGTTCTTGGAGAACCTGTTGATAATTTGGGTCATGTAGATTCTCGCATATAACATCTCTTTTTCATAGACCTACGACCACCTTTGGAGAATTGGATACAAAATTATCCATCTTCAAAACATAGATTAAAGTAGTAACTATTTTAGCTCCTTACCATCCTGGGAGAAAATTGGCTCTTACATGTATATATATATGTGTGGGGCTTTTTAAAGATGAAATGAGATGTGAAACATTATAAAGTAATTTCTAATATTTAAAAAAAATAGTTTTCCAATTTCACAAGTCCCGTGTGTGACTTTTTTTAGTTTATTTTTATTTTTTAAATAATTTTAGTTTATTTAATTAAATAGAGTAAATTATAATTATAACTATTTCTATCTAAAATAATTACATATTAACAATTTTTATCATTTTTTCTTGTTTCGTACATTTTAGTTTAAAATAGATTTAATTTTTTTTTTAAAATGTATATGTATAATTGAATTTATTTTTGTGTTACTTAAAATGGAGTCTATTTATTTTTTAATATTTTTTATTTAATCTAATTTTGTTTCTTTAATTTATTTTTTTTAAGCATATTATCAATATTTTGTAAATTAAAGTTGGAAAAACTATATTTTAATATAAGCAAGTTGATGAATATAATTAAATTATATTTAAAAAATAACTTAAAACAATATTACTAATTAAATTGATTTTTTTTTATATATAAAATAAATTTTATAATAATGAAACATATATATTTATATATAATAATTTTTATTAAAATAAAATAGAATTATAATTTAATATCTAAAAATTACTATAAAATTATGTATTTATGAAAACTTCATCTTTAATATATATATGTAATGATACAATATATTACAAGCTAAAAAACATATAAACTAGAAAATATATAAATAAGCTCCAAAATCACAGTTTCTGTACTATTTGTGGTTGAAGTATGATACCAAACACTTACTTATTAGACTAAATTTTTAATATCATTCTTATCACAATGTTTAATATTCTAAGATAATAACTGCTTTTCCACCATCTTGAAGAACTTATTGTATGATGAAATAAGTTAGGTACAGTTGAAATAAATAGGTAAAGATGGAATGGATAGAACAGATTCTCGCAGAGAATTTCATATGGGAAACAAGAAACATTGATGTAACATATACTACATTAATGATCCTATAGTAAAAAAATAATAATTCTACCATCATAAGAGAATATATCTTTCTTATCTTAAATATATCTTTCTTATCTATAATATGAAAAATATAAAACACTTGAAGTTATTTTCGTAAAAATAAACAAAATTTTAATGGTTTTCTATAGTATCTATAAAAATGGAAATTAGCTTCACCCAACTACAAATATTGGACCCCAAATATTCAACCCTAAATTTTCCCAAGTTGCAGGGCCCTCGGATTGTGGAGAGGTAACGACAAAAAAATTTGATTCGAACAAATGTATTTTTTCTATGTCATCATGTTATTAGTACTCTGTAGCCACTACATGAAAATAACCATAAAAAAAACTTAACTAAAAACATTACACTATAGAATTACACTAAACATAAACATACCCAACTTAAATTTTCTTGAGGTTCCATTACATTTTAACTATTGACACAAAAGATGTCACTACTATCATATGACAATCTTACCATTACGAATTTCGCATAAAAAATTTCATAGTATATATTACATTTTGAAATCCATGTGAATCTAGACCTTGTGATCGGATTTGCATACTTGTTTAGATGTATATGCCCATATCAAATTACTTTTAATTTGGATTATGTTTTTTTATTGAAAACCTTATATTTATATTAATTGTTAGTACATTATTTGATATTTCAATTTGGAAGATTATAATTATGTGTTTAATTATGACCTTGGTTACTGGACCACCTTGATTCTATTTCTGACCATTTGTCTCGGTAGCGGGCTTACAGCTGTCCCACATGTTAAGTGTTAAGGATACCGATTACAGTCAATTTGTGGGAGCCCTAGATCAAATGGTTTAGATGAGGGATGGGTTGTTTAGGGTAACCACCCACCCTACGCCTCACCTTCCAAATCATTCTTTCGCTGACACTCCAACTCGTCCAACTCAGCAAGTTCTCAAGGTACCTGAGATAGATTTACTGGTCCTCCCAGTTTGCTGAGAGTGTTAACTCGATACCTTATTGTCTCTATGACTTGCCACGGATAGATTTTCTTATTTATTTTATTCTAATTAGGATTTGTATCGTGTTTAAATTTTTATGCTAGGCTTTCAGTTGTTATGCATGTTATGCTTACCTGATATATTGTGAAAGTTTTCCCTGTGAGCATAAGACTCCGTTCTCTTCCTGCTTCAGGTATGCCACTACATTTTTCAATGCTTGTTATTCTGTTTGAAAGGTTGAAATTTTGAGTTTCGATGGCTAACGCTGATAGGGTATCACCAGCTAAGTTTTCTTCATTCATCAGTTTTATCTTTCTCATGGCAAGAGTAGCCAAGTATATTTGTGTGACCTTCTTCTTCCTTCCAGATAAGGGTTACAGATTTGGCCTCTGCAGAACGGTCAAAAAAAGGTATCCAGGTAGCAAGGAAAATTCTATGGATGGAAGTTTATCTTAAATTTTAGAAACCTTGGTGAATATTACTAGTCCCAAATATGTAAATTATAAAAATTTTGATGATATTTTTTTCAAAATATTTAGGTTTCTAATTATTTTATATTAGTACATATAAAATTTTGGCCATTTTTAGGGGAAAATAATTTTACACTATAAAATTTAGGCGAATCAATTTCCAAAAAAATGGAAATTCGCAAATATAATTTTTGGAAAAATCATGGAAAATTAGCCCACCTATGAATATTAGCCCCTAAATGTTTCCCTGTCAGGTAGAGCCCTAAGTCTCTTTTCCTGATACTCTCTAATATGATTTAGAATAATTGTTCTTGTCATTATTTCTTTGTGTTAATTCATAAGTCTGTTCCAAGTTTTAGCCCTCTTCCATGTCTATCTTTTGGTTGTAGGTTTGGCCTACGACAACATCATATAGATGGTTCTTGTTTGGTATATCAGTATACACATAAGTTCCCAACAAAGCCCCTGCGAAAACCTCCTTCTGATTTCTATACTTGGTTCTAAGGGTTACACCCTCCCTATGCACAGGTATCGCGGGAGACCTTGCTTACTACTTGCATACATGGAATATTTGAATCTTAACTTGTTTGAAGGTTTTTGGCATGTTGAGGTTTACGTTTGAGTATAATGTAAAGAATTCTGAACTCTAGATTTCTTAGAATAATTAAGGAAAATACTTTCTTTAAGTTTGAAGGCCTCTGTGCCATGTATCAATTGTAAAGTCAGATGTTATACTTGTTTTGTTTCCCCTTTATTTAAGCTCAGAGCTTGTTCACTAATTTTGCATAGAAATTATCAAAGAAGTTTATAAGTTTGTTTTATGTATTCCCTTCTTTCGAGTAATAATTTTTTGATTCCCTTACAATGAACAATAGTTATTATGGAGGTCATGTTTTTTTCCCCACCTGAGGGGTTTATGATTAAATAGAAATTTGTATCTTCTTGTATATGTAAAGTTGTTTGGCTTTAAGCCTTTGCATGAAGATGCTCTTTATCTATTTACATGATTAGAATAGCTTTGGTTTATAATCATTTATTATTGTTCTCTCTTTTCAACATTTATTATTTTCAGATATCTGCTACTGCATATTTCCTCTCAAATTTTTTATCATATGTTTATGAATTCTAGGTGGAAATTTCTAGAGGATCGTGACATTTACCCTGTCACCATGGGGCTCAGCTCTAAACCTCTAAGCCTGTGCATTATAAATTTTACAATTATTAACTCTTTCCAAATTATATGATCTTTGTATGCATTTGATAATATTGTTTTACTGTAATATCATATTTGGAATAATCCTATTGCATGTAGCAAATAGGTGTATAACTATTTCACTTGTTCCTGTCAATGTGAAATAAATTAATCTATTTATTATACAGAGTCAGAGTTTTGTAACATTTAGCCATTAATAATTTTCGCTTATTCTAATTATTTAAATTTCACTTTCATAATCTAGCCATACTATTCTTCTAAAGAAAGAAAGAAAGAGGGTTTTTTTCACTTTCCGTTTAACAAATATGATTAGAAAACATAATAGTAGAAATACCTCATACATATTCTTCTTGTTCTTTCTATAACTTGAGCTATGAGAAATAAAACACATAAAATACTGATCTCGGTATTTTCCTTCCTAAAACTGATGGCTCTGCCCCACCTTGGGAGAGGCAATCACGTCCTCTGCTCCCCCCGTGCTCTGCACCAGAGTCATAGGTAGTAGATATTTAACAGAAGAAAGGCCTCAGGAACTCAATCTAGCCTATGCTTCCTCTGGGTTTAGAGATCCACTAATTTTCCTACCAACTCTAGATAACTCCTTCCAACATTTCGTTGTTATCCAAATCATTCTTCCTGAATAGAACCCCTTTGCCCGCTCAGGATTTACATTTTATCCTTTTGGGAAAGATCAGTGTAAGAAATTCTCTACCTTTTTTACTTTGAAATCTTGGATTCATTTTACCATTCAGTAAATTCATTTTACTCAGGTTACTTTATCAATTTTATTTATGGAATAAACTCAATTTTTATTAACGAATAAGCATATTCGTTAATTCTTAACAATTCAAATGTATTATAAAATTTTCTCAACCATAATAAACATAAAACGGGGTGTTACATACTCGTTGCTATGTCCATATAATATTTCTATTTGTACTAGGTAGATAATGTCACCCTGAAAGTGTGTTGAAAGAATTGAACCCATGTTCTCTTAATAAAAAAAAATATTTTGACCATTAAAAATGGAGTAATTAAACCAACCCTTAGAATTAAAAATATGACCATCTATTAAATATAAATTATGTTTATTAAGTATATAATTAATAAATGTAAATTTTTAACTCACAAAAAATATAATTATTATAAATAATTTAGCATATATAAAATTCAAACACATTATATTATAAATGATTTAGCATATATAAACTTCAAACCCATTATATAATGGACCTGACCACATTTTAAGTACAATTTTTAATATTTAAAAGAATAAATAGTTTTTATTTTTATTTTCATACTATATGTATGGTTTAAGATAGAGTTTGTTTATCTATATCTATATCTATTTATATATATTGATTTATTTATTTTTTTTTTTCCTATGCCAAACAATCAATTAATGAACTAAGTTTTCTAGTGTAATTTATAATATTAAAAAAATTAAGTGAGAATTTATTTTTAAGTTTAGTTGTTCTTTTAATATTTCTAATTTAATGGACTAAATTTCAAGTATAATTTTTTATATTTTTAAATAAACACATATTTAAAAATTTGATCATTCTTGTTTTGTAATTTTTAGTTTAAAATGGATTTAATTTAGTTTTTTGTTAAGTGTATATGTATAATTGAATTTATTTTTGTGTTATTTAAAATGGAGTCTATTTAATTTTTAATATTTTTTACTTAATTTAATGTTTTATGTGTAAAAAAAGATTTTTTTAAAGCATATTATGAATATTTTTTCAATTAAAATTGGAAAAGCTATATTTCAATGTAAAAAAGTTTATAAAAATCAATAAAAATAAATTTTAATTTTAATTTTTTTTATGCATAAATTAATTTTTATAAAATTGAAAAAATATATTTATACTTAAATTTTTTTATTATAATAAAATTAAAAAAAAAAAAATATTTAAAAATTACCATAAAATTATGTAGTTATGAAAACTTTATCTTCAATAAATAAATAAATAAATAAATATATATATATATATATCTATATATATATATATATATATATATATATATATATATATATATATATATATATATATATATATATATATATATATATATATAATGATATAATATATTATAAAATAAGAAAAAAAAATTAGAAAATAAATAAACAAGCTCCAAAATCATGGTTTCCATTGTCAGTACCATTTGTGGTTGAAGTATGATACCAAACACTTACTTGGTGAATAAAAAATTTTGAGATCACATTTATGGCAATGCTTAAAATTTTGTGATGGTAATTTCTTTTCCACCATCTTAAGAACTTATCGTATGATGAAATATGTTAGGTACAGATGAAATAAATAGCTATAGATGGAATGCTTAGAAGAGTTCCTTCTGATCATTTCCTCCTGGAAGGTCGAAACATTCAAATTGTTTTCAATATTGGATTGGAAATGGACAAAAAGAATTCAATTCAATTATTTTTAAAAAGTAAAACCTTATCGACTTTTTCAACAATAGACCCAATATTTTCATCTTTATCGAACATATATCCTAGCTTCAATTTGATTAAGGAGTAGGCTTATTTCCATAGAACAAATTAGTTTTCATTCTAAAGAAAAGGTAACAAAGATAGCATAATAACTCGTTTAATAGTGTTATTTATTAGACATGATTGTTTTGAGGTTAATCTATTCACTCGAGGAAATAATATTTCTCCTTGCTCACTAGTAAATCGAATAATTAGGCTCATATTTTTATAATCGATCTGATCTCTCAGCGTAATTGCGGACAAATGTCTATGAAAAGAGAGCTTGGTTTATCCATATTTTATTTCATTAACCTTTAGAATATTATTTTTTCCAAATATTTTCAACATATTGTTCCATTAAAGATGTTGAAATACCATTTCTTTCTATATATGCGATCTATTCCTATCCCTCAGTGAGAGTAGTAATTTTAAAATCTTTTTTTATCACTCCATGAATAGTATCCTTGTAACAATAGGGAAAACATTTATTTGATTCCACATGAATAGGTGTATTACATCAATTTTCATGAGTCGTACATCTATAAATCCATGGGAATATTTTATAAACACTACCTTGGGTACAAATAGTGCACTCCAAAGTAATTTTTCCTCTTATATCTCCACTCTTGGCCATAAAATTACTCTGAATATTGGGTCTACTTTTTTTTTCGCCCTGAAAACAAGAAGGGAAAAGGGACAGAAGTTGATAGTTAGAGATCCTACAATGAAATATTTGAAAGTAAGAAAATTATTGATTAGGAGTTTTTAGTTGTACTTACAAAATTGAATGTGGAAATAATATTTATATCGATATTTGTACTTGAATTCTACCCCCTTACATTCCTAAACTTACATATTTTTTTGGGTTGAATGCAATAATTTATCGAAGAGGTAGGACAAGTCAATATAGCACAACCTTTTTTCCGTTTCCTTTAAGGGGAGGGAAAAATTTAAAATCAGGGAGAATTCAGAGCATCTAGGAAAAAATAATTCATTTCTATCAATATGCCAACTAAAAAAATACACCATAAATTAGCTAATATAGGTTTTGTCGAAATATATGTCTTTATATCTTGCATTTTAAATTATAGTTATTGATCATAATGTGTAAGTGATTCAATCGTATCAATAGTTATGAATCCAAGGGAAAACTCGTAACTGATGAGTATATGTATAATGTGATCGAGGTTGTGGTCCTATTTATAGAGCAGCAAAAAAATGTTTCATCACCATAATGAATAGTGATATTCTAGATAATAGGCCCTACATGGATTTATAATATCCTTTAACTCATGAGACCAAAGAGAAATGAAGGTGGAAAAATTTGGGATACATATTTCAAATTCGATAAACTAAAATTGTTTAAGGATTTGAAGGGATGTAGTGCAGCTTGTTAGCATGTTTTTTTTTAGTACAAAATGGCAGAGTTTCAAATCCTTTCATCCCCACCTTTCCCTTATTTTCTATGGTAAGAAAGGAATTAAATATCATCTTATATTGATTTAACAGTAACATCAAATAATTGAATCGTATCATATGTGAAAGTGTTTGGCTCTAAGAGTATCAACAAAAGTTATTTTCCTTTATCTCTGAATATTCAAGAAAAATCTCTTAGTTCAGTTTAGTAGAGCGTATGTCTCTAAAACTTGATGTCGTAGGTTCAAATCCTAAAGAGCATGATTTGGTTCCTATCAAATGCAACCCTCTAAATCATTCCAATTGGAACAAGAAATGGAATATGACCTCCTAAGAAAAGTAGGAGGTGAATTAAATTGGAGGATATTCTAGGATCAAATATGAAATTGATCACCATGTCGATATTATATATATTTAGTTACGAATAATATGTCCAAATTTATAAAAATTATACCTAACACAATTCTAGAAGGCAAAGCCTCAATCATTTTGATTCAATGGAATAAGTAGGGATAACAGATATCCTAAATAGTACCCTGAATTTCCTATGAATATCATTCATAAAAACTTGATATAGAGAGAATAAACAAAAATTTTGGAACTAAAATAGTGAACTTAGAGGGTTTTCCCTTTCTTTATTTTTAATAAGTTGTATCTTGTTCCAGCTAATGAATAAGACTAGGTTGAAAATCATAGAATCCTATAAGAAACTGAAATAACTAATTATAGTTATAGTAAGCATGGAAGGACTAAATGAAATATGGTTTATACATATCTTCATGAGACAATTGCTTATATTTTTATTTTCATAACCTCAAGATTAGAATACAAAAGATAAATTGTCCCAATTCGTTCCAATCCAGGATCTTATATCTACTATAGGATATGTATGAATTAACATGGATGAGAGGATATCTATTGTAGAAATCTCTTCATTATCCTATAAATCCCCACATTAATGAAGTAACTAATGAATAAAACCCATGAACCCCTTTAAAAATTTTCAAATGTAATCTTCTTACAAGGTTATTTTATTCTTAATCAATATGATTGGATCAATTGGCATTGTCTTTCTACCAGTCGTTATGGGTCCGGAGACTAGACAGGAAGAAACCTCTCTAGAGACATTTATCCAAGTGGATATTGGTGGCCACCAGCCTATTTCTCTTGGGCCCACCATTTTTTCTTTTAGTCATTCATTTTCATTAATTTTAGCACAATTTACTATTTTTAGCATTTTTTCGAGTCGTGAACTTTTAGAGCCGTTTTTAGGAACTAAACGATGTTTTTTTGGAAAATCTGGAGCAACATGGAAGTTCCTTCAATGTTTCTCACATAAATTTTTTTTATCCTTGGATAGATATTTCTAACTAGGTATTGTGTGCATAAAAAGAAGATCGTATGCAAAGTTACGTCCCCGGGAAGTTGATGTACCAATTTACCCAAACGGGGCCCATATTTTTCGAACTTCATCTTGTAGGGTTAGGTTTTTGGATGTTTAGGGTTTTCCATTTTTTTCTCAACAATAAATAGGCCCTTAAGTCTCATTGTAACAGAATTCAGAGGCATGTAGCCTCCACATCTCTTCTCAGAGATAAGCTACGATCACTCTAGCTAGTTTATTTCCATTTTGTTTGAAAGGATGTTTCAGTTATTTTTTATTAACGAAATGAAGTTTATTCCTGCTACATATTTGCATTTGTGTGTATTTATATATTCATTCTTCTCCTAGAAAAATCTAGATCTGTGGTATCATATCATTCTACCATTTCTCAATCCTTATTTGCATGTCCCCCATGAGGTCAGGGTATAAGGAGTTAGGGGTTGATCTAGTTGAACGTTTGCAATATTTTCCTCCCAATGCCTGACGACCTCCCATGGTAGAAGAAAATAAATATGAGGGAGCACAATATTTTTTTAAAATATCTCTCACTCGAGGAGGCCCTCAAGGAACAAAGGAACGCGATGATGGATAAATTTTCTTGGATCCTTCACCGATTTCCCAATGGTGGTGCATCTACATCTAGAAGCTACTCTTGAGGTGCCACTCCTTTTAAGGTACAAGTAAACTTTGAAATTCCCATATTTGAGGGCCAAATATATTCAAACTTTGTAGATATATGGTTGAATCTATAACAAGGATATTTCTTGGTTCATGACTTTTCTGGGCAGGAGAAGATTATTTTTGCACTCCTCATAGCTACCCTGCATGTAAAGGACTGGTGGGAAACTTACTATGATAAAAAGGATGAGGGGGAACCCTCTCTGTTCTCGGTCGTACCCACTTGGAATTCTTTCTGAGATGCCATCAAGGAAAAATATTATCCTTTTGGGATCTATGAGGACAAGTACATATAATGGACTATGCTGCAGAAAAAAAAGGATGAGGATGCGCACGAGTTCACGAATCTATTCCATACCCTACACACAATGTTGGGTATGAAATATTCAGAGAAACATTTGGTGTTGAAGTTCCGCATTTTTCTTCACAAATACATTCAGGAGGAAATGGGTTTCCTTGACACCTCCTCGCTTGGTAGGACATATCGGTATGCTGCCAAGATTGAGCAGAAATTCAAACATAAGAAGCGATACTTTGGATCTAAAAATAAAAAGCAAGGGAAATATGCCTCCAAACTTTAGAATAAATGACAAATCCAAGGCATGGTTTCCCAAGACAACCTGAAAAAGCTGTAAGAAAATAACAACAGCGTGAAGTCGAAGAAGCGAAACTCACAACACAAGTGAGTGATAGTTTGAATATTTATGTGGTGTGATTTTTGAGGAGGGGAATTCAAAATCTGCACAGTATCCATTTTTATGTCAACATTTCGAGTCTAACCAAGACTCATAATTAGGTTTGGTCCTAAGGATGAGTCTTGGTTAGAATCAAAACCTTGACGTAAAACAAAAGTGAGTGTTAGGCCAAGCATTCACTGGTGGTTGAGATGAAGGCTTATGAATCAGATGCATGCTTAGACTCTGAATCAAAACTCGAGAAGTGGAAAGGAAAAGGGAAGAATATTATCGATGCATATTACAATGCCACTGTTGGCACCACAAAGATCTAGAAGGAGGAATTGGAAGATCCAGAGGAGGAGGAGCATGTATTCCACTCATAGATGTGGGTAAATGATTCCCCGCAACAGTTTATTGTCGAGAGTGGGACCCAAAATAACCTCATTTCAGTAGAGGTTGTGGAGTAGTTGGGTTTTTCGAACATAGCACACCCACAATCGTACACCATTGGGTGGATTCACCAAGGACGTGATCTTCGTATCAACCACTAGTTTCGCCTTCCCTACAGTATCAATCCCTTCGTGGATTAGGTATTATGTGACATTGTTACTCTTGATTTTTGTGATGTATTATTGGGCCAACCATACTTGTGGAAGGGACATGTGTGTATGAGTCTCTTCCTCATGTTTTTATTGTTACTTGTGGCAATAAGTTGTACAGGAAACCAGAGGTACCATTGCCAATGACTATCTATTTGGTTGCTGGAAAACAATGCAATAAGCTCATTTCCAAAATGGGAAATTTTGTTTTCGTGATGATCTACCCTCAGGGAAAGAAGAAGACTGTGGTCACGACCTCTAGACAGGGCTCCTCTGCACAAAAAAGAAAAATTAACAAGGTAGTGGAGGAGTATGGGGACATCATCACCTCACCCGCAAGGGTGCCTCTGCTCTGTCACGTTAAGCACCCATCGATTTGACCCCAGATGTGTTTCTACGCAATAGACCAATCTATCGATGCTCTATTATGGAGAAGGATGAAATGAAGAGGAAGATTCAAGAGCTACTACAGAAAGGTCACATATGGTCGAGTTCATTGCCCTATGGGAGCCCGATCGTGTTGGTGCAGAAGAAGGATGGGAAATGAAGAATTTTTATTGACTATCATTCATTGAACAAGATCACTACCCAAAATACATACCTTATCCCATGGATTGATGAGCTTCTAGACCAACTCAAATGGGTGAAATATTTCAGCAAGATCGACTTGAAGTCTGGGTATCACTAGGTACTATTCAAACCCTCCGATGTGTGGAAGACTTACTTCAAAGCCAAGGAGAGCCTTTTTGAATGGTTGATCATGCCTTTCAAGTTGAAAAAATATCCCAAAACCTTCATGAGGCTAAAGGATGACATCGTGCGGCCATTCACCAACTCATTTGTAGTAGTGTACTTGGATCACATCATGATCTTTAGCCAAAATTGGGAAGATCACCTCCACCACATCTAATAGGTCCTACAAACACTGCAGAAACACAAGTTATGTGCCAATTTGGAGAAGTGAAATTTTGGCATAGTCCAGGTTCAGTATCTAGATACATTATTTATGGGGTGGGTGCATGTGGCTCCAAAAAAGATCCAACTCATTCGGGATTTTCTAGCCCCAACCACTCTAACAGAGCTTCACAACTTTCTAGGTCTTGCTAATTTCTACCATAGGTTATTCTTGGGATTATCTCATATCACTTGGAACTTGATTCAAGTCACCAAGGGAGGAGCCAAATCAAAATAATTTTTGCCAGAATCTAAATAGAAGACGTTCATATAATTGAAATATCACCTTGGCTCTGCCCCAAGTTTTTTTTGGGATTCTCGCAGGTTCATTTTTGGATTCTCTCATATCACTTTTCCCTTTATTCAAGTCACCAAGGGAAGAGTGAAAAAAAATTATTTTGGTTGGAATCTCAATAGAAGACGTTCATAGAATTGAAACATCGCATCTGCTCTACTCCAATGCTGACATTTCCAGACTTGTAACAATCATTTGAGATCGAGACAGATGCCTCTAACTATGCTATTGGGGCAGTTCTCACTTAACAGGGGCATCGAGTGGCATATCATTATAAGACACTTTGAAACATGTTAGAATGGGATAAATTTTAAATTTACAACTTGGAATGAATATTTTTAAATTAATTAGTCAAAATGGGACAAATTTGAAATTACCTCATCAAATTTCATTCCAAATGAAATCAAATTTATTTAAAATATAAAATTAATTAACTAATTATGTGTTTATAGAAAATTTGAATGTGTATGGAGTTGAAACATTGAAGAAATGTCCTTAATGGATGATCCAAAAAAATGAGGGTGAAAAATCGAAGCTTTTCATTCTTGTAGTTCTCAAATCACCAATGTGCTATGGCTACATATAAGCATATACAAAAGCGATATGTAGTGTTAGGTTGTGAAAAGAGTGCAAAGGTATCATTTTCTGAGTCTTCCATTCAGCTCGATGAGGAAAAAATGGCACAAGTTAAGTTTGTATTCCTTAATGTATTTCCTGCATCTTGGGATGAAGAGTGAGTTAAAGAGGAACACAAGAAATTTGGTCAAAATGAGGAAGTCCATTTATCGAAGAACATGGCCTCTACCAAGCGTAAATACTTCGGTTTTGTTCATTTTTCTACTCATGAAGAAGCTTAGGCTTGTGTTGATAGTCTCACTAACATTGAGGTTGGAGAGGGAGATAGTAAGGTAAAGGCTAATATTGCAAAGCCCCAACATAAGAGTATATTAGCTAAGCAAGGTGTTCGTGGAGGATATTGGGTTGGAGAAGTTAACGCTCAATGTGGTAAGGGAAAGAAGTCCCGAAAAATGACGAATCATGGTCGTAATGATCAAAATCATGGACATGGACCTAAGAATGACAAGTAAAAGGAAAAAACCACTG
Source organism: Pinus albicaulis (assembly GCA_034641835.2). Taxonomy (NCBI): domain Eukaryota; kingdom Viridiplantae; phylum Streptophyta; class Pinopsida; order Pinales; family Pinaceae; genus Pinus; species Pinus albicaulis. The sequence continues at coordinate 908,359,485 of CM076576.1, read as the reverse complement.
CACCTATTGAGAAGCAACAAACAAAGCTTCAAGTATCTACCTTGAGTGGCATCTTTACCATGCGAGTTTTATATCTCATGGATATGGAAAATATCTTAAGGCTGTGATTTTATATTATGCTAAACCTCACGCATATTCAGCTTATGAACGATGACATTTGGTTAAAATTGATGGTTCAAGTTGATTTCAGACCCCCTTTATTATTTGAAGTTTAATGAATGAGGGAGTGTCTGAAATGGGTTTTTTTTACTGACCACGTGGCAAGAAAAGATTACTTCACACCCCCTCCATCTGATACCGCAAACCAGATAGGCCCCCCTCCAAAATCCAGTTTCGGTTTTTTGCAGAACAAACAGAGTGGTGGTGGATTTGGTCTTCAGGGTTGAAATTGAATTGGCCTCCAATTTAATTTCTTCATAACAGAGGGTGGCATGATGGAGGAGTGGCACGTTAATCTCAATAATGGATTGTCTTGTGAACTTGTGATATTGAATTATGCCACAACGTGTGAGTAGAGGTTGTCATGCTCTCTACACGGGCATCCAGAGTAGTATCATTCAGTGTGACAGGAATTTCCCTCCATGTTTGAAGATTTATGGTAGAAATCTTCAATAACAGATATTATGTTCCTTGTCACCAATTTTATTATGCACCTTTCCTAATTACAATTCACATTTTTTGTGCATTAGGAATTTTTTAATTGGGGTTGCTGCAGAGAATTATCTTAGAACAGATGAGAGATGGTTTTTTGTTGTTGCCACAGAGGTTGGTAAGATATTTCTTGGGTTCATTTCACTGTAATAGATAAAATTTTATGTCTATCTCGAATGAAAAGGGTGCTAATGGCATAATGGTGAAAGGGGAAAGCTATGTTTTCGTTATAGTCTGAGGCACAACAAAAGGAAACATTTGACATAAATTTTAAAGCTCAAGATCAAAACGTGAATACAGTCTCTCTGAAAAATGTGATGAAAATTATTGAAAGACCATTCAAGGGTAAGAAAACTCCCATCGAACATATGCATCAAGGTATTTTGTTCATACATGACCGCCATTATCTTGAAAATGATGGCTTATAGGTGCAAAGGCTTAGTCCTGTGATGTTGTCAGAGATCACGCAGTGCAAGTGATAGAGATAGAAATGGCTCATTGAGATCATGATTTCTAGCTTTGAGGGATGGATGAATTCAGTCGAGCGACATACAAAGTTAAAAAATTTGCAATCTAATCTGATTCTATCAGGGTGTTTTTTTCCCATTGACTGTAGTCAAAGATATTAACTTCAAGAACGTACAGTAGGTAAACAGGGAAGAAAATTGAAAATATGAGAGAGGATTTTGACCAGCACGGGACAATGAACAAAAAAACATCTTTTTTTATTTTACACAAGTGTCAGGATGAGGGATAATCGAAGACATGTCTGAGGGAAAATTTTCAAGATTTCAGTTTCCCTATTTAAAGAATGATTTTGCAGTGACTATTGTGGAGAGCTAGAGATGAAATTTGAAAATTAGAGAGAGGTTATTGACCATAATGGGGAAAATAAAAATAAAATTTCTTGGTTTCACCGTTGGGGAGAAAAAAATGGCTGAGTGTACCCCTATTCTCAGAAGATTTGGCCTAGATTGCAGTTTAGATATTTAGGGATTGACTTGTTATTTTCGGCCAACATGATTGAGTTTGATCTCATGATCCTAAGGATTGTATTTGATATTTATATATATGTTTGTAATAGAGAAAATGGAGTAGGATTAGAGAAGAATTAGTGCTAGCCCCGCATTAGAATTAATGATCTATCAAAGGCAGTCAGAATGGTAGAGCCAGATGTCAGAATCATTTATCGTTGCCTCTTCGAGATCACCCTAGCCAATTTTGGGTCGAATTTACAATCAATTAAAGCTTGCCAAAGTTAAAAGATACATGTGGTGATTTATAGATGTATTTTTCTTGGCCCTTTGCATGGCCACACTTGTCTAGTTTTTACTTGATTGTAATTAATGAAAATTTTCCAAAGTATATAGGGAAACTGACATAGTTTTTATTTAAATATTGCATGTGTTGGTAGTATCAAGGGTTGGACCTTGGAGGAGACTCTACATTGTAAGAACTAGCTTTATTGGATCATTGTAATTTTTGAAAGATGGAACAACAGTATTAAGAAACCATTTGCAGGCTACTTGAGTTGTGTCTGTCTGGTGATGTGATTATCTTCTCTATGTTGGATGTTTCCATTTCTTTTCCTCACTGTGTATCATTTTAAGCTGATTGTAAAACATAAATTTTATATTAAGATTTGTTGTTGGAGCACCTTAATTATTTCTATGATTATAATTTGAACATTTTCCTCATGAAGTATGGTTAAGAAAATATTAATTGATTCTTAACCACTACTGCAAATTGACAGCTTCTTTCACCTTACAATTCCTGCTACATTAAGATCCATCACACAAATTTAGCTTTCCTTGTGATGCTTTTGAATTTTTGATGAAACAAAACCAACCCTTGTTTGACTCTGTTAGCTCAATGGCCACTCACCTGCCATTTCAACCAAAAATTTGTATACAAACCCCTTTGCCTTAATAACTAGCCTAAAATGCCAAATCAACAAAGCTACATCTAATAGAGATATCTCTCTATGGGTCTAGGAGGGCTAGACCCTAGGACCAAAGCGGTTTTGATGTTGTCTTTAGGATTATTTCTTCATCCTGTGAATTGTGGGGCACTAACATGACACAGTCTGAAAGTATCCCACTTATGAAAAAGAAATGTATTCCATTGTGCAGGATTTCTGAAAATAGAACCATTATATTTGGGGGAAGGAAATGGTCATCCACACACACTACTAACCCCTATAGTTCATAAATATGCAATGGAAGTTGCATAATGATCACTATTAGAAGTGGTCCACATATCTGCAACAGTTTCATTTGAACATCAAGAAAAATAAGGGCATCAAAAATAATGTTGTAGGTTGCCTCAGCAGACCACTATGGTGGCAATAACTGCCATTCTCAACTCTTGTGGGCACAAGATTCCTAATTGGCCACTCCTCTACAAGAGAAATGCAGACTTTGGCGACACATACAAGACACTCTTGGAGGGTACACTAGTTCCAAATTTTCACCCTGAGGTTGCACTATTATGTCACCTGGGACGCCTTGGTGTTCCTTCAAGTGAGAATTCCAAGATGATTTGGGAAGCGCACTACAGTCAGGTCATTGCGCATTTCCGGGTCAAGAAAATAATGGTAGTACTATAGAAGTATTTCTATTGGCTAAACCTTCAACAGGATGTCGGGAATTACATCATATCTTACACTACTTGTGTTATTTCCAAACTAACCATCGAGAAGAAAGGCCTCTATACTATGCTACCTACCCCTCAACAACATTGGGAATCCATCTCCATGGATTACATGTTGGGACTTCCTTCTACTAAGCATGGCAACAGCTATTTTTCCTTGTTCATCCATATATTCTCGAAGATGGCCATTATGGCAGCCTCCAAGAAGAATATCACAACAGAAGCCATGGCTACACTCTTCCTTGAATGAGTGTGGTTGCACTTTGGGATCCCACAGTCTATCACCTATGATCGGGATAGCACGTTCCTCAGGACGTTTCGGTCCAACCTCTGGAAAATGCTGGACACCAAGCTCACCAATTCCACAGCTTTCCATGCCCAAATTTATGGCTAGAGAAAGGTCGTAAACAAGATGATCGTACACATTCTCCACATGAAAATTTCAAAGCATCCATGCACATGGGATTAGAGGCTTCCCAATGTGAAATATAGTTCTAACCAAGATCTCCAAAACTCAACTGGCCACATTCCCTGTTAGGTGCGCTTGGGATTATAGCCACTATGTCGCATTGACATAGCCATGCCATTTTAGGCTACTCAGGCCGATTCAGCTCATGTCCAGTCTCAAGTTGACAAGGTGAAAAACTTCATTGAGCACGTTCAACACATCCACCAATAGGTTCATTACATATTGGATAGATCCAATGTTAAGTACAAGAAACTCTATGATCAACATTGGGTTGCACACAACTTATAGGTGGGTGACAAAGTGTGGCTACATTTGTAGAAGGAGCACATCGTTGGACCCCACTGTAAGGTTTGCCTACTCCGATATGGGCCATATACCATCACCAAGGTTGTAGGAGCTAATTTCTTTGAACTTAGTATTCAAATATTCCTTTGTCTTCACCAAGTGATCAATGTTTACCACCTTCAACCCTACTTCCCACCTCCACCCGGCACGTCCGAAATTGCATATCAACTCACAAAAACATAGTTAAACCAAGATTGCATGGAACAGGCCACCACATATCGTATCATGGACCTGCAAATCAAGAACACTCACTAGAAGAATATCCAACTATATCAAGTTTTTAAGGTTGGCCAACTCGTCAAATAAGTGGTTCACTAGTTATTAGTGTCTAATATTCAGAGATCAATATGTACTCTTTCACATTTTTCTGGTAGTACTCCTAGGTCAAAATTTTACATTTCTAGGTCATCTTTCAAATAAAATTTGGAACGTTGGATATATCTAGGTTTTCCAAGGCTATTCCCTTCATTTTATTCATGCTTATTTCTATTTCATGAGTCATGTCCTTCATTTTCATTTATATTTTTAGGTTAATTCATCATGTTTTCACCTAAGTTAGTGTCTAGGTGTCTTTCACTTTGCCACCATAAAAGTCCAAAATCTGTCATAAAACAGGCAAAAAGAAGATTCATCCATTTCCATCATAGAAAATTATATTAAAAGGGAGTTAGCTTAGGTAGGTGAATAAAAAAAAAAAATGTATTCTTTCAAAAGCTTGATTCATTGTCAAAATATTCAAAAAGAAAAGTGTTCTTAAAAAATTCATGTTTTCATTAAATGACAAAAAGGTGTTTCTAGTGATGATATGAAAAGGAAAAATTGATCTATTTCACTCATTTTACCTTCCCTTGCTTGATAAAGTGCATATATTACCTTCATATTACCTTAACGTTGCCAAAGGTGGAAGAAAAATAGAAAAATTTGCAAGAAAACAGGCTCTGCAACATTTTTGAAGGAGCTACACAATGTTTCTTAGACATCACAATGCTTTTAAGTGTTGGCGCTACGCTTCTGGGAGCACTACGTTTTTTCAAAAGAGTGTGACGTTTTTGCATTGTGGCATCTAAATAAACTTCTCAAGTTTCAAAACCACTATGAAAACCTCTAGTGGACTCCAAAACCAGTAAGTTGACATTCCAAAACCTTCTTCAAGCTAATTTATGATCGTATAAGCGTTTTCTATCCTTAGGTTTTTCTCTCTCTTGTGATCTAGTGTTTCTACTTTCTTAATTGGATTAGACAATTGGAGACCCTTTTCCCACCATTTCAAACCTTAATTTATCCTTTATAAACACTATAAAAACACCTCCTATCAATCACAACCCCCTTTAACCTTATTTCATCAAAACCCTAACTCCTCACTACACTTCCACAACAAAACTGGAAAATCTCTTTGTTTTCATATTTTGACCCACATTACCATACCCATTTCACGTAATGCCACTTGTATACTCAAGACAACACATTACTGTATTGCCTAAAATTTTTGGGGAGTTTCCTTGAACTTTCTGATACCCCATCACAGCCCTTAAACCTACCCTACCCATATCCCTTATTTTTCTAAACCCACTCATCCCTACCCACTCATTTCATCTAGGAGGGTTTGATTATGTTCACAAGTAGCATGAAGGGTGAAAATAAATTTCACAATGGAAGTCATCACTCTATATTTGAGTCATCCACATTTCAAGAACTTAATGATTCCCCATATTCCAAGAGATGCTTTGAAAACACTGGTTGTCTGAGATTTTGTGAGAAGATCATGGAGGTAGGATGCCGTGCCCCATTGACTACCATTTATTCCACTAACTTTAGTAGAGACAAGGCCACCATTATATGCATTGAATTAAATCTATCAGCAGAGGCCATCACATCAGCAACATGGATCCCAAATGAAGGAGGAGTTTGGTTTAAGGGCATGGAGTTGGATGTTGGAAACTACACAATGCTCATAAAACCACATTGCAAATATGAGCCTAAACATGTTTTCCCTTTCAGGAATCTAATTGATAAGTATGCCCCATTAATGATGATCATCATGAAATATTTCACATGTGAGAGAATATTTTCAAGATTGTACCAATACCATGTCAGGTTGCTAATGCACTTTACAGCTACCAAATATCTCAATTTTTTAAATTATCTATTCCTGAGTTTGGTTAAGATGGTGGAAAAAGTAAAAAGCAAGGGTATAAATCTTGATCCTAGTATATTTCACCATGGTTTGGTAGATAAGATTTTTATGCACCAACTCAAGGCAAACAACATGACCTGGGATGTTTTCATGGAGAAATTAGCATCAACTCCTACTACTAGTCCACCCATTGTTCATACCACAACATCAGTACAACCAAAGTAGGTTGGCTCTTTTTGTAGGTAGGCTCAGATTTCAAAAATGCCTAGGGTTGATATCACTCAAAGCTATGAGAAGGGAAAGAGAATGGTTTATGCTCCCAACACCACCATAGGTGTATTGGCACCTGAAAATACACCTCAACAAAGTCAAAAGGTGGATCAGCCACCTAGCCATGGTGGTGAGTCACCATTGCAGCACCATGTTGAACAAGCACCCCTAGAAGTTGACATGGAAAATTAGGTGAAGGATAAATAATTTGAATAGATCATAAAGGAGAAGGATGAGGAAATATCATTGTTGAGGGAGGTTTTCTCAATTTAAATTTCTCATATTACATTCCTATAGCAAGAAAATCTCATATTACTCCTCCAAGACAAGACAAAGGTACACGTGGATGTAAATAAAGGCAAGGGTAAAGAGATTTTAGATGATGATCAGGTGGAGAATGAAGATGTTGAAACAAAAATAAGAAGTTTATGAATAATAGGCCTCAAGAAGGTGGTTCATAGAGAAAGAGAATCAATAACTCCTAAATCAGGTTGGCAGAGTTTTAATGAGTTGATTCTTGATGAAATAAATCAAGATAGAGAGTATTGGCTTGATAAGGTCAATGGGAACCTTGAGAATCCTTTGAGAAAAGCTAAAAAGAACAATAATTCCACAGAGATATGGCCAATCATCATTGCACCATGAACAAAATTTCACAAATCAGTCTCAAAAAAGTGAAAAATAACCTTAAAGAGGCTCAAATGAAACTTAAGGAGAAGTAAAAATTAGACCTCATTTTTTAGGCATCCATGGATATTTATCCTATCCTCGACATGTGTTATAGAACATTTTTTTTTTAATTTTGAGAACTTTTTTTTAATTTTTGCTGATTTTTACACAAATCTAGAAAAAGAATCTCCACAGAAGCATCATGCTTTCTCTCAAATCTTCAAAATAAAGTTTTTATTACATGGATGGGTGCATATTGATGAGTACATGACATATATAGAGTTTTTTTTCCATCAAAATCTCTGGTTTTGAAGAAAAAATTTAAAAAATACCTCATTTCTATGCTTTTTCCACTGTTATGGACCAGGTGTGATGCTCTTAGAGTAAGGTTGGGAAAACCCACTTTTGGAGGCATTCCTGTGGGTATTTTCCAAAATATCAAAATGTTCTGGAAATTAGACTCACAGGGCTACTCAAAAAAACTTAGAAATTTTGATTTCGATGCTCCTAAGTGGGTCAAAATCACTCTTGAACAAGCACGACATTTTTGCAAAAGTGGTGTGACATTTCTGCTACATGCGCAACGTTTTTGCATAGGATTCCTTTCGGACAACTATTTTTCCCAGAAAACTCCAGAAATTCTATGCTAGTTGTCCCATGAGGTGAAAATTGATGTTTTTGAGTTATTTTTTCCTCTATGATGAGGAATCATGTAATTTAATGGAGGATACACTCACTCCTAGTCCCTAGATAAATTTCAGTGATAATGTTCTAACTTACCTAGATTCTAGGAAGTGACTCATATGATGTAATTATGATGATTTTTTGATAGTATTTCGACCCTATGATGTGTCATGAATTCTATTTCCTATAATTAGGCCACCTCAATCCTTTTTATAGGCTGGATAGTTGTTATTTGTAGTGGAGCTAGTGCACAAGGTTTTTCTGATGAAATCAAGGACAATGTTGTAGACATAGTGTTGAGACTTCTATGGTATTCAATTGAGTATTTTTTTCTCTTTAAAATCATGATGTTGGATGTTATATTACTCATATTTAAAATATATGCTTATTTATGCTAATTATTATCAGTTTATTGACATAAATCATGCTTTTCATGCTCTGTTTTCTATAATATTTTCATGAAATTGTCTCTCTTCTTCTGATGAATGAATTCAATTTATTTCTCATTGTAACTCTCTCTCAGTTCACACTATACAAAATGAAAAATTAATCATTCTCCTTATATTACCTACCTATCCTTCCCCTTACCCATGCAACTAAACCTTTGAATTCAGATCAAAACCCTAGACCTTGTTTCCTAACTGTCATTCCTATCCAGCCAAATTGGAAAGAAACAAAAACCCTAATATATTGAGCATCATATCTAGCCTAAAAAATTATATCCAGAAATCCCCTTAACTGAAATGTGACATTGAGAGAGCCCTCTCTGCTCTTCGTCGGGTTACCTACATGACCTAAAGGTTGTTCTGTGGTTACCTTCCTTCAACTCCATTCTCAGGCTTGGGAAGCAGGGGGATTGATAACACTAGGGACCAATATCAAAAGAAGTTTTCTCATCACATGGATGAACTCAAAGAAATGGAGACCATTGCTTCCTAAGGTGGGAATAATGATCTAGATGGATATTGGTGGCCACCCACCTATTCCACTTGGGGCCCCACCATTTCTTCTTTCCATATTTTAGTTTCCTTATTTGTAGCACAATTTACTATTTTTAGTATTTTTTCGAGTCTTGAACATCCATAGACATTTTGAGGCCTTAATGTTTCTCACAACATAAGTTGTATTCCTTGGATAGATATTTCTAATGAGTTATTTTGCGCGTCAAAAAGAGATCGTATGCCAAAGTTACATCCCTGGGATGTTGATGTACCAATTTACCCAAACGGGGCCCATATTTTTGGTGCTTCATGTCCTAGGGTTAGGTTTTTGGATGTTTAGAGTTTTCCATTATTTATTAATAATAAATAGGCCCTCGACCCTCATTGTAACACATTTCATAGGCCTATATCCATCACATCTCTTCTCAATGATAAGCTACCAGTGCCCTAGCTAGTTTATTTACATTCTAGCTGTAAGCATATTTTAGTTATTTGTTATTAATGAAATGAAGTTTTATTTCTATTTCATCTCTAAATTTATGTGTATTTATTTGTTTCATTATGTTCCTACATAAATATGGATTAGTGGTATGAGAGCGGTCTTCTCTTTCTCTAACCTTCTTTTCATGTGCCCAACAAGGTTTGGGTATAAGGAGTTAGGGCCTGATCTGGTTCAACATTTACAAGATTAGCTTTGCAAACCCCGATGACTGCCCATGGGGGAAGAAAGGAAATTTGAGGGATTAGGAGATCTTATCAAATTATTGCTCGAGGAGGCCTTGGAGAAACAAAGGAACAAGATGATGGATAAATTTTCCCAGATCCTTCAATGGTTTCCCACCGGTGGCGTATCTACATCCAACAGCCACTCAGGAGGCACCACTCCTTTCAAGGTACAAGTAAAATTTGAAATTACCATATTTGAGGGCTAGATAGATGTGGAAGCCATATATAGATGGTTGAATCTACTGTAAGGATATTGCTCGGTTCATGACTTTTTTGACTGGGAGAATATTATTTTTGTACTCCTCAAATCCACCCCCGATGTCAAGCGCTGGTGTGAAACCTCCTCTAAGGAAAAGGAAGAGGGGGACCCCTCTTTTTTCTTGGTCCTACCCATTTGTAATTATTTCTAGGATGCCATCAAGGAACAGTATTATCTCGTGGGGAGCTATGAGGACAACTGCATACGATGGACTACAATGCGGTAACAAAGGGATCAAGATGTGCATGAGGTGATGAATCTATTCCATACCCTGCACACAATGTTGGGTATCAAAGATTTATAGAAACATTTTGTGTTGAAGTACCATAGCTTTCTGCATAGATAGATTCAGGAGGAAATAGAGTTCCTCGACATCTCCTTTCTTGGTATGACATGCTGGTATGCTTCCAGGATTGAGAAAAAATTCAAACAAAAGAAGCGAGACTTTGGATTTGTCAATCAAAAGCAAGGGAAAGATGCCCCCAAACCATAGAAAAAAGGAGAAATCCAAGGAATGGTGGCCCAGGACAAATTTCCAAATATGCAATAAAATAACAACATCGTGAAGCTGGATAAGGACACGAGGAAGTAGTTTGATTTCCATAAGAGCTCCACTCACAACAAAAGTGAGTGTTGAGCCAAGCAGTCACTTGATTTGGATTTATGAAGGAACACAATAATACACATAAATAAAAATAAACATAGATATGCTGTAGGAACAATATTTCATTCCATTAATATCAAATAACTGAAATTTTCTTAGAGGCATAATGGAAATAAAATAGCTAGGGTGTTGGTAGCGTATCTCTAAGAAGCGATGCGGGGGATATATGCCTTTGAACTATGTTAGAATGAGTCTTGAAGTCTTATTTATTTTTTAGAAACAATAGAAATCCTAAACATCCAAAAAAATAACCCTAGAAGATGAAGCGCCAATATTGTGGACCTCGTTTGGCTAAATCGGTACATCAATCTTCCCAGAGATGTAACTTTGGCATACGATCTCCGTTTGATGCACTCAATACCTCGTTAGAAATATATATCCGAGGAATAAAAACTTTTATGTGACAAACATTAGTCCATGGACACAATTTTCTAAAGGTTTTCCAAAAAAACATTGTTTAGGGCCTCAAAACGGCTCCGGAAGTTCAGGACCCGAAAAACTGCTAAAAATGGTAAGTTGTGCTTAAACTAAAAAACTGAAAGAACTGATGACGAGGGTTCAGATGGAATATTTTGGTGGCCACCAATATCCACTGACATAATAGGGTGTCAAAACGGCTCCCGAAGATCATGACCCAAAAATTACTAAAAATAGTAAGTGTTGCTAAAACCGAAAAAATGAAAGAATTGATGGTGCGATTCCAAATGGAATAGGTGGGTGCCAAAAATATCCACCTAGATCATTCCTCCCTCCTTAGGAAGCAATTGTCACCATCGCGTTGAGTTCCTCCATTAGGTGAGGTGAATTCTGCTAAACTTGGTATTGGATTTCTCGAAGATGTCATGGACCTGCTGGTGGACGTGTTGGATGCATTTAGTAAATTTGGTTTCTTTATAAACCTCAGAAAATACATGTTTTTATTTTTTCTATGTGGTCACATGAAGTATGGAAATATTAGGGGGTGGTAAGCCTAGGGTTAGATCAATGGAGTTCTTGACCTGATAGTGTAGAGGAACCTCTATGGGTGAGGAGAAAATGTCCTCGTATTATTCCATGCCTTTGTCCATCTGTTGTTTCCGTGAAGGGGAGCCCTATTTCGAGGCTATAGTCACAATATTCTTCTTTCCTTGTGGGTGAATGGTAATGGAAATAAATTTCCTGGTTTGGGAAACAATCTTACTACATTTTTTACAATAGTAAAAGAGATGGAAGGAGGTGGTACTACCTCTGGTATCCTGTACAAGTTATTTCCAAAAGTAATAATAAAAAAACGAGGCTTAGAATCATACACAACATTTATCCTCCATAAGTATGGTTGGCCCAATAATACATCAGACACATCAAGAGGAGCAACATCATTCAATACCTCATTCGTGAATGGCTTGATGCTGTACGGAAGGTAGCATTGCTGGTGGATGCAGAGATCTCTTCCTTCATGAAGCCACCCAATAGTATATGACTACAAGTGTGTTATGGTTGGTAGGCCGAGCCACTTCATGACCTCTATAGAAATGAGGTTCTTTTTGCTTCAGCTATCAATAATTAATTGCAGTGGAGAACCCTCAACCCACATCTGTGAATGGAAGAGATGCTCCCCCTCCTCTGGATCATCCCCCTGGATCTTGGTGGTGGAAAAAATGGCACTGGGATCTGCATCAACGATCTGATTCCCTTTGTCATTGTATTTCTCTGGTTATGACTCAGGAACAAAACATGCATCTAATTCTGGTGCCTTTAGTTCGACCACAAACAACTATTTGGCCCGACACACTTTGTGTTGTGAATGGATTGTTATGAAAATCACACAACTTCCTCGTGTCCTTCTTTGGATTTGTGGTGTTGTTCCGAGTCACACTGTTTTGACCTTACCCCTTGTTCTGCAGTTTGGGGGTGCCTTTCCCTAGCTTAGGATTCGTGGATCCAAAGTCTCTTCTACTTAAATTTCAGCTCGTTCTTGGAGGCATAACGATATGTCATGCCAAGTGATGTAATTTCAAGGAACTCCATTTCCTCCTAAATGTATCTACACATACAAATTTGGTACTTGAGCACCAAATGTCTCTCTGAATTTTTAATACCTAGCTTTTTGCATAGGGTATGCAACAGATTCGTCAGTTTGTGCACATCTTGATCCTTTTGTTGCTGCAGTGTGGTTCATTGGATGAACTTGTCCTGATAGCTCCCCATAGGGTAATATTTTTCCTTGATGCCATTTTAGAATGAATTCCAAGTGGGTGTGGCTAAGAACAGAGAGGGTTCTCTCTCATCCTTTTGCTCAGAGTAGGTTTCCCACGAGTCTTTAACATAGGGGGTGGCTTTGAGGAGTACACAAATAATATTTTCTCAGTCGGAGAAATCATGGACCGATAAATACCCTTCCAAAAAATTCAACCATCTATCAATAGGATATGCATTTATCTGGCCTTCAAATACAGGAATTTCAAATTTTAATTTTACATTCAAAGGAGAGGCACGTCCAAAGTTTTTTCTCAACGTAGATGTGCCATCGGTGGGCTCTTGTTGAAGGATCTAGGCAAATTTATCCATCATTGCATTATTCTATTTCTCGAGGGCCTCCTCGAGCAATATTTTGATAGGACATCCATCTCCCTCATATCTCTTTTCTTCCCCCATGGAAGGTCATCTAGGTTTGTGAGGCTGATCTTGCTAGGGTTCAACCAGATTGAGCCCTAACTCCTTATACCCTGACATTGTTGGGGACATGCAAAGAAAAACAGAGAAAGGAAAATCGTTATGATACCACTGATCTAGATCTATGCATAAATGCAATAATACATAGAAATAAACATAAACACAGATATGCATAGGAAATAATATTTTATTTTATTAATATCGAATAACTGAGATTTGCTTACATACATAATGGAAATAAACTAGATAGGTCACTGGAAGCGTATCTATCAGAAGAGATGTGGTGGCTACAGGCTTCTAAATTGTGCTACAATGACGCTGAAAAGCATATGTATTTTTTAGAAACAATATAAAACCCTAAACATCCAAAGACCTAACCCTAGGAGATGAAGCGCTAAAATTGTGGGCCTCGTTTGGGTAAATTGGTACATCAATCTTCCTAGGGACGTAAATTTGGCATGCGATCTCCATTTTATGCACTCAATACCTCATTATAAAGATATATTTGTTGACTACAACTTTTTATGTGACAAACATTGGTCCATGGACCCTTGTTGCTCCCAGGTTTCCCAAAAAATGTCATTTAGGGCCTCAAAACTGCTCTAGAAATTCAGGACTTGAAAAAAATCCTAAAAGATAATAATTTTTATTGAAACTAAAAAACTAAAAGAACCAATGGTGGTGGTTCAAATGGAATAGGTGGGTGGCCAAAAATATCTACCTGGACGATTAGGGCCTCGAAACGGCTTCAGAAGTTCATGACGTGAAAAACTGCTAAAAATAGTAATTTGTGCTGAAACTGAAAAGACGGAAGAATTGATGGTGCGGGTCCAAATGGGATAGGTGGGTGGCCACAAATATCCACCTGGATCATCACTAGTTGTTGAGATGAAGGCTTTTGAATCAGATGCATGTTTTGAATCTGAATCAAAACTTGACAAGGGGAATCACAAAAGGAAGCAAATTATTGATGCAGAGCCTAATGCCACCATTTCCACCACAAAGATAGAAAAGGAGGAACTGAGAAATAAAGAGGAGGAGGAGCATCTCTTCCTCTCCCAAATATGGTTAAAGGGTTCCCTGCTATAGTTCATTGTCGACAATGGGAGCCAAAAGAACCTCATTTCAGCAGAGGTCATGAAGTGGTTGGGATTGTCGACTACAAAACACACACAAATGTACACCATCAGGTGGATTCACAAAGGACATGATCTCTGTGTTATACACCAATGCTCCCTTCCCTACAACATCAAGCCGTTCATGAATGATGTATTATGTGAAATTTCTCCTCTTTATTTTTGTGATGTATTATTAGGTCAACCATACTTGTTGTAACACCCCCAATTTAGGTGTTTGAATTTCAAAATTTGACATTGGACTTTAATCCTAAGGGGAGTGGACCCCAAAGGACAAGTAAGTGATAAATGTAATTAAATAATTAATTTGAGGAAAGGAATAAAATGATTTTATGCAGATTGACCAAAATGAGATTTATGAGATCACTTGCTAAATCCGTGAGGATGGAAAAAGCAATTATTCTCCACAATATTTCAAAAATCCTTGAAAGAAAATAATTCTAAATTAGATTTTGAGGAAAAATCTGAATTTCCCCAATGATGAGGAAAGTAGTTGGGAAGAGGTAAAAAGCTGGAAAAGCTGAGGAAAAGCATAAAACAGCTTTAAAGAGTCCCTAAAATGGGAAGCCTAGGCAAACATGAAGAAAAGCATCCTGCTATTCTGGACACAGAATTAGAAAAATGCTTGGGGAACAATAGCTTAAATAAGCTGCTCCTAAACAGTTAGAGGTTAATCTGTTCTGGGAGAGGATCTCAGCTCGGGGGTGAGTTCTGGGAGACAGAAGAACTCTAAGGTTGGGAGGTTGGTCGACTGCTTTAGTGGTATGTCTCTAATTTTACGAGTGTGTTTACTTCAATTAGTATGAATTGGCTACATATAAAAACAAAACAATTATTTGATTGTATATTACTTATAAATTCTACATTTAACAGAATGAAAAATAAGGAATTCACCTTGGCCATTCTACATAGTTGTAGAATATAAACCTGTAGAGTAGAATCCTACAGAATCTCTAAACCATGACTAGTTCAAATCTGAGGATACTTATCTCCACAAGAGAAATGGATGAGTTAGCTTTAATCTGCTTCTGTTTCATAAAATTATTCTAATACATCATATATAGGAGAAAGAATACCTAAAGCTCCTGTATTATAGTGGAAAATAGCAGTAGATAAGTTGAGGAATTCACTGTACATTAAAACTGAAGTTAGAGATTTCAACAACTGATATCAGAAATTAACACATCCTTCACATATAACCCATATCTCAATGGTCAAATCATTGGGCATGCAACCAACTAATATTATAACAGGAAGAGAAATTAGGTAATTGTAAGAGAGTGATCATATATAGTAACTGATATCGATCATTCTAATATCTGAGAGAAAAATTTGAAATCTTCAGAATATAATGCTAATGTGTTATAACCAATACAATCTCCGAAAATGAAGAAACGAAACTAAACTGGATTTGTTACGATAACCAAAATTCTATTATGTATAGAGTTGAAAGATTATTAAGACATTCAGTAAGTAAGGAATAAATCGTTGTTAGCCAGTTCACCATTAAGCTCTTGTGGGAATACCTGGCTCGATGCCATTTAAAAACACTGAAATTATCTGGAAACCCTCGGCATGTAATAGAAAGATACATAGCTGTAACGACATTCATTAAGGTTACAATATAGCTACTGTGGTATTACTAGAACCTTACAATAGAAATTCAAACAACAACTTTCACTCAACATATATCTATATACCACGAAGTAATGGAAAATAAACTCGAGACATCATCTCGGTTGGTATAATTTTTAACTGCTAGAGTATCGTGAAATTGTAGTAAACGGTTGTTGGTGCCAAGTACGTCTTCAAGAATTAGCATCATTTGAAAAACCAATCATGTACAGATATATAAGACTACGCTAAGTCGACATGAAAAAAATTAATGTATATCATGAGTGGGAACATGAACAAACTTCCCTGTATAAATTGTGCATGAGGAAAGATGGGCGTAACATGACCCAAGATCAAACCAATACAAACAATGCGTTTGCAATTTAATACTACAGTTCTTATAATCCGAAATTAAAAACAAGAAAAATGGAATAAAACGTATATATCCAGATGATCCAGTGCAGATGATTCATATCACTACAAAATAACACTGATCTACTAATTCTGCGAGACAATAATAGTAATGACTTCCAAAGAGGAAGAGTAATTCACTAGTCATTAAACATAGATATCAGGTTCGTTCTCTTAGTTAACTAGAATAGAAATTAGCAGTCTAGGAGAGACGAAAACGAAGTGGACTTATTTACACCATTCCACGAGAAAAACTAAGTTTAAATGTATCAATAAAATCTGCATGGCTATAGCCATCCTGAAACAAAATAAAAACATGGAACCATTTCTTTCCACAGCGGAGAAGAGACGATTGGTGAAAGAAATTCGTTTGAAGATTTTAAGAGAACCTGTACACATGACGAAGGACCGCAAATGAGTTGACCTTAGTCATTAGCCACGAAGAAAAGGGGCAGAAACCAATTTCGTCATGATAGAGATCGGGATACCTGAAACGAAAGGCAAATGCCCATCAATTAGAAAAAAATTTATTCCTGTTCAACAACAAAAGGCATAAACCAGAAGAGAGTAGATAATGAACGAAATTAGGGATAATAATGTTATACCTGTGTTAACAACAGAGAGCGAGATCCAAACTCCTGCAAGAAATTGTAGAGCGAAAAGCTTAGTGGGTTGGTCAAGAGAAGACCCAACAAAAGTACACAAGGTTGGGTTACGTTTCAAACCTGTTAGAGAAATTTGAAACAAATCAAGCCCTGATAATACACGTTTATGTCGATCGATTTAGCAACCTGTCCAACATTGCGAAACTCGTAGGTAAACATACCTCAGTGGAATTGATACAAAAACCCCTTGCAGGAAAAACAAGGAACAACTCATAATGAGAATAGCTGCGACGCGGTTAAACCCAACAATCGTTACTAAAGCCAAATAAACTGAAGTATTGCAGATAAAAAAGAAAAACGTTTACATAACTTGCTCAACAACAAAACTGAGCGAGACTTTGTGTGCAAACCAGAACAGAAAGAGGGAAACAGCTTACCTATTCCCTGTATGATGCAGGTACGCACTGGTTGAAACCCATCGTGGTTTCCATACTATGCGAGAACAATCAAAGGAGAATGATGAATGACAGTCGGCCAAATAAAGTGGTAGCGTGTGAACCCAAAAATATTAATAGGGCATGAAACCCTAACGCAAATGATAGATGACCGTCCACGCGTAGGGCGATTAGGAGACTAGGCGCCGCTATGAAATCGATCCAAGTCAACATTAAATGATAGGGTACGCCAAGAAATCCCGAGAGGGATTGTAACTTTAAAACTGTCAGCGAGCTATCGTACCACTATTAATGCGTTCATATCCTAACCTCTGAATCGTAATGACATGCATACAGAAAGGAGAAACAGTGAACCGAAAATTTGGAATGTATAGAAATGACCATGCCAGTGCCCATCGGTATTCAACTACTGCGGCCATATGAAAAACATCCATCATAATTACGTGTAAAAATAGTACGTGATTTGGTGGAACGACAATTAAGTTCTCAAATTTGGCGTCGGAAAGGACCTTGCCAGGTAACCCACAATAACGCGAACAATTCATTAACATATGAAGTATCAATTGCCAACCTCGAGTGAAGCGTACAGGGGTCTTGACTATTAAAAATTGTGGATTTAATGCATTACATTAAGGTAAGTAAATGAAAGTGGAATGGAAAACATTGAGAGTGATTCGAAAACAAAGAATTAAGGCTTCACATTAATTATGTATATTGTTAGAGAGTTTAGTGCAGAACCTTGGGTAAAAATGATATAAGGGTAATGGGTTACAAATGTAACCTTACCTGAGATATATCCTATGATAAAATAAATCAAGGATTCGATAATATGGGTGATGGAAAATTATACATGTACATTACGGTCTTGTGTTAAAATATAGAATTTGTTTATTTAATTACATAGACTCCTACCAAGGATAGGAGATGGATGTAGAAGGTTCAATGAAGAATCAGTTAAATTATACCTGAGTTGTAGAGAGAAGAAAAAAAAAAATTGTAATAGAGGGAGATGTGACACTTGTGGAAGCGAAATGATGTGTATGAGTCCCGACCTCGCATTGTTATTGTTACTTTTGCAAATAATTTGTACAGGATATGAAAGGTACCACCGCTTGCTTCTATCTCTTTGATTACTGGCAAAAAATGCAATAATATAACTTCCAAAACCAGGAAATTTGTTTTCCTGATGATCTGCCCTCAGGGCAAGAAGAAGACTGTGGCCACGACCTTCAAATCGGGCTCCTATTCACAACAAAAAAAAATGAACAAGGAAATGGATGAGTATGGGGACATCTTCACCTCACCCATAGGGGTGCCTTTGTACTCTTAGGTCAACCGCCCCAACAATCAGACCCCATGTGCGTCGTTTCCCAATGGACCAATCTATCAACACTCCGTTCTGGAGAACGATTAAATCAAGAGGGAGATTCAGGAGCTGTTGCAGAATGGTGACATCTGGCCAAGTTCATCACCCTCTGGGAGCCCGATCATGTTGGTACAGAAAAAGGATGGGACATGGAGAATCTATATTTAATATAGGGTGATGAAAAAGATCACTCTCCAGAATAGGATTTGATGACCTTCTGGATCAACTCAAAGCGGTGAAATATTTCAGCAAGATTGACTTGAAGTCCGGGTATCAGTAGGTACCAATAAAACCCTCTGATATCTATAAGATTGCCTTCAAATCCATGGAGGGCCTTTTCAAATGGATATTCATGCATTTCGAGTTTATGAATTCTCCTACAACCTTCATGAGGCTTGTGGAAGACATCTTGCATACGTTCACCAACTCATATGTATTAGTGTACTTGGATAACATTATGATATTCAGCCACACTTTGGAAGAGCACCTCCACCACATCCGACATGTCCTCCAAACATTGTGGAAACATAATTTATGTGCAAATCTAGAGAATTGAACTTTTGGCATGACCCAAGTTCCGTATTTGGGATACATTATTGATGAGCAAGAGCTGCATGTGGATCCAACCAAGATCCATGTCATTCGGGATTGTCTACCTCGAACCACTCTAACAAAGCTTCTTAGATTTTTGGTTCTTGCTAATTTATATCACAATTTCGTGTTTGGGTTCTCTCATATCACATTGCTCCTGGGTCAAGTCACCAAGGGAGGATTGAAAGAAAAATTCTTTGGGTTGGAATCTCAACAAAAGGCATTCATAGAATTGAAATATCCTCTGGTCTACCCTAGTGCTCACATTACCAGACTTGCAACAACCATTTGAGATCGAGAAATATGCCTCTAAATATTCTATTGGGGCAGTTCTTACTCAACATGGGGCATCTAATGGCATATAACAGTGATACACTCTCTGACACAGTCCATAAGTATCCCACTTATGACAAAGAAATGTATTCCATTGTGAGGGATTTCCAACAATGGAAACATTACATTTTGAGCAAGGAAATGGTCAACCACACAGATCACCGACCCTTGTAGTTTATACATATGCAAGGGAAGTTTCAGAATGATCGTCACCAAAAATGGTCCACATATCCGCAATAGTTTCATTTGAACATCAAGTATAAGAAGGGAAGCACCAATAATGTTGCAGACTGACTTACCCGACCACCGGTCGTGGCCCTAACCACCATTGTCAACTCTTGTATGCACGAGACTACTAATTAGCCACTCCTCTACAAGAGTGATCCAAAATCCGGCCACATATACAAGACACTTTTGGATGGTACGCAAGTTCCAAATTTTCACCTCCAAGATTCACTACTATATCACCTCTGATTCTCCTTCAAGCGAGCATGTGAAGATTATTTGGGAAGCAGACTACACTCGAGTCCCTCAGAATTTCAGGGATGAGAAAATAATGGCATTACTGTAGAATTATTTGTATTGGCCAAACCCTCGAAATGATTTCGGGAAGTACATAAGATCCTACACTGCCTGGATTATTTCCAAACTAACCATCAAGAAACAATGCCTCTATACTCCGCTACCTATCCCTAGTCAACCTTAAGGATCCATATCCATTGATTACATGTTAGGCCTTCCTTCAACTAAGCATGGAGATGAATGACTTTTCTTGGCCATCGACAGTATCGAATATGGCCATTATGGTGGCCTGCAAGAAGAATATCACAGCATAAGCCACCGCTAAACTCTTCTTTGAACAAGTGTGGGTGAATGTTGGGATCCCACAGTCTATCATCTCTGATCAGGATAGTAGGTTGCTCTGTACATTTTGGCCCATAATATGGTTAATGTTGGACACCAAGCTTACCCAGTCCAAAGCTTTCCATCCCCAAACTAATGGCTAGAAAGAGGTCATCAAAAGGATGAACTTACACATTATGCGCATGTACAATTCAAAGCACCCACGTACATGGGATGAGAGCCTTCCCTATGTACAACACAGTTACAACTAAGCTCTCCACAACTCAACTAGCCCCATCACCTTTTAGGTGGGCTTGGAATTCCAGCCACTATGTCCAATTGATGTAGGCATGTCGTTTGCGTCTACTTAGTCCGATTTGGCTCATGTTTAATCTGAATCTTACAAGGCGAACAACTTCATTGATCGCATTTAGCACATCCACCAATAGGTTCATGACATATTGGAAAGATCCAATACTAAGTATAAGCAACGACATGATCAACATTGGGTGGCACACAACTTCCAGGTGGGCGATAAAGTGTGGCTACATTTTCAAAAGGAGCACTGTGCTGGACCCCACCGCAAGCTTTCACCACTTTGGTATGGGTTGTACACCATCACCAAGGCTATAGGGGCCAATGAATTCGAGCTCAGTATTGCACCCTTCCTTGGTCTGCACTTATTATTCAATGTGGACCACCTTAAGCCCTACTTCCCACCTCTACTAGACACCTCTCACATTGTAGAAAAACTCACAGAAATAGAGTTAAACCTAGACTAAATGTAACATGCCACCACAGATCATATCATGGACATGAAAATCAGGAAAACTCACCAACAGAACATCCAACTCTATCGGGTTGTCAAAGATGGATAACTCCTGCACCAAGGCAAGTGGTTCACTTGGGACCAAGTTCACCAAAAGTTTCCTCATCACATGGATGAACTCAATGCAATGGGGACCATTGCTTCCTAAGCGGGGATGAATCACTAGTACATATGGTCAATTTTCCAACACTTTAGTTCCAACAATTTTGACGTATTGTTGGAATGTTCCCCAATTTTTTCAATTTTTTTAATCCCACCAACAATCGTTAGTCTAGCGACGTTTAGGGAGTATCGTCGGAATAATGGTGTTTAGGGAGTATCATCAGAATAGTGACGTTTAGGTATCATTTTCAGAATAGTGACGTTTAAGAATGCATCATCGAAATAGTGAAGTTTAGGGAGCATCATTGAAATAGCGACGTTTACAAATCATCGTCGGAATAACAACATTTATGAAGATATTGTCAAAATAGTGACCTATTTACCATTTTCTCCCTCGTTCCTTCGACGTTTGGGCTGGTCGGTTCAGGTACTCTGGTCATGTCATAGTTCCTAAGGAAACGCGTTTGGGTCGAGTCGGGTCTAGTTGTGTCGTGTGAGGGCACCCAAGGAAATGCGTCATTTGGGCGGGCTGAGTCGAGTCGAATTGTGCAAGGGCACCTAAGGAACAGATCTAGGTCAGGTCGTGTCAGGTCACGTGAGGGCACCTAAGGAAATGTGCTTAGGCTTGTGGGTTGGGTTGGGTCTCGTCGCGTTGTGCCGCGTGATGCCTCCCAAGAAAACGGGTTCGTTCGGGTTGGGTTGGGTCCTGTGAGGGCGCCTAGGGAAGTGTGTTTGGGCGGGTCAGGTTGGGTCATGTCATGTGAGGGCGCCCATGGAAAGGTGTTCATGCGAGTTGGGATAGGTCGAATTGGGTCGTGTGAGGGCATCTAGGGAAACTTGTTCAGGCGAGTCGGGTTGGGTCAGGTCGTGTGAGGGTGCCCACGGAAATTTTTTCAGGCAGGTCGGGTTGGGTCAAGTTGGTTTGTCTGAGGGTGGCTGTATAAAAAATGCTAATTTGTGACCACTGTTGTTCCTTGTGCACTTTTGTGAGATCCATTTTTCATTTTCTCCCTCGTGCACCCTTCATTCGCGGAGGTTGGGTCATGCCATTTGAGGGTGCCACAGGAAATGCGTTTAGGTAAAATCGTGTGAGGGAGGTTATATCCAAAATGATAAGTTTTGACCACCTATGTGCCTTGTGCATGTTCGTGTGACTCGTTGTCATTTTCTCCATCGTGCGTTCAACATTTGAGCGTGTCGGGTCGTGTGATAGCGGCCAAGGAAACGCGTTCATGTCGGGTCTGGTTGGGTCGTACCGTACTATGAGGGTGCCCAAGGAAACATGTTCGAGTAGGTCATGTCATGTGAGGTTGCCCAAGAAAACACATTAGGGTGAGTCAAGTCGGGTGATGTCATGTAAAGGAGCCCAAGGAAATTCATTTAGGTGGGTCAGGTTGGGTCATGTCGTGTGAGGGAGCCCAGGAAATTTTTTTCAGGTAGGTTAGCTTGATTCGGGTCATGTGAGGGCACCCAAGGAAACATGTTCATGCGGGTTGGGTCGGGTCTTGTGAGGGTACCTAAGGAAGCGTGTTTCGGCAAGTCAGATTTGGTTGCGTCATGTGAGTGCACCCAAGGAAACGTGTTTGGGCAGGTTGGGGTGGGTCAAGTCAGGTCGTGTGAGGGAACCTAGGGAAGCATGTTCATGTGGGTCGGGTCTGGTCGTGTACGGGTGCCCAGGGAAACATGTTCGGGTGGGTCGGGTCAGGTCGTGTGAGGGCGGCCATATGAAAAAAGCTAAGTTCTGGCCACTTGTGTTCCTTGTGCACGTTTGTGTGATCCATTTTCTATTTTCTCCCTCATGCCTTCGTTTGGGTGGGTGAGGTCGTGCTATGTGAGGGCACCATAGGAAACACATTCGAGTTGGATCTTATTAGGGAGGTCATATAAAAATTCTAAGTTGTGACCAACTATGTGGCTTGTGCACATTCTTCTGGCCCGTTTTCCATTTTCTCCCTCATGCCTTTGACGTTCGGGTAGGTCGGGTCGGGTCGTGTGATGGCACCCAAGGAAATGCATTTGGGTTAGGCCATGTCGTGTGAGGGCACCCAAGGAAATGGATTCAGGTAGGTCAGGTTGGCTCAGATCTTGTGAGGGTACCCTAGCAATGCGTCTGGGCCAGGTCGTGTCGGGTGTGTGAGGGCACCGAAGGAAAAACATTAAGGAAGGTCAGGTTTGGTCGAGTCATGTCATATACAAGGATCTGCTTTGCTTGGGGTTAACCTTAGTTTCTCCATACGAATTGCATTGGGCCATCATCATTTCTTGATGGGGATCTTGATGCCCTGGGCCACTTTTCTCTTTTTGGAGTTGGCTCTAGTGCAAGGTTATGGGTTAGCTAATGGTGAATTTCTAGTACATAAGTGTGTGATTTCAAATTTATCAAGAATTGATAGGCATGTAAAATTAAGGTATGGTATACATTTTTTTCTGGTGGACAGAATTAGAGTTTGGTTGGATTTTTCTTGATTAAAAACAATGGTAAAATAGTGCAACAATGTTTCTCTCCTTTATCAAACAACCAACATCAATAATTCGTTCCAAAAACACAAAAAACAACACAAAATAGAAGCAAGAAAGTCTCCATTCTTGTCAAATGATGTTGGGGATCTAGGTTGCTGAATATAATATATAAAATAAAACACCTCCAAAATTTCAGAACGTAGTATGAAAAAAATTAACAATTTCTTAGACTGCATTGTAAGCCAAGAAACCAAATTTATCAATGCAAGGATCTACAATCCTATTTTTCTGCAGCCTGCTCCATCTAAAATTATAAGCATACTTTCCATTTACAAATGGAGTATGATGACATAAATTGAATATTCCTTGATGTGAGTTCATGATATGGAAATTTTGTACAACAAAAATGGGAACATGACAGACTCAAGGTCAACTATGTAATGACATATTTTAATTTCTTTCTTGATATATTGATGGAAAGTTTTGTGGTGCATCAATTTTTTTTTTTTTTAAATAAAATTCCTCCACGTCAAATTTCACATTGCTACTTGTGTAATACAAAACTTGATGGGAATGTCTACTTAAGGCATGAACAATTTGGTTTTCCTTTCTTTTAATGTGTTTGATCTCCATATCAAATTTTCTAAGGAAATCTAACCATCTTGTTTTCCTTGCATTCAAATCTGGATGACTAAAGAAATATTTCAAATTGATATGACTATTCGTTAGCAAAAATTTCTTTCCCAACAAGTAATGTCACCACATTTTTAATGCATGTACGAAAATAGCTAATTCCAATTCATAGGCTGTATAATTTTTCTGATGTTTCTTTAGTTCTCCGGACTCATAGGCTATCACTGCATTATCTTGCTGCAATACTCCTCCCAATACTTTTACACAAGCATCAGTGCATACAAAAAACTATTTTGTTGGATCAACAATTTTTAAGACAGGTGCAATAGTTAATTTTTTTTCAACTACTCAAATCTCTCTTGACACTTGGCTATCCATTCAAACTTCATACCTTTTTTCTGAAAAGAGGTAATAGGATAAGCCAATGTAGAAAATTCTTCTACAAATCTATGGTAATATCTGATCATACCCACAAATGAACGTATTACTGGAACATCTGTGGGTACAAGCCAATTTAAAATTTCTTGTAACTTTTCTGGATCTACCACCAATCCTTGCTTGGAAATAACATCTCGCAAATATTAGATCTTGGGTTTGTAAAAATCATAGTTGTTGACTTTTGCATACAATTTGTGTTGTATGAGTGTTTGAAGTACTGTTCAAAGATGTTCTCGATGTTCCTCTTTGTTCTTAGAGTACTCCAGAATATCATCTATGAATACTAGCACAAACCTATCCAGATGTTTGTGTAGAATACTATTCATGAGACACATGAATGTAGAAGGGGTGTTTGTGAGTCCAAAGGGTGAAGCTACGAACTCGTAATGTCCATACTAATTTCGGAAAGTTATTTTTTATATGTCTTCATCTTTGATGTGAACTTGGTGATAAACAGTTCTCAATTCAATTTTTGATAATATAGTTTCCCACCTTACTTGATCAAAAAAATCATTTATTCGTGGGAGGGGGTACCAATTATTGATGGTTAACTTGCTTAACTGTATATAATATATGCACATCCCGAGGTTTCCATCCTTAGTTTGACAAATAAAACTGACGTTCCCCATGGAGACACACTTGTTCGGATATAGCCCTTGTTTAATAATTCTTGCAACTAAAGTTTCAACTCCAACAGTTGAGGGGTAATCATTCTAGATGGGGTTTAGGAAACTAGGGTGGTTCCCGGTACCAGCTCAATAAAGAAATCAATATCTCTTCGACAGGGAAATTGAGGAATTTGTTTAAGAAATACATCCTGGAAGTCCTTAATCACTGACCTAAATTTTCTACCGCATCATTTTCTGCTTGCTGCCACAAAACTTCAATTTGGAAAAATACACTGGAAAACATTTCCTTACTCTCTACTTCAACTGTAATGCAGAAATTTTCCTAACAAGCACAGGTTTTCGTTTCCCTCTTACCACCACTCACTTTCCTAAAGCATCAATACAATTTACTATTTTTTCCAAACAGTTTACTATTGCTTTCTATTGTTCCATCCAATCCATTCCAACTAGGAGGTCATAAGATCCTAAGGGAATGATATTCATATTTAAATTTGTGTTGTACCCATTTAATTTGACATGATATTTGTGAAATTTATGGGTGACCTTCCATTTTGTTCCTGTAGCCAACTGCACCAACCAAGAGTGCAAATTTTTTTCTATCTTTAGCTTACATTTTTCAACTATATGTGGACTCATATAACTTAAACTAGCTCTAGGATCAATTAAAACAAACACATGTTGGTCAAAAATGATACCTTCAATTTCAATCATAGTTGATTCATGCTCAACTTGTCAGTTTTAATTATTGCACTGATTCAAGGAATCTTTCAGGAAAAATCATTCACTATGGTTGCTTCGCGCACTACTTGAATGTATATAATTGCACGAGTGTTGTGTGGGCAGTCTTGCATCATGTGAGCCTCACCGCATCCCCAACATTTCAAAGGGTCCTTGGTTTTCACCACATTTTCTCGCTTGATTTTCCCTTCCATGGGCTTGGAACCTATGTGAGAATGGGCTGTCAGATTTTCGCCACCTTTATTGAACCTTTTTCACTGGTGTTTTCTCCCAAATTTTTTTAGATAAGCTGGTCTAGGTCTTTTTGAACTTGCTTCAGCCTTCACTTTTTCCTTATTCTGCCAATTTTTCAACTGATCACTCCTGCCTTTAAATTGCTGGTAGCATAATCATGCCTTCTGAATAGCCTCATCCATAGTCTTTGGATTGTCAAACTCAATTATTTCTTTGTAAATAGTGGGTAAAAAATTTATAAATCCTTGCAACTTAGATTTTTATTCACTTATGTATGGCACATAGCAAACTAAATTTGTGAACTTCATCACAAATTCATCAATGGTGAGATGTCCCAATCTTATCTCGTGAAATTCCTTTGTTCTATCATAATAATACCTCTCACTGAGGTATTGAGATTTAAATTTCTCCTGAAATTCTTGACATGAAAGAATATTTTCATCCACCAAGTGTATGATTTTGGTCTCTTCCGACCAAAGTGTGGCTTTACCTTGCAATAGGTAAAATTCTAGCCTTGCTTTCATATTACTTCCGTACTCATATACTTCAAACTTTTTTACCATATTTAGGAGCTACCCTTCTGCATCCTCTTCCTTTCCCCTCGTCAAAGGTTAGAGGCTCGATCTTATGGAATTCCCCCCTGCAACTCCTTTTTATTTTTGTAATTAGAGACTGCTTTACAAGACTCTTCCCCACTCTCAAACCTCTCTGAGTTTGGTTATGTTTCTTTCCTTTTATTTTCTTGTTCTCCATCTTCATGACTAGATATGGAGGTTAATTGTCTTACCAACCTCTCTTGCTCCTTGTTGGCTTGTAGTAAACATTCATTGCTGGTTCTTAGCTGAACCATTTCCTGCAAACTTTTGATAATTTCCAGCATCTGAGCATTTGGATCTGGTGGGGCATCCCCATCCCCAAGTTCCACATACAACTCTTCTCTGTCAAAAATGACATCAACTGCAATTCTTTCTGCACTTTAATCTGATGCATAGAAAACAATTACCATTCATAAAACATTATATGTAATTGATTCCTAACTCATTAATCATAGTTTAAACTTTCTGACACGAGAGTTTTGATGTGTGGGACCTGTAAGCCTAGTGTTTTAACTTGGGCTCTGATACCACAAAATAATCGAGAGTAATTGATGAACAGAGAACTTGAGAATCAAAAGTGGCTTTGGTCTTTGGTTAAATGAATGAACCACCAGGAGCTCGTATGAGAGTCAATTTAACTACTCTAACCATGGCCGAATATTTCTGAGAGGTCAATGAGCAAGACACACTATTATTTATTGATAACATCTTCCATTTTTTCCAAACGAGATCAGAGGTATCCACCCTATTATGAATAATGCTTTCTTTCGTGGGTTATCAGCCAACTCTTAGCACAGAAATGGGTTCCTCGCAAGAAATAATTACTTTCACAAAAAAAAGATACATAACCTCGATTTAATCAGTTTACGTGCCAACTCACAACTTCAACAACCGTGCTTCTGCTATGACATTCGCACATTTAGATTCTACTAATGTACTATTGATAGGATTAGATGTGATGTGTATCTATCCAGTAGTGGATCCTTTAGGTTAATCATCAACTATGATCAAACCTTGGATCGTAGGCAAAGAATATTATGAAACTGCACAAGGGGTTAAGGAAACTTTACAACGTTATAAGGAATTTCAAGACATTATTGTAACACCCCCAATTTATGTGTTGAATTTCAAAGCTAGACATTTGAACTTAAATCCTAAGGGGAGTGGACCCCAAAGGATAAGTATTTTGTGAATGTAATTAAATATTTAAATTGCAGAAATAAATAAAAAGGATGATGTGCATATTGACCAAAAATGAGATTATGAGATCACTTGCCAAATCCATGAGGATGGATAAGGCAACTAATCCCCACAATATTTCAAAAAAATCCTTGAAAGGAATTATTACTAATTTAGATTTGAGGAAGGATCTAAATTTCCCCAATGATGAGGAAAGTTGTTGGGAAGAGGTGAAAAGCTGGAAAAGATGAGGAAAAGCATAAAACAGCTTTAAAGAATCCCTAAGAGGGGAAGCCTAGGCAAACAGGAAGAAAATCATCCTGTTATTCTGGACGCAGAATTAGAAACAGGCTATGGGGAACTATTAGCTTAAATAAGCTGCTACTAAACAGATCAGAGGTTGATCTGTGGTGGAGGTGATCTTAGCTCGGGGGTGAGTTCTGGGAGAAAAAAGAGCTCTAAGGTTGGGAGGTTGGTCTAACACATCTGTGGTATATCTTTTTGAAATTTTCTGAATTTGATTTTATTAAAAAGGATGAATTGGCTACATATAAAAATTTATGAATATTAGTATATAATTTTACATTTACAGAATTAGGTTTAAGACATTCATCTCATAATTTTGTATGGTTGTAAAGTTTAAATCTGTGATGAGGAATCCACCAGAATCTCTAAACCTAAGTGGTTTAAACCTGGGAATACATAGTACATCACAGATGACGATTTTGTTTGAGTGGCGTTAATCTTAGCCATATTCTAGTATGAACAGGATTCAGTAAACCAGATATTAAATTCCTACTTTATGTATTAATAATCAAGAGCCAGAATATACACCACTGTGTGACTGCTAGTAATTGAAATTTTATTTTCTGCTGAGGATTGAACTGCATCATAGTATTGGAATTTTAAAGTGAATATAACTGTGAGTTACATGGTCAACACTACTTTACTGAACCATTATCAAATGTGCTGGAATAGTTCTACCCATATGATTTCTTTTGGAGAATACGAGCCGAGTATTTTAGTAGCATATGTTCATATGACGGTGATGGTTACAAGTATGCAATGAGTAAATTCTACCTTCCTCTTTTAAATCATATACACTGTAGCCAAAGATTGTATATGGGTAAATTGCAATGCCTGTGTTAAGTTTAATGTTGAATATAGTTACAAAAATACAAAGATTGTTAAGTTGTGCGTTAAGCAAGTATATTGAACATTACAAAATAATTCCGAATTCTCGGAAATGCCATGGATACGAATGTAAAAGTTGAAGGCTGAACAAAACAAAGAAAAAAAAAAACTTATTTCAGGCGCATAGGTCAATTCTCATATCGTCATGTAAATAAGATTATACTAGTGCGGGAAGGGGGAGATTATGAGCTATGTATCATGGCGACACACGCACCAGTTAACCTATCAGTATAAACAATAAACTCAGTACGAGGCCTCCTCAAGTGCGAGGGTACCTCTATTATTCGATGGACCATCATGAGTATTAGTGCTGAACGATACATAAACAAAAGAAAAATTTTCTACAATCAGTTGAGTATTCGAGTTAAATGGTTTTAGGGAAGAAACAGTACTAAACCACATTCTTTTACACAGCATTTATATACCTGTAAAACTAGAGCACCCTGTCGCACTGAAGCTATTGTTATAGTCATACATACATGGGTAAAGTTTAAAGCGGCACTACTGGTCATCATTAACATAAAAGAAACAAGAATCGATCAAAATGATACCTCTGTGTATTGCCGGACGTCGTTCGTGTAAACTGGGTTAAGTTCCGGCCAAGAATTTCTCCATAGGATATAAGCTTGGGTCGAGTGTACGAACTAGTTTGTAGCATAAGTGCTTTTCATTCGTGTTACAGTTACAATATAATACCCGAACAAATTAAAACAAGAACTAGAGACTCGATGTGCGGTACCAAATCCGTAGCTAGAACGAAGATCACAAAAGAGATTACATTTGGGTTCGAGAAGCAGTGATTGTTAAGCCGCGCCAAAATCGAACTACTTTACTGAGTGGGACGTGAGGAAAACCTCGTCAAAAGAAGGGGGGAAGTAAAATTAACATTTCAGAAATCATGATACATGAACTAAGAGTAAACCTCGACAGAAGCTTAAAGCGTTACAGTAGGAAGCCGTAGCCATGTATTCTGGTTAACTGCAAAGAAGGAAACTAAAGAGGTATGAGTAGAAAAAAAAAAATATAAAAGGAAGGAATAGCCGGTAGACAAAATCTCTAATGAAAATAGCATACCCTGAAATCGAATAGCTCTGGAGCCAGCGTTTGAAAAAGAAGCCTGAACCGAGTAGACCGATGAGAATTCCCCGACTCCGGTGTAGGGTAGTGACCGCCAGTTTTGAACTAAACTAATCCAACTATGTCCCATGAAGGAAAACCATTCCAGAGCTCAGGCTTGAAACCCAGGAGCTTCTGCGCCATGATAACCATTTGAAGTAGGCAAAAGCGCATCGCTGGAAATAATAAGGGGATTCAGAGTAAACTAGAAACATAACTGAACCCCGGAGTAAATATGAAATCGAGAGACCGTGTCTGGTCAAGAACAAAAAAATTTACAGTTAACCCTAAGTACCAATAAGGAAATGAAAGGAAATGCGGCTACAATTTAAACAACATACAGGCGGAAGGGTATGAACCGAAAACGATTATAAGAATGATCGAAAACATGATCTCCAGAACGCAGTGGAGCACGAAGAAAGCGTTTCCCAGTGTTGCGGATTTGGGAAATGTGGCGTTCGAACTATGTTAAATCCCATAGCCGGAACCCTAAAAACCTACAAACGGTAATACTCAGCAATGGCGTGGAGAGCGCTGGGAAATAGGAGATTAATGAATCACTAACAGAGGACGATGAAATCCCGAGAGGGATTTGGCAGCAAAAACGATGAGTGAATAGGGTTCGAGGTCGGTTGAAGTAACACGCTCGAGTAGACCACTCTACTGTCAAATGCATGCCACGCCAAACATTTCGTTCCCATGGCAATCCTGGTAGATTCAGTACCGGCGACGTGTCAACAGGTCCGGTTAACGTATTAAGAAGAACACCAGTGAACAATAAATGGAGATACGATCCCGGCCTGTAATGCCGTAAAAATCTTGGCTACGATCACTCTGGTATTTACTATGGACAGTACTCGCCTCCACACCCTACCGCCGAGAGATCAAACCCCATACACACTCGCCGATGATCAGTTATGCCACTTTCGGCGCTGGATAGGGTAAGGAAATCGATTTAGTCCAATAGTCATAACCATAGGGCGTATGGAAAATTAAAAGTGGAAGATCGACTCGCCTCGACCTGAGGTATGGGACTGCGTTTCCAAACCATAATCGAAATATAATATCTACCCATCCGATATGTATACGAATATATTCAAAAACTCCCTCCATAGAGGTCGACCACTCAAAGGTGATGGGACGTATAATTATTTAAAAGGTGAGAGTAAAAGTATATGTAACTGTCCAGGTAGTTACGTGGTCAATGAACTAATAACCATGATAACATATGACTAAAGTCATATAATGAGTGGGGGTAAGTTTATACAAATGTTGGGAGTATACATTGCACCTCTCGAAAATAATCTTAAATTTCCATGGATGCAAACTTTAAAGTTTGGCATTGATAAGATATAGGTGTATACATGGGAATTGATATCGATGTATACATGTTGGTGTGTACATATAAATAATTAAAATTTGTATAGATATAACTATGGATTGGTAACTTTGCTATGTGATATGGGACAGAATATATAATTTTATAAAAATGGTTCAGGCCTGACCGGTGTGAGGCTAAACGTAAAAGAGATGTGAAGTATAAATCAGTCAAGAAATTTTTTTTCCTGGTGATTTAGGAGATTCAGAGATAGAGACGTTACAATTATAGCTATTCCTAGACTCTATGAGTTATGAGAGGAAGATTGTTTAATCACGGCAAGAGCAAGAAAAATTGAACGTTTCCTATCACAACCCTTTTTCATAGCAGAGGTATTGACAGGTTCGTAAGAAAAATATGTTGGCCTCATTGAAACAATTAGAGGGTTTGAAATGATCATTTATCAAGAATTAGATGGTCTTTTCGAATAAGCTTTTTATTTCGTGGGTAATATTGATGAAGCTATCGAGAAGGCTATGAAATCCAACATGGAAAGTTATTTCTGAAAATGACCATAAATTGTCCTGTACTGTCTCCTAATCTAGTCATTTGGGATTCATAAGTTAAAGAAATAATTCTATCAACTAATAGTGGTCAAATTGGGGTGTTACCTAATCATGCTTCACTTATAGCAGTTGTAGATATAGATATTGGCCCATTACCCAATCATGAAATCTATTTGTTTTTTATTCAAAACAGATTTTTTTATTTTTAAAGTATGTTATGAATACTACCCTGTAAATTAAAATTGGAAAAGCTCCATTTCAACATAAATAGGTCTATCAATGTATTTAAAATATATTTAAGAAATAATTTAAAACAATATTAATATTTAAATCATAATAACTTATATATTTTTAGAATTTTGGTTTATGTGATACATGGTACATATTTAGAATTTTTTGAGTAATAGTTACATGAAAAAGAACATTGTGGATGCATTTCTAACCAACAAGTGTGGTTCATTATCATTATGAATCACAATAGTTAGTTCGAAAAGACCCACAACTTTCTTTTTCATATAATTATTCCCCAAAAAATTCAAAATAATAACCTATATAATTAAATATTCATATAAAAATGTAATATATATATATATATATATATATATATAACTATAACGTCTCTTTGTTGTTCCCGAAAGCCCATGAATCTTCCATGTTGATGCCGTTAGAGGTGGTGTCGCATGTGGACCACTATACTATACTAGTGGACACGCTATGCCTACATGCCATGTGATGCCATGCCATTTCATTTCTATATAATTGCTACAGCCCCACTGGTCCTTTCGCTTCACATTTCTATTTGTTTTCTTGTCTCGGTTTTAGTTCTGAATCTGCAAGCAACCTACAATCAGAAAAGAAAGCAAATTCAGGGAACCCGTTAATGATGACGATGGGATGGAGAGCGATATTTCTTATTACATTTACGTGTTTTCTCTGTTCGTGCGCTGGAGGTAAAATTCTCAAATTTATTTGTTCTGATTGATTGTCTTAAATCAGATCTGTATAGTAATAATGTTAACTAATCTTCCCTGAATTAATTAATGCAATCAACAGAGTCGCCTATGCCTTATAAGACAATAAATGTGGTGAACAACTGCGCATTTCCAGTGTGGCCTGCAACCGTGGGGTCAACTAAAGTTGCTCCTCCTCCTCCTGAGATGATGAAAGTGAAAGTGCGAGCAGGGGAGTCATATTCATGGAAGGTAGATCCATTCTGGTCGGGATCCATTTGGGGGAGGACTGATTGTGTCTTCAATTCCCAAGGAATCGGAGGCTGCGATTCCGGTGACTGCGGAGGAAAGCTGCAATGCAAAGACCAGAGTGAGAGTGAAGATCATATGATCACGGCAATCACAAAAGCGGAGTTCGAACTTCTCGGAGGAACAACGAAGCCGGACACGTATTCGGTTGCGTTGGAGAATGGTTACAATCTTCCAATGTCAGTGGTTGCAAGCTATGCCGCCAATAATATCAATATCACCCACCCCTGCGAGTCCATGCAGTGCAGAGCCAACCCGGATGTGGTGTGTCCCAAAGATTTGCAAATTAAGAAGAAAGGGAGTGCCGTTACTGCGTGCAACGGTCATTTCAATGGATATTTGCCTAGCTCCCCTGCGTTCAACGAGGCGTTTAAGAAGGCGTGTCCTCGTGCATTCCCCTTCCACAGCAGCACCATATGCCCTCCTTCCACGGCTTCCTGCACCCTCGTCTTCTGCCCTCGCCA
The DNA here is from genome assembly GCA_034641835.2 of Pinus albicaulis. Lineage (NCBI taxonomy): Eukaryota > Viridiplantae > Streptophyta > Pinopsida > Pinales > Pinaceae > Pinus > Pinus albicaulis. Next base: position 908,325,260 of record CM076576.1, on the reverse strand, counting down.
TCCTTCGCATTTATTTTCTAGGTTTACCTCCTTCCATAACATATAATGCATTTATTTTCTAGGTTTACCTTTCTCTCAAATGCATTTTCTAGGTTCAAATGCATTTTCTAGGTTTACCTCCCTTGGGCTTCTCTAGTTCAATAGTTCCACTCCAAACGCATTTCTCAATGGGCTCTTGCTTACGCTCATTATGTATTCGAATCACAGAATAAGAGATTGCATTACATGGTTACGAGTCTCACTGCAAATAATGTGTGTGTGGAGCACCAGCCATGCATTCGAAATTGTTGCATAATGGATGATCTATATTACTTGTGTTCCCTTTGCTTTTGTCTTTTCTAATATCATGAACCACATCATTTTCATTTTGTTTTCAGCGTCAAACACCCTTCACAACGGAATGGCGACATTCGGTTTAAGGAATAGATCCAACATTCTGTTTCATTCTGAAAAAGAACGTTTAAGAAATAGATCCAACATTCTGTTTCATTAATCTTTATTTGTACTTTGTTAACGATGATCTTGTAAATTGTTTTTAGTCTTGTGCAAATATAAAAATTAAGACTGCAACAATCTGTTTTATTAATGTTTGTTTGTACTTTGTTAACACTGGTGTTATTAAGGTGAGACTCCCCGGTGTAGAAGACCTGTTTGTTTGTTTGTACTTTGTTAATAATGATGTTATTAAAAATGAGACTCGTCGTGTAGAAGACTTGAAGCCTTGAACTTGTTAATTTATAGCTATCAAGGGATTGTATCAGATATATCATACAAACTCATGAATGACAATGTACTTTAAGCTTATTTTTTCCTATGAAATGAATATGTATTCATATATTTGTATTATGATGAACATGTAATGAGATCATTTTATTAAAACTGTGAAATTATAATTTGATTGGTATTTTTTATTTGTATAATTTATTTAAAATTTATTTAAAATTTTGTCCAAAAGATAGAAATTTAAAATTTTAGAGAATATTTCTTATTTTTAATATGCAAACTATAAAAAAAGTAAAGTTATTTTAGTAAAAATAGTCAAATTTGTAATGGTTTTTTTATAGTATATATAAAATTTTAGCTATTTTTAAGGTAAATTAATCTTATACTATAAAATTTGGACTAATAATTTAAAAAAAATGGAAATTAGCTTAGTCTGCCTACAAATATTACATCCTAAATTTTCCACCCTCAAGTTTGTGGAGAGGTAACAACTCAAACTTGTGATTCTAACAGTTTGATTTTTTCTATTTGATCATGTGATTAGTTCTCTAAAACTCGTAATTCTATGTGATTATGTGATTAGTTCTCTGAAACTATTTTATGTGATCATGTGATTAGTTCCAGTGGCTAAGTTCATAAAATATTTCTATTTGTATCAAGTAGAGAGCCTCACTCCAAAAGCGTTGAGAGAGTTAAACCCATATCATTTTAATAAAATATGTACTTTAACTATTGGAATTCAAATAATAAAGTTAACCCTTAGATTCAATAATATGGCAATCTATTATATATAAATTATTTTTATTACCTATATAATAAATTTAAATTATTAATTCACATAAAAATATATTTAGTATAAAAATTTAAGAAAAAAATAATCCAAATACATTATATAATGGAAGTGGACCAAATTTTATGTACAATTTTTTAATTTTAAAAAATAAATATTAACCATTTTTATTTTGATATATATAGTGTTGTTTAAGATGAAGTTCATTTATTTTTTTAAATAATTATAATTTTATATATGTGTGTGTGGATTTTTATTAGTTAAAGTGAGATGTGAAACAATCAAATAATAAAATAATTATTATGAATTTTGGAATTTTTGATTAGACCCAGTAAAAAGAAAATGGTTAAATTGTGTCATATTTTGTTATTTAAAATGCATTTTTGACTCTATATATGGATTCCTAAACGTGAAAATCTATACGGTATTTGGATTGTGGAAACTTAACAACTCAAACTCACCATTCCAAAGAATCATTGAGTAAAATCGTCCAAGAAAATGTGCCAATAAAATATTCAAACTAAATTTTTTTTGGTTAAATTATATATATATATATATATATATATATATATAACATAAAGGAAAATTTTAAGAATGAAAATTTATGTAAAAACTATAGAGAATCTTTTTTATTTCTAATATGAAAAATTTAAAACCCTTGTAGTTATTTTGGTAAAAATAGTCAAAATTATAATGGTTTTTTTATCGTATCTATAAAATTTTAGGAATTTTTAAGGTGAAATAATTTTATACTATAAAATTTGGACTAAAGTTTTTTACAAAAAACATAAATTAGAGTAGCCCACCAAAAAATATAATATTACCTCCTAGGGACTTAGATTGTGCAGAGATAACAACTCAAACTTGTGATTCCAACAAATGTATTTTTTAATGTATTTTTTCTATATAATCATGTGATTAATACTCTCGGTTATGTCCATAGAATATTTGTGATTACTACTAATGACTATGTTCCATAAAATATACATAAATTCACCCAAAAAATATTAAAAAAATTGAACACATGCCCTCTTAATTAAAAATGCACTTTAACCATTGGAATTCAAGTAACTTTAAAAATTAAAAATATAACAATCTATTATATATAAATTATATTTATTACCTATATAATTAAGAAATATAAATTGTTAATCCATATAAAATATATTTATTATAAATAATTTAGCATATATCGAATTCAAACCGATTATATAATGGACATCAACCAAATTTTAAGTAGAATTCTAATATTTTAAAGAAGAAATGTTAACAATTTTTATTTTCATATATATAGATAATAAAATAAATATTATATAAATATATATATATATATATATATATATATATATATATATAAAATTTAGCATATATCAAATTCAAACACATTGTATAATGGACATTGACCAAATATTAAGTACAATTTTAATATTTTAAAGAAAAAATGTTAACCATTTTCATTGTCATATATTGTATGTGGTTTAAGATGGAGTTTATTTATTTATTTACTTATTTATTTATATATGTGTGAGATTTTTTTTAGTTAGAAGTGAAATGTGAAATCATCCAATAATAGACTAAATTTTTAGTATAATTTTTTATTTTTAAAAGAAACTCATATTAACAAATTTCATTAATTTTGTTTCTTTCATGTATATATGTTTTTACATATTATAAATATTTTGTAAAATAAAATTGGAAAAATATATCTCAATATAAACAAGTCAATCAATGTAATTAAAATATATTTAAAAAATAACTTAAAACAATATTATTATTTAACTCACAATAATTTAAGTAATAAAAAAAAAAAAAAAAATTATATTTATATAATAAAATTTTAAAAAATAAAAAAACATATTTATATATAATAATTTTTATTAAAATAAAATAAAAACAGAATTTAATATTTTAAAATTACCGTAAAATTATGTAATTATGAAAATTCCATCTTTAAAATATATATGTAATGATATAATATATTATAAACTAACCAATATATAAATTAGAAAATATATAAATAAGCTCCAAAATCATGGTTTATGTTGTAAGTATCATTTGTGGTTGAACTATGATATGAAACACTTATTTATTGGACTAAAATTTTAAGATAACTTTTATGGCTATGCATAAAATTTTAAGATAGACATTGATTTTCTACAATCTTGAAGAAATTATTGTATGATAAAATAGGTCAGATATAGATGAAATAAATAGGGAAAGATGGAATGGATAGAATAGATTCTCTCAAAGAATTCCTTCCCAAAAGTTCGAAGTATTGAAAAATTCAATCCAATTCTTTTCCAAAAATGAAATCATACAGATTTTTTCAACAATATACTCAATATTTGCATCTTTATCGAACACATATCCCAACTCCATTAAGAAGTATGCTTATTTCTGGATATCAAATTAGTTTTCATTATAAAGAAAATGTAACAAACATACAATACGATCTTGATGTTTAATAGTGTTTGTGATTAGATTTATCTATTCACTCCACTAGAAAATATTTTTCTTTTCTCTGTTCACGAATAAATTGACTAATTAGGCTCATATTTTTATAATCGATCCGATGTCCCCATCTAATTCATGACAAATGTCTACTAATTCATTTCAACTATCCACACAAATACTACTTGGGTTTATCCATAGTTTGTTTCATGAACATTTTGAATACTATTTATTCTACATCTTTGAAAATATTGTTCCATTAAAGACTCTATTGAAATACTATTTCTTTTTATATCTCTCATATATTCCTATCCCTATGTAGGAGTAGTAAGTTTAATTTTTTTCACTTAAAGCTAGAAATGGTTATACTACTAAAGACCATGGGGAAACTTAGAAATGGTTAAACTACTAAAGACTATGGGTACTTTACTAGGGGAGGAATAACATACTGTGTGCATTCATATTGTGGGATATAAATTGAAGAAACAGTTCTAGGAAATATCTACCAAATTTTGTATTAGACTCTAGAGTACCTCAACACTTATAATAATAATAATAATAATAAATAAAAATAAAATATTATTATTCAAGTTACAAGTATTATTTAATAATAAAATAATTTTAAATTTATAATAATTTGATTAGTTACAGAAATATATATACTTTTTTTTTTAATAACCATATATATGGGCGGAAATGTGAAGTTGGGTTACACCTTTGTGAGAATCGGGGGCAAAAATATTTTTTGGCAATAGTTCGGCAGTTCGGCCGAATTATTAGATAGTTCGGCCGAACTTTCTCATAAATTTTGGCTGAACTCGTTCTTTCTTTTATATTGATGGCACACTGATGGCGTGGGAAAATAGAATTTTTGTCGAATATGGGAAAACTGACAACAAAAGTTCGGCAGCAATTTTAGTTTGACTGAACTTTTACTCTTAAAATAGTTCACCCGAACTAGTTCTTATAAATATATTGGCAGCGATATTCATTTGTTTCCCACGTTTGTGTTTCTTTGCTCTATTTCTTCGCATTTTTTTGTGTTTATGTTCTGTTCCTCGAGTTGTTGCTGCTAGTCTGGGGCTGCTTCCGTCCACTCTGTTGGTGATTATCTGCGTCGAAGTCAAGCGAGTGAACTACCAGGTATTTCTCCTCCTCCTCTGCACCTTTATCAATGGGATTCACATTCCCAACAACCTCTTATTTTACAAAGGAAAATTGTCATATTATTGTACCTTATAGCTGAATGTTTTCACCCATGCTACAAGTCTACACCCAATTTTGAACCTGCACCCATGCAACATGGTGTTATATTTCGTTATATGCACTCTAATTGTGTCCTTTTTCTCCCCATTATATGCACTTAACTCGTGTCCCTTTTTCCCCAATTATGAAGACACCAGATACCTTGAATTTTGCTAAGTTCTTAGCTTCAAAATTATTTTCATTTTGAACATATGTTACACAACATGATACATTGAAATATGCATGAATTATTCATTACCAATTATGGTGACAATCATCAAGTTCCATTAGTACTAGTTAAGCCTAGTGCATGTCATGCCAAGTCCAAAATGTTCTTTTGTTTCATATAAATTGTTTTTGACAACTTTGGTATCACTAATGTATTGCTTGTTAAGATGATGCTTGGATGCCTAAGTCAGTCCCACATATTTGAGGGCACTGTTGAAGAAAGAACCTTGTTGAAATGAAAAAACCTTGTTGAAACATAAAATTTCCACTTTGTGACCTCTCTTGAATCACAAGTTCCAGGAAAAATTGCTTCTTGGTCTCCTCTTCCGGTTCTCCACCACTTGGTGGCTACCACTTGCTAGAAGAAGCCTCACTGGACTGTTGTCCACTCTTTTTCTGATTGGCGCTGCCATGCAAGCCCACCTCTCTTGCAGCCCCGAATCGTACTCCACTTCCCTTCGACGTGTAAGAAGTAACCCTGGGATTTATGGGAGACCATTATATTTGGGGGTTCACTTGCGTATATAAGGATTTCCTTTTGTATGTTAACTTTGGACTGTTACTGAAAATGCACCTTTTGGAATTCTTGGTTTTAATTTGAGTTGATTGGTGTCATGTAGAATTCAAGGCACTCATTGCTATAAAAATTTTGTCTTTACAGCCAAGTGGGAACGAGAAACCCCAAAATTTTCAAACAAATCATCTATGTTGTAATTATGCTTTAAATTTCATTACCTTTTACTGTAAGGTGTATGTTGAATTTCTGGTAGTATGATAGGCATTTGGTTGCTGTAGTTGTTACTGTTCCTGTGGATCCATCAATTTCATCTCCTCTAGCTGATTCTCGCCTTGTGCATGGAAGTTTACCACCAATGTTAAGTTTATGTCGTTACTGAGCCTTCTCTCAATTCCTCAATGCTGGAATGATTGAACTAGAATGGTCTACTATTGTAAAGTGACTACATATTCTCTTTTATACTGCTGTAATGTAATGTGACTACATATTGTCTTTTATACTGTTGTAATGTATTTCTATATGAGACAGAATCTGATCTTTTATACTTGATAACCTGTTATGGGTATATGAAGAGGATTTTGTATATGAACTTCTATCAATATATGAAACAGGGTTTTTTCTCCTTTGAAAAAAGATTTTAAATCATTCTAAATTCACATATGTTCAGTGGTGTCACTGTTTCACTTCCGATATTATGTTGCTTACCTTTATGAACAGGTGGAAATCTGCTGGGAGGCCTCTCTATTTTTTGACTCTTTACTCATACTGTCAAAGGTTGTTATATGTTATATGGGCTAGACTGTATAGTTATTAGACTACATATCTTCATATAGAACTTGCAAATAGTATGATGGAAACCAAACATAATAATGTACTAGGACATCACAATTTGCTAATTAGTTATTAGACTACATATCGTCATATAGAACTTGCAAATGGCATGATGGAAATGTGAACTTGCAAATAGTATGATGGAAATGTGGATCTCATGACTCTTCATGATTAATGCTTATAGAAACCAAACATAATAATGTATTAGGACATGCTCCTTGAAATTGCAAATAGTATGGTCAAAATGTGGATCTCATGACTCTTCATGATTAATGCTTCTAGAAACCAAACATAATCTAATGTATTAGGACATAATTTAATGTATTATGACATGCTCCATTAGGCTTGGTGGAATTACCTTTACTTTTTATTTGTATCTTACACACACACACACACACACATATATATATGAAGAGATGATCCCATTTTCTTTTTTATGCAGAGATAAAATTTCATTTAAATACAAGATTTATCATAATTTACAATGATTCATTCCATATTATTCATAATTTTTTTCATTAAAAAATGAACCCTTTAAATGATGAACATAGTTAATGCTTCTTCTTCATGAAGAAGACTACTTGATCTTTCAACTTGAATTTGATGATGGTCCTTTTTTATCTTTCTTGACTACTTCAAATTATTGAAACAATCATATGCTTCTTGTTAATATTTTTATTCCTTCCTTATATTGTATTCTCCCCCTTAGATATTGTATACTCTCCCACATAGATATTGCACTCAATTTTGTTGGTCCTTTGTTATCTTTCTTTACTACTTCAAATTATCAAATTATTGACACAATCATATAGATATTGCACTCAATTTTGATGGTCCTTCGTTATCTTTCTTTACTTCAAATTATTTAGACTTGATCATATAGTCCTTTGTTATCTTTCTTTACTTCAAATTATTGACACTTGATCATATAGATATTGCACTCAATCTTGATGGTCCTTTGTTATCTTTCTTGACTACTTCAAATTATTGACAAAATAATATTCTTTGTGTTACTCTTTTTATTCCTTCATTATATCTATTCTCCCCCTTAGATATTTTTTACTCTCCCACATAGATATTGCACTCAATTTTATAGGCTCTTCTTTTGAAGTAAAATATATTGTATTCTCCCCCTTAGATATTGTGTACTCTCGCACATAGATATTTCACCCAATTTCATAGGCTCTTCTTTTGAAGTCAAATAAGTGACAATAATTTACAAGAACTGTCCCTAATTTGTTTCTCACATGTTCAAATTGTTCTCTAACAATATAATTTACAAGAACTATTCCTAATTTCTTTCTCACATATTCAAATGCTTCTCTAACAAGAGGCTTTGTGGGTAAGTATTCCATCTTCACTATTTTCTCAAAGACTTGTTGTGTGAGGAAGTGGTACTTTATGATGATATGTAAATAGTGATTTAAGGAAGTAGAATATTTTATTTTTGAAATTATTACTACACTTCTATTGAAACACTTAATAGATATATAGATTTACCATAATATCTTGTAGATCCCATTTCATCCAAAACACTCAAAAATAAATTTACCTTACCTTAATATCTTGTAGAGCCCATTTCATCCAAAACACTCAAAAATAAATTACCTTAATATCTTATAGAGCCCATTTCACCCAAACCACTCATAAAGAAGTAACTAATATGTATTCTAGTTCTACTCACTCAAAAAGAAGAAACTACTATGTATTCCACTTCTAATATAGATAGAGAAAGTAACGACTCTTTCTTTCTTAACCATTAAACCAAAGACTCTTCTAAGTAGAATTATACATTGTCCACTTGTACTTTTCACAAGCCTAGTTGAATCTCTATATGTTGTCAATGTAAATTGCTCACAAGTAAATTTGTTAATGTAAATTTGTCAATGTAAATTTCTTAACTTCTGCAAGTTCTATAGGTAGAGTTTGTAAAGGGCCAAGTAGCCTCTGGATCTCATCTTTTATGAAAGGTGACATATCTAGTAAATGCCCCTACAGTCAATCTCTGGAATAGATCTAAATAGAAGTTCTTCATTTTAATATCCATAAAACACAACCACTTTAAGGTAAACTGTGTACATGTGTCATTTCTCCCACAAATTAAAGGCTTCTTCCCATTAATTTTAGATGTGAATTCTAGACCATAAACTTTTTAAGTCAAACTTTAAGATAAAACATGCACTTGTCATTTACCTCATGATCTTGTGTCATTTATCCCATTTCATATATATATATATATATATATATATATTGAATTTTTTTTCAGGGATAAGAAAACCATTAAATATGGTTCAAAAATGGAAATTATGAATAGAAGTTTCTTGCTATCCTAATCCAGGGAAAGCAGTAAATACATATGTGCTTTCCAATATTGCGACTGGCATAGTCCTCTAAAGGAGAATGAATATACCGGGAAGAAAAACAAACAACGATGCATATTATATTGGATTGATAGAAGGCTTAGGAACAACGATGGAGTATCAATCAAATGGAATTGTAGTTTTCACCAATTCTGAACTTGTGTGCAACCAAATGAATGGTGTGTGGCAAGTTAATAATGAGAGGCTAAAAGAATTGCATGGAATAGCAAAAAATATTGTTATCCAATTTCAATTTTTTAGTATAAGGCATTGTACAAATGTGAATAAGATGTCTGCTGATCTATTGCATGGGGCAATGCCAATTCATGATTCATATATCAAAGATGAATTAGAATTATACAGAGCAATGCCAATGCAAGATTCATCTCTCAAATTTGAATTGGATTTGAGATGCTCTTCTTCAAAAATTCAAGATTCATCTCTCAAAGATGAATTAGTGTTGAAACACTCTCCTTCAAAATTTATTGATTGACATTGTAACATATCTTGGATATGTGTGTGTTGTGTATTTATAAATGTGTCTTTTTTAATGACCATGTGCTTTTTTCAATTATATACCAAGTGTGCTCCCATCACACCATTTAAAGCACAACTTGGTGAACTTAACATTTGCAACAAGTGGTGAACTTCACATTTTTATAAAATTAAAATGTGAGGACTTCAACATTTTTTTGTTTAAATGGAGTTTGTTTAAATGTAGTTTCACTTATTTTTTAATGACCATGTGTTTTTTTCAATTTTATACCTAGTGTGCTCCCACCATGTGAAGCACAATTTGGTGAACTTATCATTTTTATAATTTTTTTTTTGCTTAAATTGAGTTTCACACATCAATTAGTGCTTTGAAAGTTGTATTCTACATAATTTTGTACACTAAATTACATTTATTTTCTGAAATTTATTTTGTCTAAATGTCCACCAATAGATATATATATATCATGGAGGATGAACGACGAAGATCAACAAAATCCCATATCAGGGATCAGGGATCGGGGGATTTTCATGGTATTTAAATATAATCTTAAATCTCCATACATGTGTGTACATATGGAATTTTTTTTTTATTAACTTTGTGAGTTAAATTAGTTGTTAATAAGTTTTAATTTTTATTTCTTAGGAGCTAAGAAGAGAAGGGTCTCTACTCCATCCATGGAACATGCCCATGGTTCACCCAATCGTGGTATGGTTCACGCAATTTAATCAATGAATATGTACATGTATTTATATGTACACATGAATGTATTTTTCAATTGATTATAAATTCATATTTGTTTATGAAGCTTCTCTCCTGTCTCAAGAGGTTGGTGGTGGTTCAAATCCCCTTAGAGGGCCATCAATGAGTGGTAGCAGGTTGTGTAAAGGTGGTGATATTTATTCTTCCAGAGGCCAATCAATGAATGGTGGTGCTAGTTCTCAGCAGGGTCATTCTGGGTCTCAACAGTTTCAGGGTGGATAAGATGCTAACCAACCACATCGAGGTTGCCATCAATTTCAATATTTTTTTCATTGAATTTGTACAAATTTGTTTACATGTGTTTTTTTTAATATACAAAATTTCATATATATTGATGCAGAGGATGAAAATATTCCAAATATTGTTCAAAATAGACGTAGGGCAGAACGGTAAATTCAAGAAGAAAGTTGTCTACCAACCACAACTTATCTGGACGACATTTCTGATATACCATGTGAAACAAACATGGCGCAATGCACCTTACAAAAGTATGAAAATCTTCATGAAAAATTGCAGAAAGATATCGTGGCTTTGACTCTACCTGCTGAGAGTCGACAAAGCCTCGAAATAGTTACACATTCATTGGGAAAAATTGTAAACGTGTACAAAAATCTTGGGCCAACGACTGATACATTTGTAGAAGTGATGAGAAAGAGAAAGGAAACAATAATGGGTCCTGATAAATGGGAGGATTTAAAATAAAGAGTTACAAAAAATATGGCGAAGTAAATGTTTAATTTGAAGGAAGGGCCAAAAAGAAAGATGTTGAAGGTGCAATATTTCAAGCACCCAAATATAACTCGCTATTTGTATGATAGGCACCTTGCGGCCTACGGAAGGCTCCCATGGAACGACGAGGTTCCTGTTTATTTTGCACAATTGTTTTATGTAGAATTTTTTTTGGGTATGAAACCCAACTACAATGACCTTCTGTCAGAATTTTTTGGTTTAGGGAAAGGTCGATTGTATGACCGTAAGGGTGCTAAGTGAGATGTGGAGTTACCTCACCCTGAGGCGCCATTGGTGAGTCAACCTTTTCAGGTCGAAACTTTGCGGTAAAAGATGGATGCGACTTCTCAAATAAGTCGAGAAGCAAGGGATGTCATGATCGACAATGTTTACAGTAGATTTGGTGGAATCAATTTTTGTCTAAATCGACAAAGAGCACATGAAAATGCACGTGCCGATTTTGTGTATTGTACAAATTAAAATATTGACAACATGAATGTTGAAGATCTCTGAATATATGCAAAAATTTGTCGCAATGGTTTCCAAGACCTAATTCTCATGAGGAAGTGGGCACGGGAACGATATGTGTTAATAACCTTAGGGTTTGAAATTATTTTAACATGTATACATGTGTAAAATTTGTAATAAATACATGTGTATGTACATGTATACATTTATTTGTATGTATATTAATCTAACAAAAATGTATCATTATATGTTAAAACACCATTTGTAGTTGTCACACATGATGAGTGACGAAAATGTTAATATCACCTTTGGGACCTCTAGTTCAAACAATGCAAATGGGTCTCACCATCAAGATATGTTGGCAAATGTTAGTGTTTTTTAAGTGATATTTTTAAAATAAATAATTGTGCACACATGTACATGTATGTATATATAATGAAAAAATGTTTTAACAGATTCCGATTCCGTCCGATGTTTTTGGGATAGCGGTACCTTCTTCTTCCTTGGGAGATGTACCTTATACTTACCTAGGAGATGAGCCACAAGTATGGACAATTTTTCACTTTTAAAATATATTTTTAAGTTATATATATATATATATATATAGATATATTCCACCTCAAAAATTTCCATTAAAAATTGAGATATATATATATATATATATATATATATATATATATATATATATATATATATATATATATATCTTGAGGTCAAATACAGAATTTTTTGAATTTTAGGTTCCTATAGAAGATTTCTTTAATCCACGAACTCTAATGACGGTGATAGGAACATCCACACCATTTCAACCATTTGAACAAGTTGTCTAACTTTTTTTTTAATATTATTGAAAATATGTTTATATATGTACACGTGAATTTTCATTTGAAATTTTTTAATATATATATATATATATATATATATATATATATATTTATATATATATATATATATAACAAACGGAGAGGGAACCTCATGAGGTATTGCATGATTTTTTTTTTATATTTTGTTTTTTACATGAAGTTCTATATATACTCTCACTCATTTTTAAAACATCAAATTTTAATGTTCAAGTACATGTGCATTGTGTACAGGTTTTCCATGCTTTGCATGATAGTGCACAGATTGAGACCCTGATAGGGAAGACGCTACATCCATCTCTATTTGATGGACTTGATTTGTAGATTTGATTTCAAGATTTAGATAGTCTTAAATTTACTTTTTTATATATTATCTAGATGCATTGTCATATATATATATATATATATATATATATATATATATATATATATATATAACTTGATACTTGTGAGATCTACAATTTTTGGACATATTTTATTACAGTGTTAATATAATTTGTTTTGTTCCAAAAATTTAAGTTTTGGATAATTGAACTACTAGTAATGTTGTCATCTATAAATTAATGTTTTGCTTTTGAACTACATTTGGCATGTTATGTAATGATGTGTTATAATTTGTTTTGTTTTTAAAACTTAATTTTTGGATGCTTGAAGTACATTTGGCATGTGAAGTAATGTTGTGATCTATAATTTTTTGTTAAATTAGAAGTCAAGTTTTGGATGGTTTCAATCTACATTTGGCATGTCATATAATGTTAAATGTTTTTATTGGATAGTTGAACTATAATTGGCATGGCATGTGAAGTAATGTTGTGATATAATAAAAAAGTTTTTAAAACTCAAGTTTTGGATGGTTTCAATCTACATTTGGCATGTGATATTTCATGTTAAATGTTTAATGTTTTAATGTTGCACGATATATAATCAAAAAGTTTTTAAAACTTATGTTTTGGATGGTTTCAATCTACATTTGGCACATGTGATATAATGTTAAATGTTTCTATTGGATAGTTGAACTATAATTGGCATGGCATGGGCTGATGGGTTGGAAGGTGCCTCTGGTTCCAGGAAGCGGTGGAGAAAGTCCACCATCCCAACCCATCATCCCCAAGACACCAGGAAGTCGGCAGCTCTTCCAGTCAAATCCGGCTCGACGAGCTCCAACAGTGATGGCGGAAGTAGCGACAACTCAGCCTGTGTGGAGAAAAAGCTCAAAGATGACTCTGGCTCCTCTTCTACTTTGGAGAGCTCCTCCCAGCACTCCAAGGGAGTAGATGATGATCCAGAGGACTACAGTTGTCCAATTTTGGAGGAGAATCCTCCTACACACATCGATAGCTAGCCTGATGTCAGGTCCTCTTTAGCTTTTTTGAACTTTTGTCATGTTTTGCAATCAATTTATTTCCCCCGAACACTCTATTTTTGTCGGTTTCCCCGATATTGGCAAGATCTTCAGGTTGGTTTCCTGTTATGGGCAAAATTTCCTTTCTGCTTTTTTTTTTTGATTCAGACCCCCTCTGATTGTTTTGATTTAATAAAAAAGAGTAAAGAAGTAGTTATATGTATTTATCCCTTTAATTTTGATTTAATGTTAAATGTTAAATTTTTTTATATAGTGTTAAATTTTTTGATCTAATTTTTCGATGGTTTCAATCTACATTTGGCCTATGGAAGACTCCCATATGAAGTATTTTTTTAATTTAGTAAAAAAGAGTAAAGAAGTAGTTATATGTAAATCTCTTTAATTTTGATCTAATGTTAAATGTTAAATGTTTTGATATAATGTTAAATGTTTTGATCTATTTTTTGGATGGTTTCAGTCTACATTTGGCCTATGGAAGACTCCCATGTGAAGTATTGTTTTGATTTGAGTAAAGAAGTTGTTCATTATCTCTTTAATTTTGATTTAATGTTAAATGTCAAATGTTTTGATATAATGTTAAATGTTTTGATCTAAGTTTTGGATGGTTTCAATCTATATTTGGCCTGGATGGAAGACTCCCATGTGAAGTTTTGTTTTTATTTAATCAAAAAGATTTTAAAATTCAAGTTTTGGATGGTTGACATACATTTGGCATCTTAATATTGATTTTGATCTCTACATACTCTTGTTTGAGTGAAAAAATTTCCAATAGGAAGAACATAGATTTTCAATGCAACTAACCATATCAATTGAGCTCAAATTGAAAAAAAAGTAAAGTAGATATATGTATTTATCCCTTTAATTTTGATTGGAAATATAACAAGTACATATATGTTTGTTGAATTGGGGTCAATGTCATTAATGCACTCAAATAGGTAGCCTTGTTGATTTATAAATTGGTAAATTGATGAAATTCAGTTAATTGCATTATAGAACATAGAACATATCCAACCATTGGACAGACAAATTTTGTACTAGATTTTCAATTAAGAATAGAGATGTGGATAAAATCCCACCAAAAGTCGGAGAAGTGCTCCAAGTCTCTTGTTTGAAAGGAATGTTCATACAAAACTATATTTTGGATGATTTATTTACATTGTGGATAATTTTTATCAGAAAACCCCACAAGAAAAATTGGGCACATTTAGTTCATGTATATATCTAGTACGTGCAACATTTTTCATCAATGCACATAAAAAAACTACTTTCAGTTAATTGCATTCTAGAACATATACATTGAGTACGTGAATCATTTTTCATCAATGCACATAGTAAAACTACTTGAATAATTAATTTCCTTCTAGAATATGTATATATATATCCAATACATGTAACATTTTTCATCAATGAACATGTATAGAAAAGCTACTTTCAGTTGGTACTAGAGCACGTGCATATACCAAAACAATTTGTACATGTGCAAACACTTGCACAAATAACATAAGCAACTCAATTTTTAGTTGAGTACTAGAAGTTCTAAAAGATATTTAATCCAAAGAGAATAAATTGTTGGGCAGTTCAATAAAAAAAACTCCAAAGGAATGCCATTTTCAATAATCCATTCATGATCGGATTTTGACATTTTTTATTTTTTATTTTTTATTTTTTTCTTTGATTGAACCTCTATCAACTTCATGCATGCTAAACACACCAAGTGATTATACTGACAACTTATGAAATCAGGTTCACAGTCTTCAAAGTAAACAAAACTCCCACTTTGATGAGTTTGTCTAAAAAAATAAACTTTCAGTATAATAGATCCTCTTTCATATTGAAATCCGTGGTCATTATATTTTTCTAATAATTTCATTTTTCTTTCAGTGCAACGCATCAAATAATACTTCACATTTTCATCGTTGTCAATAGGTGCAATTAGAACAAAAAATCTCCTGCAAAATAAAACAAACTTAACCAAATTATACATATTTGAATTTATTTCTAGATCTTTAAATCATTAGAAAGAAATTCAAATGTTACCTTCTCTAGCAAGATAAAAAAAATCATCACCATCAGATGATATTGTAGTTTCCTCTGATTGCATTTATTCAAACATTGAAAAATAAATTTTTCCCTTTGTATTTAGCTTTGTATGTTTCCAATCATTTACATACATATTACTTTCAAAAACATCATTAGGTTTTGTGTTTTCTATGCAAACATGACAAAAACAAAAATATTTTCTTTTATCCAATGCAAACACATTTTTGGACGACTTTGTTTTAATTGAATGCAATTTTCGAGTCCCTTTTATTGTTTCAATTTCATTTCCAATTGATCTATCTACGTATTCGATACCATTATGCCAGAAAAACCTTTATATGGAAAATTCAAAGAAGAATGTAAATACGATATAAAAATACAATCAAAGATAATCATTGCATGATAAAATTAGATTTCCAATAAAAATTAAATTGAATGTACATTCGCACTTCCCTTGATGGGTTAGCCTCATGGCTTAGAGTAGGGATGCACCATTTAACAAGTTATTTCGCATCCACAATTCAGCTTGCAGAGGGGTTCATTTGATATCTTCGAAGTGCTTGTTTTATGCATGCCCCCGCACCATCATGTTCTCCTTTTCCATGGCTAGTCTCAAAGAAATTCCAACAATGTTTAATGCATGTTTTCTTATGAATACAGCACAACCAAAAGAATGATCATGCATATTTGAATTGACCTGTGCATCCGTCTAACCATATCCAATGTTCACTGAATGTTATTCCACAATTTTTCAAGGAATCATAAATTTTTCCAAAACAATGTTGTACAAAATATGTATCATGTGTACGATCGCCATTGATATAAAAGTGATATTATTTAATGATATGTCGATTTTCACTCTTGCTTTCTATATGATGGACATTTTGTTCAACATGTCTACATAGAATATGGATGAGCATGGAGGCTTGGTCAGAATGATAGTATTCAATCTGAATTTCTTTTTGTGGAACAAATGTGTAGTTTTCTGCAAAATCAATCACTAACAAAATCGTCCCTAGTGGAAAAACATTACGAGATTTTTTTATTTGCAAGTTTTTCCATCAATCTCTATGGGAATTCTTGGTGTATTTTTAAATTTCTGCATCAAACTTTCTCAAAAAGTCTATCACAAAAATTTCGTCTTCTCGTAATTTAATTCCTTTAACACTCTTTGCACCTTCAATCGATGTATGGATATATTAATATCTCTTCCATTTCACTTTCATGTTGGAAAATGATTGATCATTTATATCAGTATGATATTTGTTTTGAAATTTAGTCGAATTTCCACAATCATCGCATTTTTTACCAGCAACACATTTCTTTTTGTAAAATAGTTCATTTCTTTCTCTTTCACATAGAATTTGAGATATGAAATCATAGATAGTGGAAAGAGGAGGTGAATCATTTAATAATTTTCTACCAAAATAAAGGAATGTGTCATAATATAACTCAAATTCCACATGATAACGGTAACAACAAGTGTCGTGTACGGTGATAGTTTTTACATACCATGGTTTTTGTTGAACAAAAGCACTGATTGAAATATGAATTTCACGATTTTGTTCTTTTAACTTGTTGAATAAATCTATCAGAGTGGTTTCCAAGAAATATTTTTCATGTTCTTTGTACTGATTTCATGTTATTGTTCTTCGCATCACATGCTTTGCAATTGGCGAATCACACGAATTGTTCTTACAATATTCATATATTATTTTTTTAACATTTTTTCCAAGTCTATGTTTGTATGGTTGCCTACAAATAGCTCTCCAATGAGTGAGTTCTTCATTTACATCTATTTGCGGCCAAAATTTCTGATGTTTGTGAAACGTTTTTCACGATATTCCTAATGCTCTTGCCATAGATGTTACCAAAACGGTTCTCTTTAGTACTTGATGAAACCACTTCCATATGTATTCCTCTACGTACAATTGAAACATTTTTCTGTCTAGATCTCCTAATTTAATTTATAGCACTACTTATATTTTGTATCACATTTTCTTTCATTTTTTTATCTTTGGTTGATTTTCGAATACCCAGTGGTGTCGTAGCTTCTATTAATTTGCTTAATGATAGGATACCTTTCAACATTTGAGCCTGAACTATCCCCTGCTCCTTTATGAAATACGTTTCAAAAATGCGGTTAGCATGATATCGTATATAATGGTCAGGTCTTTTTTCTCCATATGTGTGAGTGTGAAAATTTTCTAACATCTCATCATCGAAACTGATTTCATCTGTACATATCCGAATAAATAGTACATAATAAGTTTACATATTCAATAAATAACTAAATTAATAAATATATGTATAATTTCGATAATATGTGCATGTGTTCAACATATATATATATATATATATATATATATATATATATACACACACATTTGTAAATACCTTGTGATTCAATTTCTTCACTTGAATTTCTTTCAATATTTTCACCATCTTCAATGATTGGTTCAATATCTCTTTCACTTTCTCTTTCAAAATTTTTTATTTCATCATAAATGTTTTCATGAATATTTCTCTTTGTTTTCATTGCAAAATATTTTTCTTGAATTAGTTCATCAAATAAAAATTAAGCTTCAAATTTTACACTAGGAAAATTTTAAATATATCGATAAATCATAATATTTACATTTAAATACGAGCTTCAATTTCTAGTTGAGGTTGATTTTCCCGTTCAATATTTGAGAGTGCTTCTATCTTTCTTTTGCGATATTTTCTCATCTCTTGTCTACATTCCTCAGCGTCTCCCTTTTTTTATCATATTTTCTTGCACAATTCCTTCGATTTCCCATGATAATAGAGTATGAAGTTCAAAAAAATTCCTTTAAAAATTTAGACAATAACTCAATTAGAAAAAGCATCACAAAAGATTTAATTTAAAGAAAACTCATTTTAAATTTTTTTCAAAAAATACATACCCCAATCTAAAACACTAAATTTAAAAAATCCGAGAAAAAAATGTCTTATAAAAATGAAACAAAGCTCAAAATATTTTCTTCAACTCAAAACACGTACTCTAAAAATTCGAAATTAAGCCCAAATGTATACTTTAAAAAAAAATGAAGAACAAAAAACATCCAAAAAAATGTATCACATACCTCTAAGAAATGTCCTTTGAATGTACGTATAAGAAAATTCCTTAAACCCAAAACAATTATTTGCAAAATCAGACAACCTCCAACAAATTTCTTCCAAAAAAAGTCCTTAAACCCAAATCTCCAAGAAAAGTCTTTAAACCCAAAACAAGACCTTTGTAAAATTAAACCAAAAGTGTGAAATATGTGAAAATTATGAATGATTTCGCGGCAATTTATATTGCTGCGAAATGTTTTTTTGGAGGGGCTCCGCAAAATTTTTCGGCCGACGAAAAAGTAGGCAGAAGTTCGGCTGAAGTTGGAAAAAAATTCGGCCGAACTATTAAGACGTGAGACTTAATTGCCCATTTGAGAAAAAAACTAGTTCGTCCGAACTTTATAGAAAAGTTCGGCCAAACTAACATGTCACGAATTACATAGGTCTGAACTCTGAATACCTTTCTACAACTTTGGACTGATTAAACTCCATGAAACATTCTGAATTAACTGTCGGAACAAGGACAAGAATTTTCAGAATTGAATCTACTTTCAGGAAATATAACTTTTATGAAATTTCATAAATATTTACTAATTTTAATTAATTTTGTAATAAAATGGGTGCAAACAATTTCTGAGGGTCATTGTGATTCAGTGAAATCAAAATTCTGTATCTCCCAAAATACATTGTAAAAAAAATTGAAAAAATTATGGGGCATTACATTACTCTGTTGTCTCTAATGGGTAGCTTTTATATTTTTAGTTTATAACTTATATGTTAAGAAATTTCTTACATCATGAAACATACTCAAAATATGTAGATTTTTCATATTGGATCAATTCAAAAAATTCTAGTAATTATGATATGGATCCATTGGTTTTGTAAATATGATGAAACCGAAGTAGACTCTGTCTAGATTGTTGTAACACATTTTGTTTTCTGAAAAAAACAAATTTTCAAAGAATACAACATTGTGTATTAACATGACTTCTTATGAATCCTTTAATTGTTAAAAAACACAAACTCAAAGAAATACTAAGTTGACATATAAAATATGCATAAAAAAATTCCAAAAAATAAGTAATAGAAAGATAACAAAATTTTTGACAACTTTTATTTTTATCGCAAAATGAAATTCTAAATAGAAAAATTGTTATAGTTTGTAGAAAGTTGAAGAATCGAAAAAAATTAAATTTTTTTCTCAAAAAAGGGCAAAAAGCGTAACCCAACTTCACATTTTCACCCATATATATATATATATATATATATATATATATATATATATATATATATATATATCTTTTTTTCTTTTTTTTTCTCAGCCATCAAATCCACCTATAACTATCTTTTAATAGATTAAATGATATTAATATTCTTTTAAGAGATAATAATTTTATATGTGAATCTAAAACATATAAGTGGAGTTCAAGGACAATGTTGCAGACATAGTGTTGAGACTCCTATGGTATTCATTTGAGAATTTTTTTTCTATGTAAACTCATGATGTTGGATTTTATGTTACTCATATTTCAAATATATGCTTATTTATGCTAACTATTATCAGTTTATTGACATAAATCATGCTTTTCATGCTCTGTTTTCTATAATATTTTCATGAAATTGTCTCTCTTCTTCTGATGAATGAATTCAATTTATTTCTCATTCTAATTGTCTCTCAGTTCACACTATACACAATGAAAAATTAAGCATTCTAATTATATTACCTACCTATCTTCCCCCTTACCCATGCAACTAAATCTTTGAATTCAGACCAAAACCCTAGACCTTGTTTCCTAACTTCATTCCTATCTAGCCAAACTTGAAATAAACAAACACCCTAATATATTGAGCATCATATCTAGCCTAAAAAATTATATCCAGTCATCCCCTTGACTGAAATGTGACATTGAGAGAGCCCTCTCTAGTCTTCGTAGGGTTAGCTACATGACCTAAAGTTTGGTCTGTGGTTGCCTTCCTTCAGCTCCATTTTGAGGCTTGGGAAGCAGGGGGGATTGATAACACTAGGGACCAAGATCAGAAGAAGTTTCCTCATCACATGGACGATCTCAAAGAAATGTAGACCATTTCTTCCTAAGGTGGGAGTAATGATCTAGATGGATATTGCTGGCCACCTGCCTATTCCACTTGGGGCCCCACCATTTCTTCTTTACGTATTTCAGTTTCCTTATTTGTAGCACAATTTAGTATTTTTAGTATTTTTCCGAGTCTTGAACTTCCATAGACGTTTTGAGGCCCTAATGTTTCTCACAACATAAGTTGTATTCCTTGGATAGATATTTCTAATGATTTATTTTGCGCATGAAGCAGATATCGTATGCCAAATTTACATCCCTAGGAAGTTGATGTACCAATTTACCCAAAGAGGGCCCATAGTTTTGGTGCTTCATGTCCTAGGGTTAGGTTTTTGGATGTTTAGAGTTTTCCATTATTTATTAATAATAAATAGGCCCTCGACCCTCATTGTAACACATTTCATAGGCCTATATCAATCACATCTATTCTCAATGATACGCTAGCAGTGCCCTAGCTAGTTTACTTACATTCTGGATATAAGCATATTTTAGTTATTTGTTATTAAGGAAATAAAGTTTTATTTCTGTTTCATCTCTACATTTATGTGTATTTATTTATTTCATTGTGTTCCTTAATAAATATGGATCAGTGGTATGAGATCGGTCTACTCTTTCTCTAACCTTCTTTTCATGTGCCCAACGAGGTTAGGGTATAAGGAGTTAGGGCCTGATCTGGTTCAACATTTACAAGATTAGCTTTGCAAACCCTGATGAATGCCCATTGGGGAAGAAAGGAAATATGAGGGAGTAGGAGATCTTATCAAATTATTGCTCAAGGAGGCCCTGGAGAAATAAAGGAACAAGATGATGGATAACTTTTCCTAGATCCTTCAATGGTTTCCCACCGGTGGCACATCTACATCCAACAGCCACTTAGGAGGCACCACTCCTTTTAAGGTACATGTAAAATTTGAAATTACCATATTTGAGGACCAGATAGATGTGGAAGCCATAGATAGATGGTTGAATCTACTGTAAGGATATTGCTCGGTTCATGACTTTTTCGACCGGGAGAAGATTATTTTTGCACTCCCCAAATCCACCCCCGATGTCAAGGGCTGGTGTGAAACCTCCTCTAATGAAAAGGAAGAGGGGGCACCCTCTTTGTTCGTGGTCCTACCCACTTGTAATTATTTCTAAGATGCCATCAAGGAATAGTATTATCCCATGGGGAGCTATCAGGACAACTGCATACAATGGACTATGATGCAGTAACAAAGGGATCAAGATGTGCATGAGGTGATGAATCTATTCCATACCCTGCGCAAAATGTTGGGTATCAAATATTTAGAGAAACATTTGGTGTTGAAGTACCATAGTTTTCTGCACATATAAATTCAGGAGGAAATAGAGTTCCTCGACATCTCCTTTCTTGGTATGACATACCGGTATGCTTCTAAGATTGAGAAAAAAATCAAACAAAAGAAGAAAGACTTTGGATCTGTCAATAAAAAGCAAGGGAAAGCTGCCACCAAAACATAGAACAAAGGAGAAAGCCAAGGCATGGCAACCCAAGACAAATTTCCAAAGATGCAAGAAAAGAACAACATCGTGAAGCTAGAGAAGGACATGAGGAAGTGGTTTGAGTTCCATAAGAGCTCCACTCACAACACAAGTGAGTGTTGAGCTAAGCAGTCACTTGATCCGGATTTATGAAGGAACACAATAATACACATAAATAAACATAAAAATAGATATGCAGTAGGAACAATATTTCATTCCATTAAAATCAAATAATTGAAATTTTCTTATAGACATAATGGAAATAAACTAGCTACGGTGTTGGTAGTGTATCTCTAAGA
Source organism: Pinus albicaulis (assembly GCA_034641835.2). Lineage (NCBI taxonomy): Eukaryota > Viridiplantae > Streptophyta > Pinopsida > Pinales > Pinaceae > Pinus > Pinus albicaulis. The sequence continues at coordinate 908,302,424 of CM076576.1, read as the reverse complement.
AGCGATGTGGGGGATATATGCCTTTGAATTATGTTAGAATGAGTCTTGAAGTCCTATTTATTTTTTAGAAACAATAGAAAATCCTAAACATCCAAAAACCTAACCCTAGAAGATGAAGCGCCAATATTGTGGGCCCCATTTGGCTAAATCGGTACATCAATCTTCTCGGAGATGTAACTTTGGCATACGATCTCTGTTTGATGCACTCAATACCTCGTTAGAAATATATATCCAAGGAATACAACTTTTTATGTGATAAAAATTAATCCATGGACACAATTTAGTAAAGGTTTTCCCAAAAAACATTTTTTAGGGCCTCAAAACGGCTCCGGAAGTTCAGGACCCGAAAAAACTGCTAAAAATAGTAAGATGTGCTTAAACTAAAAAATTGAAAGAACTGATGACGGGGGTTAAGATGGAATAGCTGGGTGGCCACCAATATCCACCGAGATAATAGGGTTTCAAAATGGCTCTCGAAGATCATGACCTAAAAAACTACTAAAAATAGTAATTTGTGCTAAAACCAAAAAAATGAGAGAATTGATGGTGCGAGTCCAAATGGAATAGGTGGGTGGCCAAAAATATCCACCTAGATCATTCCTCCCTCCTTAGGAAGAAATGGTCACCATCGCATTGAGTTCCTCCATTAGGTGAGGTGAATTTTGCTGAACTTGGTACTGGATTTGTCGAAGATGTCATGGACCTGCTGGCGGACGTGTTGGATGCGTTTAGTAAATTTGGTTTCTTTATAAACCTTAGATAATACATGTTTTGATTTTTTCTATGTGGTCACATGAAGTATGGAAATATTAAGGGGTGGTAAGCCTAGGGTCAGATCAATGGAGTTCTTGACCTGACAGTGTAGAGGAACCTCTATGGGTGAGGAGAAAATGTCCTCATATTCTTCCACGCTTTTGTACATCTGTTTTTTCTACTAAAGGGAGCCCTGTTTCGAGGCTGTGGTCACAATATTATTCTTTCCTTGTGGGTGAATGGTAATGGAAATAAATTTCCTGGTTTGGGAAACAATCTTACTACATTGTTTACAGTAGTAAAAGAGATGGAAGGAGGTGGTACTACCTCTGGTATCCTGTAAAATTTATTTCCAAAAGTAATAATAAAAACATGAGGCTTAGAATCATACACAACATTTATCCTCCATAAGTATGGTTGGCCCAATAATACATCAGACACATCAAGAGGAGCAACATCATGCAATACCTCATTCGTGAATGGCTTGATGCTGTATGGAAGGCAACACTACTGGTGGATGCGGAGATATCTTCCTTCATGAAGCCACACAATAGTATATGACTATGAGTCTGTTATGGTTAGTAGGCTGAACCACTTCATGAACTCTGTAGAAATGAGGTTCTTTTTGCTTCAGCTATCAACAATTAATTGCAGTGGCGAACACTCAACCCACATCTGTGAATGGAAGAGGTGCTCCCCCTCCTCTCGATCATTCCCCTGGATCTTGGTGGTGGAAACAATGGCACTGGTATTCGCATCAACGATCTGCTTTCTTTTTTCATTACCTTTCTCTAGTTACGACTCAAGATAAAAACATGCATCTAATTCAAGTGCCTTTAGTTCGACCACAAACAACTATTTGGCCCGACACTCCTTTGTGTTGTGAGTGGAGCTATTATGAAAATCACACAACTTCCACGTGTCCTTCTTTGGATTTGTGGTGTTGTTCTAAGTCACCCTGTTTTGGTCTTGCCCCTTGTTCGGTGGTTTGGGGGCGCCTTTCCCTGGTTTAGGATTCGCGGATCCAAAGTCTCTTCTACTTAAATTTCAGCTCGTTCTTGGAGGCATAGCGATATGTCATGCCAAGCGATGTAATTTCAAGGAACTCCATTTCCTCCTGAATGTATCTACGCATACAGATGTGGTACTTGAGCACCAAATGTCTCTCTAAATTTTTAATACCCAGCTTTGTGCATAGGGTATGCAATAGATTCGTCAGTTCGTGCACATCTTGATCCTTTTGTTGCCGCAGTGTGGTCCATTGGATGAACTTGTCCTGATAGCTCCCCATAGGGTAATATTGTTCCTTGATTCCATCTTAGAATGAATTCCAAGTGGGTGTGGCTGAGAACAGAGAGGGTTCCCTCTCATCCTTTTGCTCGGAGTAGGTTTCCCACCAGTCTTTAACATAGGGGGTGGCTTTGAGGAGTACAAAAATAATATTTTCTCAGTCGGAGAAATAATGGACCGATAAATACCCTTCCAAAAAATTCAACCATCTATCAATATCATCTGCATCTATCTGGCCTTCAAATACAGGATTTTCAAAGTTTAATTGTACATTGAAAGGAGAGGCACCGCCAAAGTTTTTGCTAAACGTAGATGTGCCATCGGTGGGCACTTGTTGAAGGATCCGGGCAAATTTATCCATCATCGCATTATTCTATTTCTCAAGGGCCTCCTCAAGAAATATTTTGATAGGATATCAATCTCCCTCATATCTCTTTTCTTCCCCCATGGAAGGTCATCTAGGTTTGTGAGGCTGATCTTGTAAGGGTTTGACCAAATTGAGCCGTAACTCCTTATACCCTGACCTTGTTGGGGACATGTAAAGAAAAACAGAGAAAGGAAAACTGCTATGATACCAATGATCTAGATTTATGCATAAATGCAATAATACATATAAATAAACATAAACACAGATATGCATCGGAAATAATATTTTATTTTATTAATATCAAATAACTGAAATTTTCTTACATACATAATGGAAATAAACTAGATAGGTCACTGGAAGCGTATCTCTCAGAAGAGATGTGGTGGCTACAGGCTTCTAAACTATGCTACAATGACACTCAAAGGCATTTTTTTTTTAGAAACGATATAAAACCCTGAACATGCAAAAACCTAACCCTACGAGATGAAGCACCAAAATTGTGGGCCTAGTTTGGGTAAATTGGTACATCAATCTTCCTAGGGACGTAACTTCGGCATGCGATCTCCATTTTATGCACTTAGTACCTCATTATAAAGATCTATTTGGGGACTACAACTTTTTATGTGACAAACATTGGTCCATGGACCCTTGTTTCTCCCAGGTTTCCCAAAAAATGTCATTTAGGGCCTCAAAACTGCTCTAGAATTTCAGGACTTGAAAAAATCCTAAAAATAATAACTTTTGCTGAAACTAAAAAAATAAAAGAACTAATGGTGGGGGTTCAAATGGAATAGGTGGGTGGCCACAAATATCTACCTAGATCATTAGGGCCTCAAAACGGCTCCAGAAGTTCATGACATGAAAAATTGCTAAAAATAGTAATTTGTACTTAAACTAAAAAGCTGGAAGAATTGATGGTGCAGATCCAAATGGAATAGGTTGGTGGCCACCAATATCCACTTGGATCATCACTAGTTGCTGAGATGAAGGCTTTTGAATCAGATGCATGTTGTGAATTTGAATCAAAACTTGACAAGGGGAATGACAAAAGGAAGCAAATTATTGATGCAAAGCCCAATTCCACCATTTCCACCACAAAGATAGAAAAGGAGGAACCAGGAAATAAAGAGTAGGAGAAGCATCTCTTTGTCTCCCAAATATGGGTAAAGGGTTCCTCGCTATAGTTCATTGTCGATAGTGGGAGCCAATAGAACCTAATTTCAGTAGAGGTCATGAAGTGGTTGGGATTGTCGACCACAACACACACACAAACATACACCATCAGGTGGCTTCACAAAGGACATGATCTCTATGTTAGAAACCAGTGCTCCCTTCCCTACAACATCAAGCCCTCACAGATGATGTATTATGTGAAATTTTTCCTCTTTATATTTTTGATGTATTATTAGGCCAACCATACATGTGGAAGTGAAATAATCTGCATGAGTCCTGACATCGCATTGTTATTGTTACTTTCACAAATACGTTGTACAGGACACCAAAGGTACCACCGCTTGCTTCTATATCTTTGGTTACTACAAAAAAATGCAATAAGATCACTTCCAAAACCAGGAAATTTGTTTTCTTAATGATCTGCCCTCAGGGCAAGAAGAAGACTGTGGCCATGACCTTCAAATCGGGCTCCTACGCACAACAAAAAAAATGAACAAGGACGTGGATGAGTATGGGGACATCTTCACCTCACCCATATGGGTGCCTCTGCACTCTTAGGTCAACCACCCCATAAATCAGACCCCATGTGCATCGTTTCCCAATGGACCAATCTATCAACACTCTATTCTAGAGAACGAATAAATCAAGAGGGAAATTCAAGAGCTGTTGCAGAATGGTGACATCTAGCCAACTTCATCACCCTCTGGGAGCCCGATCATGTTGGTACAGAAAAAGGATGGGACTTGGAGAATATATATTGACTATAGGGTGATGAACAAGATCACTCTCCAAAATAGGATTTGATGACCTCCTAGATCAACTCATAGCAGTGAAATATTTCAGCAAGATTGACTTGAAGTCTGGGTATCAGTAGGTACTAATCAAACGCTCTGATACGTGGAATAATGCCTTCAAATCCATGGAGGGCATTTTCAAATGGCTATTCATGCCTTTTTAGTTTATGAATTCTCCTACAACCTTCATGAGGCTTGTGGAAGACATTTTACATCCGTTCACCAACTCATTTGTATTAGTGTACTTGGATAACATCATGATATTCAGCCACACTTTGGAAGAGCACCTCCACCACATTTGACATGTCCTCCAAACATTGTGGAAACATAATTTATGTGCCAATATAGAGAATTGAACTTTTGGCATGACCCAAGTTCAGTATTTGGGATACATTATTGATGAGAAAGAGCTGCATGTGGATCCAACCAAGATCCATGTCATTCGAGATTGTCGAGCCCCAACCACTCTAACAAAGCTTCTTAGATTTTTGGTTCTTGCTAATTTCTATCACAGGTTCGTGTTTGGGTTCTCTCATATCACATTTCTCCTGGGTGAAGTCACCAAGGGAGGATTGAAAGAAAATTTCTTTGGGTTGGAATCTCAACAAAATGCGCTCATAGAATTGAAACATCCTCTGGTCTACCCTAGTGCTCAGATTACCAGACTTGCAACAACCATTTGAGATCTAGAAATATGCCTTTGAGTATGCTATTGGGGCATTTGTTACTCAACAGGTGCATCCAATGGCATATAACAGTGATACGCTATCCGACATAGTCCACATGCATCCCACTTATGACAAAGAAATGTATTCCATTGTGAAGGATTTCCAACAATCGAAACATTACATTTTGATCAAGGAAATGGTCATCCACACATATCACTGACCCCTGTAGCTCATACATATGCAAGGGAAGTTCCAGAATGATCACCACCAGAAATGGTCCAAATATCTACAATAGTTTCATTTGAACATCAAGTACAAGAAGGGAAGCACCAATAATGTTGCAGACTTCCTTAGCCGACCTCCGGTCATGGCACTAACCATCATTGTCAACTCTTGTGCGCACGAGACTACTGATTAGCCACTCCTCTACAAGAGTGATCCAAAATTCGGCCACATATACAAGACACTTTTGGATGGTACACAAGTTCCAAATTTTCACCTCCAAGATTCACTGCTATATCACCTCTGACACCTTTGTGCTCCTTCAAGCGAGCATGTGAAGATGATTTGGGAAGCAGACTACATTCGACTCCCTCATAATTTTAGGGATGAGAAAAAAATGGCATTACTATAGAACTATTTCTATTGGCCGAACCTTCGAAAGGATTTCGGGAAGTACATAAGATCCTACACTGCTTGGATTATTTCCAAACTAACCTACCCCTAGTTGACCTTAAGGATTCATATCCATTGATTACATGTTAGGCCTTCCTTCAAATAAGCATGGAGATGACTGAATTTTCTTTGCCATCGAAAGATTATCGAATATGGCAATTATGGCAGTCTGCAAGAAGAATATCAGAGCATAAGCCACAGCTAAACTCTTCTTGAATGAGTGTGGGTGAACTTTGGGATCCCATATTCTATCATCTCTGATCAGGATAGTAGGTTGCTCTGCACATTTTGGCCCATAATATGGTTAGTGTTGGACACCAAGCTCACTCAGTCTAGAGCTTTCCATCCCCAAACTAATGGCAAGAAAATGGTCATCAAAAGGATGAACGTACACATTATGCACATGTACAATTCAAAGCCCCCACGCACATGGGATGAGAGCCTTCCCTATGTAAAACATAGTTACAACTGAGCTCTCCACAACTCAAATAGCCCCATCACCTTTTAGGTGGGCTTGGGATTCCAGACACTATGTGCAATTGATGTAGGCATGTCATTTGCGTCTACTTAGTCTGATTTGGCTCATGTTTAATCTGAATCTTGCAAGGCGAACAACTTCATTGATCACATTTATCAAATTCACCAATAGGTTCATGAAATATTGGAAAGATCCAATACAAGTATAAGAAATAACATGATCAACATTGGGTGGCACACAACTTTTAGGTGGGCGACAAAATGTGGCTACATTTTCAGAAGGAGCACCTTGCTGGATCCGACTGCAAGATTTCACCGCTTTGGTATGGGTTGTACACCATCACCAAGGCTATAGGGGCCAATGCATTCGAGCTCATTTTTCCACCATTCCTTGGTCTACACTTATTGTTCAATGTGGACCGCCTTGAGTCCTACTTCCCACCTCTACTAGACACCTCTAACATTGCAGAAAATCTCACAGAAATAGAGTTAAACCTAGAATACATGTAACATGACACCACAAATCATATCATGGACATGAAAATCAGGAAAAGTCACCAACAGAACATCCAACTCTATCGGGTTGTCAAAGCTGGATAACTCCTGCACCAAGGCAAGTGGTTCAGTTGGGACCAAGATCACAAGAAGTTTCCTCATCACATGGATGAACTCAATGCAATGGGAACCATTGCTTCCTAAGCGGGGATGAATCACTAGTACATATGGTCAATTTTCCAACACTTTAGTTCCAACAGTTTTGACGTATTGTTGGAATGTTCCCCAATTTTCTCAATTTTTTTGATCCCACCAACAACCGTCACTCTAGCGACGTTTAGGGAGTATCGTCGGAATAACGATGTTTAGGGAGTATCATCAGAATAGTGATGTTTAGGTAGCATTGTCAGAATAGTGATGTTTATGAATGCATCATTGGAATAGTGAAGTTTAGGGAGCATCATCGAAATAGCAACGTTTATAAATCATCGTCGGAATAACGACATTTATGAAGATATTGTCGAAATAGCGACCTATTTACCATTTTCTCCCTCGTTCCTTCGATGTTTGGGCTGTTCGGTTTAGGTTCTCTGGTCATGTCATGGTGCCTAAGGAAAAGTGTTTGGGTTGAGTCGGGTCGGGTTGTGTCGTGTGAGGGCACCCAGGGAAATGCATCATTTGGGCGGGTTGAGTCGGGTCGAATCGTGCAAGGGCACCTAAGGAACGGATTTGAGTTGGGTCATGTCGGGTCACGTGAGGGCACCTAAGGAAATGTGTTCAGGATTGTGGGTTGGGTTGGGTCTCGTCGCGTTGTGTCGTGTGGGGGCTCCCAAGGAAATGGGTTCATTTGGGTTGGGTTAGGTCGTGTGAGGGCACCTAGGGAAGTGTGTTTGGGCGGGTCAGGTTGGGTCATGTTATGTGAGGGCGCCCATGGAAACATGTTCATGTAGGTTGGGACGAGTCAGATTGGGTCATGTGAGGGCTCCTAGGGAAACGTGTTCGGGTGAGTCGAGTTAGGTCAGGTCGTGTGAGGGTGCCAAAGGAAATTTTTTCAGGTGGGTCGGGTCGGGTTAGGTTGGTTTGTGTGAGGGTGGCTATATAAAAAATTCTAATTTGTGACCACTCATGTTCCTTGTGCACTTTTGTGAGATACATTTTCTATTTTCTCCCTTGTGCACCCTTCATTCGCGCAGGTTGGGTCATGCCATTTGAGGGTGCCATAGGAAATGCGTTTAGGTTGAATCGTGTGAGGTACGTTATATCGAAAATGATAAGTTTTGACCACTTGTGTGCCTTGTGCATGTTCGTGTGACTCTTTGTCGTTTGCTCCATCATGCCTTCGACATTCGGGTGTGTCAGGTCATGTGATAGCGACCAAGGAAATGAGTTCATGTCAGGTCTGGTTGGGTCATACAGTACTATGAGAGTGCCTAAGGAAACATGTTCGAGTGGTTCGGGTCAGGTCATGTCATGTGAGGCTACCCAAGAAAACGCATTTGGGCGAGTCGTGTCGGGTCATGTCTATTGGGTATGTGTTATATTCTTTCCACGACTAGCTCCACGTGCTGTACGTTGCGCCGGGCGCAACAGGGGGGGTGGCAGCCCCCCTTGTTGGGGTCCGGGGCAGCGCCCCGGCGAATTTTTTTTTTTGGTATGCGGTCCCACTCATATGCGGACCCACCCATGTTTTGTGCATGAGTTTGCACATGGTTTTGGGGTATGATGGTTTTCGACCCCTGGTATTTTGTAGATCCGGTCAAGGGAACTACGGTTATGTTCTAATCCAGGGTTAATGGATTGGGGTTTATGTATGCTTCGACATGTATATATATATGTGTTGTAACACTAAAAGGAATATAATGAAAAATCAAGCTGGTAGTCCCAATTTGGGATCCAGGGGAAAATCTCTGTGTTTATCTGTTTTATGTTTTATGCTCTCACTATTGTTTATTTTCTATTATAAGATTGGTGTGTAGATAATTTCTCTTCAGGGTTAAAACCTACATTTGGTATCATAATTGTTTCAGCTTCAAGGGGACACCTTTGCTGCTGAGGGTTTTTTGTTCGGGCCTGAGGTAGACCCTGTTCAGTGGGAGATCTGCGGGATCGATTCTTGTGGTGAAAGAAGATGGCAAGCGACGGAAAGATAGAGATCGAGAAATTTAATGGTCAGAGTTTTGAGTTGTGGAAGCTCAAGATGGAGGATCTGCTGGTGGATAAAGATCAGTGGATCACGGTAGATCCAGGTACTAAACCAACGACAATGTCAGATGAAGACTGGAATAAACTGGATCGGAAGGCTAAGAGCACAATACGATTGTGTGTCTCAGATTCAGTATTGTTGAATGTATCTGGGGAAGCTACGACGAATAATTTGTGGGAAAAACTTGGGACTTTGTACCAATCTAAGTCTCTGGTGAATAAGTTGTTCCTGCGGAAAAAGTTGTATAACCTGAGGATGAAGGATGGAGACTCGGTAACAGAGCATCTGAACGCCTTCAATACTGTGGTAAGTCAACTGTCGTCTTTTGATATTAAAATCTCAGATGAAGATAAGTGCATCAGTTTGTTGTGCTCTCTACCAGACTCGTGGGACAGTCTGGTTATTGCAATAGGTAGCAATACAACTACCTTGAATTTTGATGACATTGTCTCAGCCTTTAACATCGGAGGGAAATGAGATGGAGAAATCGCAGGAAATTCCGAATGGAGATGCCTTATCTGTATGAGGAAGGTCCCAAAATAGAAACAAGAATAAGGTTTCGAGTGGGAGATCTAAATCTAGAGGGAGATCTAAATCTCCTGGAAATTTTGTAAAGGTGTGCTGGAAATGTGGAAATGAAGGACACTACAAAAAGGAATGCAGATCCAAAGCTCCTGAGAAAGGAAAGGGATCTGATGAAGCTCCTTCTGCAGAGGCAAAAACCACCTCGGATGAAGGTGGGGATGTGTATTTGGCTTCTTCTTCAAATACACATGTAGATCATGAGTCATGGTTGATTGACTCAGGTGCATCCTTTCACTTCACTCCCCATAGGGAGTGGTTCTGGGAGTATGAAAAATATGATGGTGATGTCTTCCTAGGGGATGATAGGAAGGCCAAAATAGTCAGACGTGGAAAGGTCAAGCTAAAGCTGCAAGGTGGAAGGATTAGAACACTTCTTGGTGTTCTGCATATTCTTGCATTGGCCAGAAATCTGATTTCTGTAAGCAAGATGGATGATGCAGGTGTAAAAACAGTGTTCGAGAAAGATGCCTGCAAGATGGTTCGGGGAGCACTGGTATTAATGCGGGGAGTTCGGACTGGAACTCTGTACAAGCTACAAGGTAGCACTGTTATTGATGGGTGTAATAGTTTTGTGGTTCCTGAAAGTGGGACGGAAAGTCTAGCTGTCTCTGGAGAAAAGACCATGCTATGGCATCAAAGGCTTGGACATATTGGAGAGAAGGGCCTTCGGATACTGCATAGAGATGGTATGGTAGAAGGTATGTCTAATTGTTCTTTGGATTTCGATTTTTGTGAACATTGTGTATATGGGAAGCAGAATCGGGTGAGTTTTCCTTCTGGTGCTAAGAGGGCAAACAAGATATTAGAACTTGTGCACAGTGATGTGTTTGGGCCTCTGTCAGTTCCATCACTGGGAAAGTCTGTGTACTATGTTTCATTCATAGATGACTTCTCAAGGAATACATGGATATATTTCTTGAGGAAGAAATCTGAAGTCTTTGACAAATTTAAAGAATTTAAGGCTCTGGTGGAAAACCAGACAGAGAAGAAGATAAAGGCGCTGAGGACAGATAATGGTGGGAAGTTCTGCAAGAAGGAATTTGAAGAGTTCTGTAAGAAGTGTGGCATAGCACGAAAAAATACTACTCCATACACACCTCAGCAAAATGGAGTTGCAGAAAGAATGAACAGAACACTGATGGAAAAGGCAAGAAGCATGCTCAGTGGTACCGGGTTAGGACAAGAATTCTGGCCAGAGGCAGTGGAGACTGCATGTTACTTAGTTAACAGATCACCTTCATCAGCGTTGGAGGATAAGACTCCACATGAGGTATGGACTGGTAAGAAACCCTCTCTTTCACATCTAAGGGTATTTGGATGTGATGCATATGTACATGTCCCAAAGGAGAAAAGGACCAAGTTGGATAATAAATCTGAAAGGTGCATCTTTATTGGGTATAAGGATGGTTTAAAGGGTTACAAGCTTTGGAACCCAGAAACAAGGAAGGTTGTGTACAGCCGAGATGTGTTGTTTAGAGAGGTGAAAGATGTTGTTAAACATGAAATCATACCAAAGGAACATGAGAAGATAGAGTTTGAGCTAAAGGAGGATGAATCAGACTCTACAACAGAAGAAGACTCAGAAGATGAAGAGCCACAAACTCCAGCTTTGAGAAGATCAGTTCGGGAAAGAAGGCAACCAGAAAGGTATAGTCCATCTGCTTTCTGTTCAGGTTTTGCATTAACTATAACTGATGATGAACCCAGAACTGTCAGGGAGGCAGTAGATTCAGAGGATGGAAAACTCTGGAAGGAGGCCATGGTTGATGAAATGGCATCCTTTCACAAAAACGATGCATGGGATCTGGTGGAGTTGCCGGCTGGAAGGAAGCCCATTGGGAGAAAATGGGTGTTTAAAAAGAAGATGAATGTAGAAGGCAAGGTGGAGAAATACAAAGCTCGGTTGGTAGCAAAAGGTTATTCCCAAGTGTCGGGAATTGATTTTGGTGATATTTTCTCTCTTGTTGCCAAAGTTACTTCTATTAGATTACTTTTATCTGTTGCTGCTGCATTTGATTTTGAGATAGAACAGATGGATGTGAAGACAACATTTCTTCACGAGGATCTAGAAGAGGAGATCTACATGAAGCAACCTGAAGGCTTTATGGTGAAGGGTAAGAAATAATTGGTGTGCAGGTTGAAGAAGTCTCTGTATGGGTTAAAACAGTCACCAAGGATGTGGTATCAGAAATTTGATACCTATATACGGGGACTTGGCTTCACCAGAAGCAAGGAGGATCACTGTGTTTATTTTAAATTAATTGGTGACCGTGTTATTTTTTTGGTCTTGTATGTGGATGATATGTTGTTGATTGGAAATGACAAAGAAATTATCCAAGATTTTAAGACCCAACTGTTCTCCAAATTCGACATGAAGGATCTTGGTGCTGCAAACTATATTTTGGGCATGGAAATTAAGAGAGATCGGGCAAAGAGGAAGCTCTGGTTAAACCAGAGGAAGTATGTCGAGACTATATTGCAAAGGTTCAATATGCAGGATAGTAAACCGGTGAAGGTTCCTATTCCTGTAGGTGTAAAGCTGTCAGCTGAACAGTGTCCCAAGACACAAGAAGAAGAGGAGTATATGTCCCGTGTTCCATATGCAAGTGCAGTGGGTAGCCTGATGTATGCAATGGTCTATACTAGACCAGACGTTGCACATGCAGTGGGAGTATTAAGCAGGTTTATGTCAAACCCAGGGAAGGAGCATTGGACAATAGTGAAGTAGGTTTTCAAATATTTGCGTGGCACTAGTGATTATGGCTTGTGCTACCAGGGAAGACCAAGATTGGAAAGAATGTTGGACATTTGTGGTTTTGTTGATGCAAACTGGGCTGGAGATCCGGACCAAAGAAGATCTACAAGTGGGTATGTGTTTAGCCTATTTGGAGGCGCAGTCAGTTGTATGAGTAAAAGACAGTCTGTAGTGGCTCTTTCAACTACAGAGGCAGAATACATAGCAACCACTCATGCAAGCAAGGAAGCAGTTTGGTTGCAAATATTGTGTTCAAGTATGGGGTTGGTACAAAAAGCTATAAGGATAGACTGTGATAGCCAAAGTGCAATTTTCTTGGCTAAGAACCCTGCTTATCATTCAAAGACAAAGCACATTGATGTTCAATATCACTTTGTTAGAGACATGGTTGAGGCTAAAAGGGTGTTGCTGGTAAAGGTGGACACTTTGAAGAATGTTGCAGATGCATTGACGAAATCTGTGAACACTCAGAAGTTCTCTTGGTGTAGAGAAACAATGGGTGTTGAAGAATTGGCCCAATGACTAAGCTCTCCCGTGGGCCCCTGTGGAAATAAAACAACAAGTGGGAGAATATTGGGTATGTGTTATATTCTTTCCATGACTAGCCCCACGCGCTATACGTTGTGCCGGGCACAGCAGGGGGGTCACAGGGGGGGCGGCAGCCCCCCTTGTCGAGGTCCGGGGCAGCGCCCCGACAAATTATTTTTTTTGGTATGTGGTCCCACAATTTTTTTTTTTTGGTATTTTGTAGATCCGGTCAAGGGAACTATGGTTATGTTCTAATATAGGGTTAATGGATTGGGGTTTATGTATGCTTCGACATGTATATATATATATATATGTGTTGTAACACTAAAAGGAATATAATGAAAAATCAAGCTAGTAGTCCCAATTTGGGATCCAGGGGAAAATCTATGTGTTTATCTGTTTTATGTTTTATGCTCTCGCTATTTTTTATTTTCTGTTATAAGATTCGTGTGTAGATAATTTCTGTTCAGGGTTAAAACCTACAATGTCATGTAAAGGCGCCCAAGGAAACACATTTAGGTGGGTCAGGTTGGGTCATGTCGTGTGAGGGAGCCCAGGAAAAAATTTTCTAGCAGCTTAAGTCGATTCGGGTCATGTGAGGGCACCCAAGTAAACACGTTCATGCGGGTTGGGTCGGGTCTTGTGAGGGTACCTAAGGAAGCGTGTTCCGACGGGTCAGGTTTGGTTGTGTCGTGTGAGCGCGCCCAAGGAAACGTGTTCGGGTAGGTCAGGGCGGGTCGGGTCAGGTCGTGTGAGGGCACCTAGGGAAACATGTTCATGTGGGTCAGGTCTGGCCCTGTGCGGGTGCCTAGGAAAACACAATTGGGCGGGTCGGGTCAGGTCGTGTGAGGGTGGCCATATGAAAAATGCTAAGTTGTAGCCACTTGTGTTCCTTGTGCACATTTGTGCAATCCATTTTCGATTTTCTCCCTCATGCCTTCATTTGGGTGGGTGAGATCGTGTTGTGTGAGGGCACCATAGGAAACACATTCGGGTTTGATCTTATTAGGGAGGTCATATAAAAATGCTAAGTTGTGACTAACTATGTGGCTTGTGCACATTCGTTTGGCTCGTTTTCCATTTTCTCCCTCATGCCTTTGATGTTCGGGTAGGTTGGGTCGGGTCGTGTGATGCACCCAAGGAAACGCATTTGGGTCAGGTCATGTCGTGTGAGGGCACCCAAGGAAACAGATTCAGGCAGGTCAAGTTGGCTCAGGTCTTTTGAGGGCACCCAAGCAATGCTTCTGGGTCAAGTCGTGTCGGGTCATGTGAAGGCACCGAAGGAAACACATTAAGGCAAGTCAAGTTGGGTCAAGGCATGTCATATGCAAGGATCTACTTTGCTTGGGGTTAACCTTAGTTTCTCCATACGATCTGCATTGGGCCATCATCGTTTCTTTATGGGGATCTTGATGCCCTAGGCTACTTTTCTCTTTTTGGAGTTGGCTCTAGTACAAGGTTGTGGGTTAGCTAATGGTGAATTTCTAGTACATAAGTGTGTGATCTCAAATTTATCAAGCATTGATAGGCATGTAAAATTAAGGTATGGTATAAATTTTGTCCGGTGGACAGAATTAGAGTTTGGTTGGATTTTTCTTGATTACAAACAATGGTAAAACAATGCAACAATGTTTCTTTCCTTTATGAAACAACCAACATCAATAATTCCTTCCAAAAACACCAAAAACAACACAAAATAGAAGCAAACAATTCTCCATTCTTGTCAATTTATGTTGGGGCTCTAGGTAGCTGAATATAATATATAAAATAAAACACCTCAAAAATTTCAGAACGTAGTATGAAAAAAATTAACAATTTCTTAAACTGCATTGTAAGCCAAGAAACCAAATTTATCAATGCAAGGATGTACAATCCTATTTTTGTGCAGCCCCCTCCATCTAAAATTATAAGCATACTTTCCATTTACAAATGGAGTATGATGACATAAATTGAATATTCCTTGATCTGAGTTCATGATATGGAAATTTAGTACAACAAAAATGGGAACATGACAGACTCAAGGTCAGCTCTGTAATGACAGATTTTAATTTCTTTCTTGATATATTGATGGAAAGTTTTGTGGTGCATCAATTTTTTATTTTTTATTTTTTAAATAAAATTCCTCGACGTCAAATTTCACATTGCTACCTATGTAATACAAAACTTGATGGGAATGTCTACTTAAGGCATGAGAAATTTGGTTTTCCTTTATTTTAATGTGTTTGATCTCCATATCAAATTTGCTAAGGAAATCTAACCATCTTGTTTTCCTTGCATTCAAATCTAGATAACTAAAGAAATATTTCAGATTGATATGATCATTCGTGAGCAAAAATTTCTTACCCAACAAATAGTGTCGCAACATTTTTAATGCATGTATGAAAATAGCTAATTCCAATTCATAAGTTGTATAATTTTTTGATGTTTCTTTAGTTCTCCAAACTCATAGGCTATCACTGCATTATCTTGCAGCAATACTGCTCCCAATACTTCTATAGAAGCATCAGTTCATACAAAAAACTATTTTGTTGGATCAACAATTTTTAAGATAGGTGCAATAGTTAAGTTTTTTTCAACTAGTCAAAGCTCTCTTGACACTTGGCTATCCATTCAAACTTCATACCTTTTTTCTACAAAGAGGTAATAGGATAAGCCAATGTAGAAAATTCTTCTACAAATCTGTGGTAATATCCGATAATACCCACAAATGAACGTATTACTGGAACATCTGTGGGTACAAGCCAATTTAAAATTTCTTTTAACTTTTATGGATCTACCAACAATCTTTGCTTGGAAATAAAATCTCCCAAATATTAGATCTTGGGTTTGTAAAAATCACAGCTGTTGATTTTTGCATACAATTCATGTTCTATGAGTGTTTGAAGTAGTATTCAAAGATGTTCCCAATGTTCCTCTTTGTTCTTAGAGTACTCCAGAATATCATCTATGAATACTAGAACAAACCCGTCAAGATGTTTGTGTAGAATACTATTCATGAGGCACATGAACGTAGAAGGGGTGTTTGTGAGTCCAAAGTGTGAAGCTACAAACTCGTAATGTCCATACTGATTTCAGAAAGTTATTTTGTGTATGTCTTCATCTTTGATGCGAAGTTGGTGATAACGAGTTCTCAATTCATTTTTTGATAATACAATTTCCCATCGTACTTGATCAAACAAATCATTTACTCGTGGGAGGGGGTACTAATTATTGATGGTTAACTTGCTTAACACTCTATAATATATGCACATAATAAGGGTTCCATCCTTATTTTGACAAATAAAACTAATGTTCCCCATGGAGACACACTTGTTCGGATATAGCCCTTTTTTAATAATTCTTGCAACTAAAGTTTCAGCTCCAACAGTTGAGGGGTACTCATTCTAGATGGTGCTTAGGAAACTGGGGTGGTTCCCGGTACCAGCTAAATAAAGAAATCAATATCTCTTCGACAGGGAAATCGAGGAATTTGTTTAGGAAATACATCCTGGAAGTCCTTAATCACTGGTAAATTTTCTACCGCATCATTTTCTGCTTGCTGTCACAAAACTTCAGTTTGGAAAAATACACTAGAAAACATTTCCTTACTCTCTACTTCAACTGTAATGTAGAAATTTTCCTAACAAACACAGGTTTTCATTTTCGTCTTACCACCACTCACTTTCCTAGAGCATCAATACAATTTACTATTTTTTCCAAATAGTTTACTACTGATTTCTATTGTTCCATCCAATCCATTCCAACTAGGAGGTCATAAGATCCTAAGCGAATGATATTCAGACTTAAATCTGTGTTGTACCCATTTAAGTTGACATGATATTTGCGAAATTGATGGGTGACCTTCCATTTTGTTCCTGTAGCCAACTGCACCAGTCAAGAGTGCGAAAATTTTGCTATCTTCAACTTACATTTTTCAACTATATGTGGACTCATATAACTTAAAATAGCTCTAGGATCAATTGAAACAAACACATGTTGGTCAAAAATGATACCTTCAATTTCAATCATAGTTGATTCATTCTCAGCTTGTCAGTTTTTAATTATTGCACTGATTCAGGGAATCTTTCGGGAAACATCATTCACTATGGTTGCTTCCCGCACTACTTGAATGTATATAATTGCACGAGTGTTGTGCGGGCAGTCTTGCAACATGTGAGGATCACCGCATCCCCAGCATTTCAAATGGTCCTTGGTTTTCACCACATTTTCTCGCTTGATGTTCCCTTCCATGGGCTTGGAACCTGTGTGGGAATGGGTTGTCAGATTTTTTCCACCTTCATTGAACCTTTTTCGCTGGTGGTTTCTCCCAAAATTATTTAGATAAGCTCGTCTAGGTCTTTTTGAACTTGCTTCAGCCTTCACTTTTTCCTTATTTTGCCAATTTTTCAACTGATCACTCCTGCCTTTAAATTGCTGGTAGCATAGTCGTGCCTTCTGAATAGCCTCATCCATAGTTTTTGGATTTTCGAACTCAATTCTTTCTTTGTAAATAGTGGGTAAAAAATTCAGAAATCCTTGCAACTTAGCTTTTATTCTCTTATGTATGGCACATAGAAAGGTAAATTTGTGAACTTCATCACAAATTCATCAATGGTTAGATGTCCCAGTCTTAGCTCGTGAAATTCCTTTGTTCTGTCATAATAATACCTCTCACTGAGGTATCAAGATTTGAATTTCTTGTGAAATTCTTCCCATGAAAGAATCTTTTCATCCACCAAGTGTATGATTTTGGTCTCTTCCAACCAAAGTGTGGCTTTACCTTGCAATAGGTTTAAAACTTCTAGCCTTGCTTTCATATTAGTTTCGTACTCATATACTTCAAACTGTTTTACCATATTTAGGAGCCATCCTTCTGCGTCCTCTTCCTTCCCCCTCGTCAAAGGTTAGAGGCTCGATCTTATGGAATTCTCCCCTGCAACTCCTTTTTCTTTTTGGAATTAGAAACTGCTTTACAAGAATCTTCCCCACTCTCAGACCTATCTGAGTTTGGTTATGTTTCTTTCCTTTTATTTTCTTGTTCTCCATCTTCATGACTAGATATGGAGGTTAATTGTCTTACCAACCTCTCTTGCTCCTTGCTGGCTTGCAGTAAACATTCATTGCTAGTTCTTAATTGAAACATTTCCTGCTGCAAACTTTTGATAATTTCTAGCATCTGAGCATTTGGATTTGGTGGGGCATCCCCATCCACAAGTTCCACATACAACTCTTCTCTGTCAAACATGACATCAGCTGCAATTCTTTCTGCACTTTAATCTGATGCACAAAAAATAATTACCATTCATAAAACATGATATGTAATTGATTCCTAATTCACTAATCATAATTTAAACTTTCTGACAGGAGAGTTTTGATGTGTTGGGACCTGTAAGCCTAGTTTTTTAACTTGGGCTCTGGTACCACAAAATAATCGAGAGTAATTGATGAACAAAGAACTTGAGAATCAAAACTGGCTTTGGTATTTGGTTAAATGAATGAACAACCAAGAGCTCGTATGAGAGTCGGTTTAACTACTCTAACCATGACCGAATATTTCTGAGATGTCAATGAGAAAGATGCACTATTATTTATTGATAACATGTTCCATTTTTTCTGAACGAGATCAGAGGTATCCACCCTATTAGGAATAATGCTTTCTTTCATGGGTTATCAGCCAACTCTTAGCACAGAAATGGGTTCTTCGCAAGAAATAATTACTTTCACAAAAAAAGGATACATAACCTTAATTTAAGCAGTTTACGTGCCTACTCACAACTTCAACAACCGTGCTCATGCTATGACATTTGCACATTTAGATTCTACTAATGTACTATTGAGAGGATTAGATGTGAAGTGTATCTATCTATTAGTGGATCCTTTAGGTCAATCATCGACTATGATCGAACCTTGGATCGTAGGCAAAGAATATTATGAAACTGCACAAGGGGTTAGGGAAACTTTACAACATTATAAGGAATTTCAAGACATTATAGCTATTCCTAGACTGGATGAGTTATGAGAGGAAGATTGTTTAATTGTGGCAAGAGCAAGAAAAATTGAACGTTTCCTATCATAACCCTTTTTCATAGCAGAGGTATTGACAGGTTCGTAAGAAAAATATGTTGGCCTCATTGAAACAATTAGAGGGTTTGAAATGATCATTTCTCAAGAATTAGATGGTCTTATCGAATAAGCTTTTTATTTGGTGGGTAATATTGATGAAGCTACCGGGAAGGCTATGAAATCCAACATGGAAAGTTATTTCCGAAAATGACCATAAATTGTCGTGTACTGTCTCCTAATCTAGTCATTTGGGATTCATAAGTTAAAGAAATAATTCTATCAACTAATAGTGGTCAAATTGGGGTGTTACCTAATCATGCTTTACTTATAGCAGTTGTAGATATAGATATTGGCCCATTACCCAATCATGAAATCTATTTTTTTTTTTTTTTATATATATTTAAAATAGATTTAACTTAATATATATATATATATATATATATATATATATATATATAATTTAAAATGGAGTTCAATTATTTTTTAAATATTTTCTACTTAATTAATTAATTTTATTATTTAAAACAGATTTTTTTTTAAAGTATGTTATGAATACTACCCTGTAAATTAAAATTGGAAAAACTCAATTTCAACGTAAATAGGTCTATCAATGTAATTAAAATATATTTAAGAAATAATTTAAAACAATATTAATATTTAAATCACAATAACTTATATATTTTTAGAAATTTGGTTTATGTGATACATGGTACATATTTAGAATTTTTTGGGTAATAGTTACATGAAAAAAAACGTTGTGGACGTGTTTCTAACCAACAAGTGTGGTTCATCATCATTACTAATCACAATAGTTAGTTCGAAAAGACCCACAACTTTCTTTTTCATATAATTATTACCAAAAAAATTCAAAATAATAACCTATAAAATTAAATATTCATATAAAAATGATATATATATTAAATTTTATTAAAAAAAAAATTTATATGAAAAATTCATATATATATATATAGATAACGTCTCTTTGTTGTTGCCGAAAGCCCATGAATCTTCCGTGTTGATGCCGTTAGAGGTGGTGTCGCTGCCATTTCATTTCAATATAATTGCCACAGCCCCACTGGTCCTTTCGCCTCACATTTCTATTTGTTTTCATTGTCTCGTTTTTATTTCCGAATCTGCGAGCAACCTACAATCAGAAGAGAAGACAAATTCAGGGAACCCGTTAATGATGAGGATGGCATGGAGAGCGATATTTCTTATTACATTTACGTGTTTTCTCTGTTCGTGCGTTGGAGGTAAAATTCTCAAATTTATTTGTTCCGATTGATTGTCTCAAATCAGATCTGTATAGTAATAATGTTAACGAATCTTCCCTGAATTAATTAATGCAATCAACAGAGTCGCCTATGCCTTATAAGACAATAAATGTGGTGAACAACTGCGCATTTCCGGTGTGGCCTGCAACCGTGGGGTGAACTAAAGTTGCTCCTCCTCATCCTGAGATGATGAAAGTGAAAGTGGGAGCAGGGAGAGTCATATTCATGGAAGGTAGATCCATTCTAGTCGGGATCCATTTGGGGGAGGACTGGTTGTGTCTTCAATTGCCATGGAATAGGAGGCTGCGATTCCGGTGACTGTGGAGGAAAGCTGCAATGCAAAGACGAGAGTGAGAGTGAAGATCATATGATCACCGCAATCACAAAAGCGGAGTTCGAACTTCTGGGAGGAACAACGAAGCCGGACACGTATTCGGTTACGTTGGAGAATCGTTACAATCTTCCAATGTCAGTGGTTGCAAGCTATGCCGCCAATAATATCAATATCACCCGCCCCTGCGAGTCCATGGAGTGCAGATCCAACGCGGATGTGTTGTGTCCCAAAGATTTGCAAATTAAGAAGAAAGGGAGTGCCGTTACTGCGTGCAACGGTCATTTCAATGGATATTTGCCTAGCTCCCCTGCGTTCAACGAGGCGTTTAAGAAGGCGTGTCATCGTGCATTCCCCTTCCACAGCAGCACCATATGCCCTCCTTCCACGGCTTCCTACACCCTCGTCTTCTGCCCACGCCATCCTTCGCATTTATTTTCTAGGTTTACCTCCTTCCATAACATATAATGCATTTATTTTCTAGGTTTACCTTTCTCTCAAATGCATTTTCTAGGTTTACCTTTCTCTCAAATGCATTTTCTAGGTTTACCTCCCTTGGGCTTCTCTAGTTCAATAGTTCCACTCCAAACGCATTTCTCAATGGGCTCTTGCTTACGCTCATTATGTATTCGAATCACAGAATAAGAGGTTGCATTACATGGTTATGAGTGTGTGTGGAGCACCAGCCATGCATTTGAAATTGTTGCTTAATGGATGATCTATATTACTTGTGTTCCCTTTTCTTTTGTCTTTTCTAATATCATGAACCACATCATTTTCATTTTGTTTTCAGCGTCAAACACCCTTCACAATGGAATGGCGACATTCGGTTTAAGGAATAGATCCAACGTTCTGTTTCATTCTCAAAAAGAACGTTTAAGAAATAGATCCAACATTCTGTTTCATTAATCTTTATTTGTACTTTGTTAACGATGATCTTGTAAATTGCTTTTAGTCTCGTGCAAATATAAAAATTAAGACTACAACAATCTGTTTTATTAATGTTTGTTTGTACTTTGTTAACAGTGGTGTTATTAAAGTGAGACTCCCCGGTGTACTTTGTTTTTTGGTCTGTACTTTGTTAATAATGGTGTTATTAAAAGTGAGACTCGCCGTGTAGAAGACTTGAAGCCTTGAACTTGTTAATTTATAGCTATCAAGGGATTGTATCAGATATATCATACAAACTCATGAATGACAATGTACTTTAAGCTTATTTTTTCCTATGAAATGAATATGTATTCATCTATTTGTATTATGATGAACATGTACTCATCTATTTATATTGAGATCATTTTATTAAAACTGTTAAATTATAATTTGATTGGTATTTTTTATTAGTAAAATTTATTTAAAATTGTTCAAAACATTGAAATTTAAAATTTTAGAGAATATTTCTTATTTTTAATATGCAAACTATAAAAAATTTGAAGTCATTTTAGTAAAAATAGTCAAATTTGTAATGGTTTTTTATACTATATATAAAATTTTAGCTATTTTTAAGGTAAACTAATCTTATACTATAAAATTTGGACTAATAATTTAAAAAAAATGGAAATTAGCTTAGTCCACCTACAAATATTACATCCTAAATTTTCCACTCTCAAGTTTGTGGAGAGGTAACAACTCAAACTTGTGATTCTAACAATTTGATTTTTTCTATTTGATCATGTGATTAGTTCTTTGAAACTAGTGATTCTATGTGATTATGTGATTAGTTCTCTGAAACTCGTGATTCTATGTGATCATGTGATTAGCTCCAGTGGCTAAGTTCATAGAATATTTCTATTTGTATCAAGTAGAGAGCGTCACTCCAAAAGCGTTGAGAGAGTTAAACCCATATCATTTTAATAAAATATGTACTTTAACCATTGGAGCTCAAATACTAAAGTTAACCCTCAAATTTAATAATATAGCAATCTATTATATATAAATTATATTTATTACCTATATAATAAATTTAAATTATTAATTCACATAAAAATATATTTAGTATAAAAATTTACAATATATAAAATTCAAACACATTATAGAAGTGGACCAAATTTTATGTACAATTTTTTAATTTAAAAAAATAAATATTAACCATTTTTATTTTCATATATATAGTGTTCATTAAGATGAAGTTCATTTATTTTTTCTTATATAACTTTATATATATATAATGTGGATTTTTATTAGTTAAAGTGAGATGTCAAACAATGAAATAATAAAATAATTGTTATGAATTTTGGAGTTTTTTATTAGATCCGTTAAAAGGAAAATGGTTAAATTGTGTCATATTTTGTTATTTATTTAAAATACACTTTTGACTCTATATATGGAGTCCAAAACGTAAAAATCTATATGGTATTTGGATTGTGGAAACTTAACAACTCAAACTCACCATTCCAAAGACTCATTGAGTAAAATCCTCCAAGAAAATGTGCCAATAAAATATTCAAAATAGGTAGACTACAACATCCAAAAAGGAATTGTGTAAGGTTTGAAGTTGTTAGCTATAATCCAAGGAAAATTTTAAGGACGAAAATTTATGTAAAAACTATAGAGAACATTTTTTATTTATAATATGAAAAATTTTAAACCCTTGTAGTTATTTTGGTAAAAATAGTCAAATTTATAATGATTTTCTATAGTATCTATAAAATTTTAAGAATTTTTAAAGTGAAATAATTTTATACGATAAAATTTGGACCAATTTTTTTTACAAAAAACATAAATTAGAGTAGCCCACCAACAAATATAATATTACCTCCTAGGGCCTTAGATTGTGCAAAGATAATAGCTCAAACTTGTGATTCCAACAAATGTATTTTTTAATGTATTTTTTCTATATAATCATGTGATTAATACTCACGGTTATGTCCATAGAATATTTGTGATTAGTACTAATGACTATGTTCCATAAAATATTTCTATTGATATTAGGTACATAACCTCACCCAAAAAATATTAAAAAAATTAAACACATGCCCTCTTAATTAAAAATGCACTTTAACCATTGGAACTTGAGTAACTTTAAAAATTAACAATATAACAATCTATTATATGTAAATTATATTTATTACCTATATAATTAAGAAATATAAATTCTTAATTCATATAAAATATATTTATTATAAAGAATTTAGCATATATCAAATTCAAACCCATTATATAATAGACATCAACCAAATTTTAAGTACAATTCTAATATTTTAAAGAAGAAATGTTAACAATTTTTATTTTCATATATATAGATAATAAAAATAAATATTATATAAATATAATATAATAAATATATATATTTTTATTTATATTTATATATTTATTATAAATAATTTAGCATATATCAAATTCAAACACATTATATAATGGACTTGACCAAATATTAAGTACAATTTTAATATTTTAAAGAAAAAATGTTAATCATTTTTATTGTGATATATTGTCTATGGTTTAAGATGGAGTTTATTTATTTATTTATATATATATATGTGTGTGTGATTTTCTTTGAGTTGAAGTGAAATGTCAAATCATCCAATAATAGACTTTAGTATAGTTTTTTATTTTTAAAAGAAACACATATTAACAAATTTCATTATTTTTGTTTCTTTCATGTATATATGTTTTTACATATTATAAATATTTTGTAAAATAAAATTGGAAAAAAATGTATCTTAATATAAACAAGTCAATCAATGTAATTAAAATATATTTAAAAAATAACTTAAAACAATATTATTATTTATGTCACAATAATTTAAGTAATAAAAAACAATAAAATTAATTTTTTTTAATCTATATAATAAAATTTAGAAAAATAAAAAAAATATATTTATATATAATATTTTTTATTAAAATAAAATAAAACCATAATTTAATATTTTAAAATTACCCTAAAATTATGTAAGTATGAAAATTCCATCTTTAAAATATATATTTAATGATATAATATATTATAACTAACCAATATATAAATTAGAAAATATATAAATAAGCTCCAAAAACATGGTTTATGTTGTAAGTATCATTTTCTACAATCTTGAAGAAATTATTGTATGATAAAATAGGTTAGATATAGATGAAATAAATAGGGAAAGATGGAATGGATAGAATAGATTCTCTCAAAGAATTCCTTCCCAAAAGGTGGAAGTATTGAAAAATTCAATCCAATTATTTTCCAAAAATGAAATCATATAGAATTTTTCAACAATATACTCAATATTTGCATCTTTATCGAACAAATATCCCAACTCCACTAAGAATATGCTTATTTCTGGATATCAAATTAGTTTTCGTTATAAAGAAAATGTAACAAACATACAATACGATCTTCATGTTTAATAGTGTTTGTGATTAGATTTATCTATTCACTCCACTAGAAAATATTTTTTTTTTCTATGCTCACTAATAAATTGACTAATTAGGTTAATAGTTTTTATAATCGATCCGATGTCCCGATCTAATTCCTGATAAATGTGTATCCCTAAAATAACCACGTAACTAATAATTACGTTGCTGTCTTTTTAATTGTTATTATCAAGAAATGGTTGAAAAACGAATTCTTGAATCGTTTGAAAACTAATATGTGTGTCGTCTTGATGGGGAATGGATGGGATGACCTGCTATTCATATCGGCCCAATAACCTTCTCGTCAGCACGATAAATGGAACTGGAACCGTCCTTGAACTGGGCTACGTGGTTGCATTCGAGAGAAGAAATACTGGTTTTTTTTGTGTTGATGGCCTTGGTATTGCTCTTGGCACTGCAGGGAAATGCAAGGAAGTTATTTGATGGCTTCACTGCTACCATTTTGTACCAATATTTTTCTCTATAATGATGCTTGCAGGTTTTATAGGCATATCAATGAGCTTCGGGTCTTCTTGGTGAGCATTCCGAGACGAGCCAGAATCACAGAAAGAAATAGATGGTGTTAATTCCTTTTCTTTGATAAGAGTCGACTGGAATAAGAGTCCACTGCTAAGATAAGTAATTTTGGCTAAATTTGTTTATTATATAATCTTTTTATTTGTGAGTTGAAAGATTATTAGAAAATAGAAAGAATACTAATGATCTTTCTCATATTTCTTGAGATAAGTTACATATACCAAGGAAATGATATTTCATTAGTTTATTGGGATATGATTGAAACAAATTCATTGTTGACTATTTTCGAAAGAATATATTTATCTTGGAAGTAGAAGATAAGTCCATTGTGTTAATTCCTTTGCAAGGGTTTGCAAAGGTTACATGTTAACTTTGTTATTATTTTAAAAAGGTCTATCTAACTCTTATGCCCAAAATAAAGGTTGGTTATGGTAATTTATTTTAAAATATATTTTCTTGAATAGATTCAAAGAGGGTAACTCTTTAATATCAATATTTATATAATATTGTATAACAAGAAAATAGAATATGCATGCTCTATATTTTAAAAGAGGTTTTCGTGAATATATTAAAGAGGGTAGCTCTTTAATATAAATATTTACATAGTATGTTATAAGCAAGAAAATAGAAGATGCATGATCTTTATTTTAAAAGGGATTTTGTACTCATTTAGTTTAGGAAATGAGAACAAATCCAAGGTATTTTCTTGAATAGATTAAAGAGGGTAACTCTTGAAATATCTTCATGTGTGATGAAGAAGAAAAGAGAAGTTTTCTCACATTTATATTCATTAACCATGTTGTAATTAGTAATGAATTAATAAATCCATGGAGAGTTTCATATATCCATGAATACTTTACCATGATAGTGGTAGAGATTAATGAATTAATAAATCCATGGGTAGTTTACCATGGTGTTGTTAGAGATTGGTTATTTCATAAAACTTACCATGGTGTTTGTGAATATTAGTTAATTCGTAATTCCATGAATAGATTACCATGTTGTTAGTAAAGAATGGTTATTTAATAAATCCACGGATAGAGGAACTACTCAGTTATATTTCTTTATATGAACAAACTAAGTGATTATTTTTTATCATGATTATGATGTTAATTCCTTTTGGAAGAAGATCTTGCATAGGCATGCAACATAAGTAATAACTTTCATTGAAAAGAATATAAATATTTGTAGGTGGGAAAGATAGCATGTGGTGCTAAACTATATTGGAAATGATTGTTTAGTATAATCTTTGAAAAAGAAGACATGTATTTATATTATTAATTGCATATTTTTACAAAAAGAAAACATATGTTTACATGCTCACTAGAATTGAGATTTCCTTTGGGAAGACTCATGAAGGAAGCTATGTGCTTTGTTGGAAACTCTTTTGGATTCTATATGCCTTTGCATGCATGAGAGCAACATTTGATAAGTTATATTTCACTCCATGTACTAAAAGTAATAGCTCAAGTGTTAGCTATTTTGATTAAATTATGTAAATTGCAGACACAAGTATCATAACTAAGTATCAATTTATTTTAGATGTATGCTGGGGAGATGTAGCTATTTTCTTGCAGTGCTTATGTGACGGAAAAATTAGTTAATGTGATGACTTATAACTAGCACATATGAGGTATGTGTTGTTAAAGGGAGAATGTCAAGGTACTTTACTTGCACATCATGAATATACATGAGTAGATGGAGAAACTGCTATAGTATAGATATATGAAATAATTTATTATACTTTATGAATCTTGACATAAATGTACGTTGAAGGTAACATTAGTAGGGTATGATTGCGATATGTATAAAGGAAATATTATGCTTAACCCGATGGCAGGAAAATGATTATGGTTCATGAAGATGAGTGTAAACTACTGGATGATCCAGTGTAGATGGACCATTGTAGGTACATCCATGTCATCGAGATATGAAGATATGAATACCAGAGGGTAGATGGTATCATATTTATTGTAATGGCTTTAAACTAGATATTTGTATATTTCCTTGAAAGATTTATAAATGATGGTTAAGGGATGGTCCCTCTTATAAGACATTGAGTGAGGGCTGATCAGCCTCACGAGCGTTTAATAATAAAATTAAACATTTCCTAGTTTTCACCCTACGGGGTTTCCAAGGTATACTAGTGTTCAATGATGTGATTGATTATTGTGTCAAGTTGATGATGTTGATTCCTTTCTTGTTATGATGTTCATAATGCCAAGTATGTGATGACTACGTGTATAATGAAATGAGTGGAAGGTTACATCATACAATAATATGTTATGTACTGTAACGGAGGTTGTTAATGGTTAAGGAGCTTACTATTCTTATTCTAAAATCACACTATGAACTGGTAAACATTCTATGTAATAATGAGCAAGGAATATTTAATAGTGAATGGATAGTTACCCATGAGTAACTTGTATAGATTTTTTTTTAACTCCATTTCCATGTGAAGTTATTGATGTATGTTACAAGTGGTATTAGAGCTAAAGGTTGCAACACTGGCGCCTTTGGGATTTTTTAAGCAGAAAGAGATTGAGATATCCGAGATGAAATGTGTGTGTGTGATGGAAGGCATCACTTCTCTAATCCAGGTTGAACAAAGAGTTTCAAGAGATAAGTATTATTGTTTTATTTTCTTGTAACAATAGTTTTTGAATTTATGAAAAATAGAATGCGTACAAAGTAAATAGCAATGAAGTTAGAGTTTCTTTAATAAGGATATATCTTTTCCATGTACGTAAAGACAAACTTACAATGTAAGTTCTTGAAAAGATTTCTATTATGTTATATGTCCTCGAAGAGGAATCATGAGTTTGCCTACTCGATTATGTTAATTAATCTATTGGGAAATTAAGTTTAGAATCTTTATGCATTGTATGCATAGGATCAACAATCAATGTGTTAGCTTTATTATATTTGCATGCTCCAAAGGCTAAAGCTGAAGTGGTGGTTCTTTTGTTAAATTTTAAGTAAAGCGAATGGTCATTGTGTCATTTTCCATTAAAGGAATTTCTTAACAGATATAGTGATTTGTCTTGTACGAATGTGTGCATGTGTGAAAAATGTCATAATAATGTGGGAGTTATTTGACATGAATTGATAATTACTTACTCACACTAATGTAGAGATGTTAGAAAAAATCATGTTGTGACATTGTATTCACATCTCATATATGCACATGAATAGGTGTTAAAGGATCCATTTCGTCTCTTCTAGAAAACATAAATATTATGTTAACAATTTCTATTATGTTAATCTTTTTACATGAAAATATTATTTCATGATGATAGAATTATAAGAAGGGAATACGGGTTTCATACAGTAAAGGAAGAGCTATCTCGCTTGCATGCACAAAGAGGGAGAGTTATCTTTCTTGCATGCACAAAGAATAGCCATTGTGTTATAGAGGTATATTGAAGGTATGATCTGTGCATGTGCATGTTGATTTCATTTGAAAAAGGAATTGTTATATATGTAAAAAAAAAATGGCATTGCATGAGATTAGATTCTATCTACAAGAATTCTTAAAAATGTGCATGCTATTATAATATAAATTTTCTACATAAGAATATGCATGTGAGATAGATATGTGTATTATGCTTTATTTCTTTAGGAAAGAAAGTATAAAAAGCATGAAAGAAAAATAGTTACCTTTCATTTGAGTTTGAAAAGAAGTAATTGTTTTTGCATGCAATAAATTTTTCAAAGTTACCATGCACTACTTTAAAAAGATGAATGTGTATAGTGATGGTGTGAGAAACTAATGAATGAATGAAAAATATGAATAAAGTCCTACTGTAAGATGATAGAATGTTTTAAAATTAAATTGAATGAAGCCTTTTGGTTTTTAAAAATACTTAATGGGTCAAGTACTGATATTTGACTACAATGACTAGTGGATTGACTAGTTTTTGCATGAGTCATCATGAATGCATTAAAGTTATTAGTGGCATGGAATGACTCATTTTTAAATGTGTTTCGTCATCGATGAATTAATATTATAAATAGCATTGATTAGTTATGAATGAATAACTAATTAAAGTTATATGCACGAATCGATTTTGACTAAAGCTATTTGAAAGTTGTGAACAAGTGATTATGATAATTGCTTCGTGTGTCAGTCTGTTGGAATAGAACATTATGGGAATTGGAAATGTTTACAATCATACCCTAATCGTTATTGACACATACGCATTAATGAATATTTGTATATACTTTTATGCATGACGACATTGTATGCATGACAACATTTTATGCAGGAACTTAAAATGATTTCACAAGATAATATGTGCTTGAGAAATTCATATTTACGATTAGCATTGTTTCTTATAGTAAGCATGGGTAGCTTAATATAAATAGAAAATCTGTGAAAATAAAACATCGCAAACATTGCAATGTGAATTGCAACAATACATGTTAAAGTATCATGTTTTAATGTGAAAGATTTTGTTATTTCAGAAATAATACTGTACAACACATGTATGTTACTTTCAGGGGGGGAAGTTGTAACAGCTTCATTAAAGTTAACTAGTATTAACTAGTTAAGGACAATTTGTTTAATTTTCTTTTATCTAGAAAGGAAAACTTAAATCATCACTATTGATAAAGAAAATTATTTAATTTGCTGAAATTAATTAATGAAAAGAAAATATTTTAAAGCTGATGGTAAAAAATTTTCGAAGAATAGGAGGTGGTTGGGGATAGCTAGAAAGACAGTTATCTACTCCTCTGAGGATAAAGCTGAATCCCAGAGGAGGAATAGGCGTTCTGTGAAGTTAGTAAACGGGGAGTATTTTCTAGAGCTAGTTGGGACCAGTTGAAAATAGCTTACAACAACCCTTGTAAAACCAGAATTTCTGAGTGTGACTGGATTGGCCATCTAGAGGTCATAGTAGAAAGATCCACTATTAACCCATGGAACCATCCAGATTTTGGAGCTAGGGTCAAGTGGAGGACGTAATAGCCTCCCTTGATGGTTGGGAGGACCACAGCTTGAAAGACTAATTTTCCAGATAGGTATAAAGACTTTTTAGTGTGCTGTTCTATTTTGAATTAATATGGAAAGATTGACTATCTAGATGTGAAAATGACTCAATTTGGTTGTGGAAACCAACTCCTATGGATTAGGAGGAGCATTTTGTTTACCATTTTGGTTTTTATAACAGAACAAGTTAAGTAATAAGTTAGGTGTTATATTAAAATGAAATAATGAATGTATAAGTGATTTATTTTATTACTAATTTGTTTGAATGTCTTAGCAGAGGCTAGGATATGCCTATGGTGCCTTGATTGACCATTGGTACGATTACAGAGCTAGTGCTCTCGGAGTACTTTTTGAAGTACTGTGTGGATGTCTTTAGCAGGAGCTAAGATAGTGTGTACATGATGCATTGATGAGAGGGTTGGTTCTCTCTGAGTACTTATGAAAGTACTTTGATTAAAACATCTCTTGATATTTCAATAATGTTTGACGGTTGCAAGTATTTTCATTTGACTGAAAACTATGTGACTAATGTGATTGAAATGTTAGTCATACATTACAGGCTCTTTGCAGGAAGTGTTGATGGGTGTTCAACCATTCTCAAAGAGGTTGTGTAAAAGCCATGATTACTTCCAACAATAAATGGTAAGTAATGATAAGTTCGTATAGAGATTTTTATATGTTTTTATGAATTGAATAAGGGATAAGCAGTTAGAAATGGAGATGAAATATTCTTTGTGCTATACATGCTTATGAATATGGATAAAAACATTATTGTTTCAATTAATGGTATTTAAGGAAACGAAAGTGTTTCATTATGAAGGGGAATGACTCCCTTTCGGTTGTTTATATTATTATATTATGAGTATAAGTTTAAGTTTTAGTGAGAGAAGCACACCGAGGAGGTTGTTCTATTAAGGGGGGAGTATGTAACATCCCTAAAATAACCGCGTAACTAATAATTACGTTGTTGTCTTTTTAACTGTTATTATCAAGAAACGGTTGAAAAACGAATTCTTGAATCATTTGAAAAATAATATGTGTGGCATCTTGATGGGGAATGGATGGGATGACCTGCTATTTATATCGACCCAATAACCTTCTCGTCAGCACGATAAATGGAACTGTAATCGTCCTTGAACTTGGCTACGTGGTTGCATTTGAGGCAAGAAATACTATGTTTTTTGTGTTGATGGCCTTGGTATCGCTCTTGGCACTACGTGGAAATGCAAGGAATTTATTTGATGGCTTCACTGTTGCCATTTTCTACGAGTATTTCTCTCTATAATGATGCTTGCAGGTTCAATAGGCATGTCAATGAGCTTCGGGTCTGCTTGGTGAGCATTCCGGGACGAGCCAAAATCGCAGAAGGAAATAGATGGTGTTAATTCCTTTTCTTTGATAAGAGTCGATTGGAATAAGAGTCGACTACCAAGATAAGTAATTTTGGCTAAATTTCTTTATTATATAATCTTTTTCTTTGTGATTTGAAAGATATAAGTAAATATTATATATATCATATAGTTTTTCTGCTAAAATATTATTAGAAAATAGAAAGAATACTAATGATATTTCTCATATTTCTTGAGATAAGCTACATATACCAAGGAAATGATATTTCATTAGTTTATTGCAATATTATTGAAACAAATTCACTGTTGACTATTTTCAAAAGAATATATTTATCTTGGAAGTAGAAGGTAAGTCCATTGTGTTAATTCCTTTGCAAGGGTTTGCAAAGGTTACATGTTAACTTTTTATTATTTTAAAAAGGTCTATCTAACTCTTATGCCCAAAATAGAGGTTAGTTATGGTAATTTATTTTAAAAGAGATTTTCTTGAATAGATTCAAAGATGGTAACTCTTTAATATCAATATTTATATAATATTGTATAAGAAGAAAATATAATATGCATGCTCTATATTTTAAAAGAGGTTTTCTTGAATATATTAAAGAGGGTAGCTCTTTAATATAAATATTTACATAATATGGTATAAGCAAGAAAATAGAAGATGCATGATCTCTATTTTAAAAGGGATTTTGTACTCATTCAGTTTAGGAAATGAGAACAAATCCAAGGTATTTTCTTGAATAGATTAAAGAGGGCAACTCTTGAAATATCTTCATGTGCGATGAAGAAGAAAAGAGAATTTTTCTCACATTTATATTCATTAACCATGTTGTAATTAGTAATGAATTAATAAATCCAAGGATAGTTTCATAAATCCATGAATACTTTACCATGATAGTGGTAGAGATTAATAAATTAATAAATCCATGGGTAGTTTACCATGGTGTTGTTAGAGATTGGTTATTTCATAAAACTTACCATGGTGTTTGTGAATATTTGTTAATTCATAATTCCATGCATAGATTACCATGTTGTTAGTCAAGAATGGTTATTTAATAAATCCACGGATAGAGGAAATACTCAGTTATATTTCTTTATATGAACAAACTAAGTGATTATTTTTTATCATGATTATGATGTTAATTCCTTTTGGAGGAAGATCATGCATAGGCATGCAACATAAGTAATAAATTTCATTGAAAAGAATATAAATATTTGTAGGTCGGAAAGATAGCGTGTGGTGCTAAACTATATTGGAAATGATTTCTTAGTATAATATTTGAAAAAGAAGACATGTATTTATATTCTTAATTTCATAGTTTTACAAAAAGAAAACATATGTTTACATGCTCACTAGCATTCAGATTTCCTTTGGGAAGACTCATGAAGGAAGCTATGTGCTTTGTTGGAAACTCTTTTGGATTCTATATTCCTTTGCATGCATGAGAGAAACAATTGATAAGTTGTATTGCACTCCATGTACTAAAAGTAATAGCTCAAGGGTTAGCTATTTTGATTAAATTATGTAAATTGCAGGCATGAGTATCATAACCAAGTATCAGTTTATTTTAAATGTATGCATGGGAGATGTAGCTATTGTCTTGCATTGATTATGCGATGGAAACATTAGTTAATGTGATGAATTATAACTAGCACATATGAGGCATGTGTTGTTAAAGGGAGAATGTCAAGGTACTTTACTTGCATGTCATGAATATACATGAGTAGATGGAGAAACTACTATCGTATAGATATATGAAATGATTTATTATGCTTTATGAATCTTGACATAAATGTACGTTGAAGGTAACATTAGCAGGGTATGATGGCGATATGTATAAAGGAAATATTATGCTTAACCTGGTGGTAGAAAAATGATTACGGTTGATGCAGATGAGTGCGAACTACTGGATGATCCAGTGTACGATGGACCATTGCAGGTACATCCATGCCATCGAGATATGAAGATATGAAGACTAGAGGATAAATGGTATAATATTTATTGTAATGGCTTTAAGCTATATATTTGTATATTTCCTTGAAAGATTTATAAACGATGGTTAAGGGATGGTCCCCCTTATAAGCCATTTAGTGAGGGCTAATCACCCTCACGAGTGTTTAATAATAAAATTAAACGTTTACTGGTTTTCACCCTATGAGGTTTCCAGGGTATATTAGTGTTCAATGATGTGATTGATTATTGTGTCAAGTTGATGATGTTGATTCCTTTCTTGTTATGATGTTCATAATGCCAAGTATGTGATGACTACATGTATAATGAAATGAGTGGATGGTTACATCATACAGTAATATGTTATGTACTGTAATGGAGGTTGTTAATGGTTAAGGAGCTTACTATTCTTATTCTAAAATAACACTATGAACTGGTAAACATTCTATGTAATAATGAGCAAGGAATATTTAATAGTGAATGGATAGTTACCCGTGAGTAACTTGTATAAATTTTTTTTAACTCCTCCATTTCCATGTGAAGTTATCGGTGTATGTTACAAAATGTCTACTAATTCGTTTCAACTATTCACACAAATACTGCTTGGGTTTATCCATAGTTTGTTTCGTGAACCTTTTGAATACTATTTATTCTACATCTTTGAAAATATTTTTCCATTAAAGACTCTATTGAAATACTATTTCTTTTTATATCTCTCATATATTCCTATCCCTATGTAGGAGTAGTAAGTTTAATTTTTTTCACTTAAACCTAGAAATGGTTATACTACTAAAGACCATGGGGAAAATTAGAAATGGTTAAACTACTAAAGACTATGGGAACTTTACTAGGGGAAGAATAACATACTGTGTGCATTCATATTGTGGGATATAAATTGAAGAAACAGTTCTAGGAAATATCTACCAAATTTTGTATTAGACTCTAGAGTACCTCAACACTTATAATAATAATAGTAATAATAATAATAATAATAATAAATAAAAATAAATTATTATTATTCAAGTTACAAGTATTATTTAATAATAAAGTGATTTTAAATTTATAATAATTTTATTAGTTACAGAAATATATATATATATTTTTTTAATGACCATATATATGGGCAAAAATGTGAAGTTGGGTTACACTTTTGTGAGAATTGGGGGCAGAATTTTTTTTGGCAATAGTTCGGCAATAGTTCGGCCGAACTCGTTATTTCGTTTAGATTGACAGCACACTGACGGTGTGGGCAAACAGAATTTTTTCCGAAGATGGGAAAACCAACAGCAAAAGTTCGGCCAAAATTTTAGTTCGACCAAACTTTTACTCCTAAAGTAGTTCGGCCGAACTAGTTCTTATACATATATCGCCAGCGATGTTAATTTGTTTCCCACGTCTGTGTTTCTTTCCTCTATTTCTTCACGTGTTTTTTTGTTTCTGTTTTGTTCTTCGAGTTGTTGCTGCTGGTCTGGGGCTGCTTCCATCCACTCTATTAGTGATTATCTACGCCAAAGTCGAGCGAGAAAACTACCAGGTATTTCTCCTCCTCCTCTGCATCTTTAACAATGGGATTCACATTCTCGAAAACCTCTTATTTTAGAAAGGAACATTGTCATATTATTGTACCTTATAGCTGAATTTTTTCACCCATGCTACAAGTCTACACCCAGTTTTGAACCTGCACCCATGTAACATGGTGTTATATTTCGTTATATGCACTTAACTCATGTCCTTTTTTCCCCAATTATGAAGACACCAGATACCTTGAATGTTCCTAGGTTCTTAGCTTCAAAATTACTTTCATTTTAATGGTTAAGGAGCTTACTATTCTTATTCTAAAATTACACTATGAACTAGTAAACATTCTATGTAATAATGAGCAAGGAATATTTAATAGTGAATGGATAGTTACCCGTGAGTAACTTGTATAAATTTTTTTTAACTCCTCCATTTCCATGTGAAGTTATCGGTGTATGTTACAAAATTTCTACTAATTCGTTTCAACTATCCACACAAATACTGCTTGGGTTTATCCATAGTTTGTTTCATGAACCTTTTGAATACTATTTATTCTACATCTTCAAAAATATTTTTCCATTAAAGACTCTATTGAAATAATATTTCTTTTTATATCTCTCATATATTCCTATCCCTATGTAGGAGTAGTAAGTTTAATTTTTTTCACTTAAACCTAGAAATGGTTATACTACTAAAGACCATGGGGAAAATTAGAAATGGTTAAACTAGTAAAGACTATGGGGACTTTACTAGGGGAGGAATAACATACTGTGTGCATTCATATTGTGGGATATAAATTGAAGAAACAGTTCTAGGAAATATCTACCAAATTTTGTATTAGACTCTAGAGTACCTCAACACTTATAATAATAATAGTAATAATAATAATAATAAATAAAAATAAATTATTATTATTCAAGTTACAAGTATTATTTAATAATAAAGTGATTTTAAATTTATAATAATTTTATTAGTTACAGAAATATATATACTTTTTTTTTAATGACCATATATATGGGCAGAAATGTGAAGTTGGGTAACACTTTTGTGAGAATTGGGGGCAGAATTTTTTTTGGCAATAGTTCGGCAGTTCAGCCGAACTATTAGATAGTTCGGCCGAACTTTCTCATAAAGTTCGGTCGAACTCGTTATTTCATTTAGATTGACAGCACACTGACGGTGTGGGCAAACAGAATTTTTGCCAAAGATGGGAAAGCCAACAGCAAAAGTTCGGCCAAAATTTTAGTTTGACCAAACTTTTACTCCTCAAGTAGTTCGGCCGAACTAGTTCTTATACATATATCGCCAACGATGTTCATTTGTTTCCCGCGTCTGTGTTTCTTTCCTCTGTTTCTTCCATTGTTTTTGTGTTTCTATTTTGTTCATCGAGTTGTTGCTACTGGTCTGGGGCAGCTTCCATCCACTCTATTAGTGATTATCTACGCCGAAGTCGAGCGAGCAAACTACCAGGTATTTCTCCTCCTCCTCTGCATCTTTATCAATGGGATTCACATTCCCGAAAACCTCTTATTTTAGAAAGGAACATTGTCATATTGTTGTACCTTATAGCTGAATTTTTTCACCCATGCTACAAGTCTACACCTAGTTTTGAACCTGCACCCATGTAACATGGTGTTAGATTTCGTTATATGCACTTAACTCATGTCCTTTTTTCCCCAATTATGAAGACACCAGATACCTTGAATGTTCCTAGGTTCTTAGATTCAAAATCACTTTCATTTTAAACATATGTTACACAACATGATACATTGAAATATGCATGAATTATTCATTACCAATTATGGTGACAATCACCAAGTTCCATTAGTACTAATTAAGCCTAGTTCATGTCATGGGAAGTCCAAAATGTTCTTTTTTTTCATATAAATTGTTTTTTACAACTTTGGTATCACTAATGTCTTGCTTGTTAAGATGATGCTTGGATGCCTAAGTCAGTCCCACATATTTGAGGGGACTGTTGAAAAAATAACCTAGTTGAAATGAAAAAACCTCGTTGAAACATAAAATTTCCACTTTGTGACCTCTCTTGAATCACAAGTTCCAGGAACAGCTACTTCTTGGTCTCCTCTTCTAGTTCTACACCACTTGGTGGCTGCCACCTTGCTAGAAGAAGCCTCACTGGACTGTTGTCCACTCTTTTTCTGATTGGCACTGCCATGCAAGCCCACCTCTCTTACAGCCCTGAATCACACTCCACTTCCCTTCCACGTGTAAGAAGTAACCCTGGGCTTCAGGGGAGTCCATTATATTTGGGGGTTCACTTGTGTATATAGGGATTTCCTTTTCTATGTTAACTTTGGACTGTTACTGCAAATGAAACTTTTGGAATTCTTGGTTTTAATTTGAGTTGATTGGTGTCATGTAGAAGTCAAGGCACTCATTGCTATAGAAATTTTCTCTTTACAACCAAGTGGGAACGAGAAACCCCAAAATTTTCAAGCAAAGCATATATGCTGTTAATTATGCTTTAAATTTCATTACCTTTTGATATAAGGTGTATGTTGAATTTATGGTAGTATGATATTCATTTGGTTGCTGCATTTGTTACTGTTCCTATGGATCCATAAATTTCATTTTCTCTAGCTGATTCTCGCCTTGTGCATGGAAGTTTACCACCACTATTAATCTTATGTCGTTACTGAGCCTTCTCTCGATTCCTCAACACTGGAATGATTAAACTAGAATGGTCTACTATTGTAAAGTGACTATATATTGTCTTTTATACTATTGTAATGTATTTCTGTAATGTGACTACATATTGTATTTTATATATGACTACATATTGTCTTTTATACTGCTGTAATGTATTTCTGTATGAGACAGAATCTGATCTTTTATACTTGATAACCTGTTATGGGTATATCAAGAGGATTTTGTATATGAACTGTTATCAATATATGAAAGAGGGTTTTTTCTCCTTTGAAAAAAGAGTTTAAATCATTCTAAATTCACATATGTTCAGTGGTGTCATTGTTTCACTTCCGATATTATGTTGCTTACCTTGATGAACAGGTGGAACTCTGCTGGGAGGCCTCTCTGTTTTTTGACTCTTTGCTCATACTGTCAAAGGTCGTTATATGTTATATGGGCTAGACTATATAGTTATTATACTACATATATTCATATATAACTTGCAAATATTATGATGGAAACCAAACATAATAATGTATTAGGACATCACAATTTTCTAATTAGTTATTAGACTACATATCTTCATATAGAACTTGCAAATGGCATGATGGAAATGTGAACTTGCAAATAGTATGATGGAAATGTGGATCGCATGACTCTTCATGATTATTGCTTATAGAAACCAAACATAATAATGTATTAGGACATGCTCCTTGAACTTGCAAATAGTATGGTCGAAATGTGGATCTCATGACTCTTCATGATTAATGCTTCTAGAAACCAAACATAATTTAATGTATTAGGACATAATTTAATGTATTAGGACATGCTCCGTTAGGCTTGGTGGAATTACCTTTTCTTTTTATTTCTCTCTTACACACACACACACACACACACATATATATATATATGTGAAGAGATGATTCCATTTTATTTTTTATTCATAGATCAAATGTCATTTAAATACAAGATTTATCATAATGTAAAATGATTCATTCCATATTATTCATAAATTTTTTCATTAAAAAATGAACCCTTTAAATGATGAACATAGTTAATGCTTCTTCTTCATGAAGAAGACTAGTTGATCTTTCAATTTGAATTTGATGATGGTCCTTTGTTATCTTTCTTGACTACTTCAAATTATTGACACAATCATATGCTTCTTGTTACTCTTTTTATTCCTTTCTTATATTGTATTCTCCCCATTAGATATTGTGTACTCTCCCACATAGATATTGCACTCAATTTTGATGGTCCCTTGTTATCTTTCTTGACTACTTCAAATTATCAAATTATTGACACAATCATATAGATATTGCACTCAATTTTGATGGTCCTTTTTTCTCTTTCTTTACTTCAAATTATTTAGACTTGATCATATAGTCCTTTGCTATCTTTCTTTACTTCAAATTATTGACACTTTAACATATAGATATTGCAGTCAATTTTGTTGGTCCTTTATTATCTTTCTTGACTACTTCAAATTATTAACAAAATCATATGCTTTGTGTTACTCTTTTTATTCCTTCCTTATATCTATTCTCCCCCTTAGATATTTTTTACTCTCCCACATAGATATTGCACTCAATTTAATAAGCTCTTATTTTCAAGTCAAATATATTGTATTCTCCCCCTTAGATATTGTGTACTCTCCCACATAGATATTGCAATCAATTTCATAGGCTCTTCTTTTGAAGTCAGATAAGTGACAATAATTTACAAGAAATATCCCTAATTTGTTTCTCACATGTTGAAATGGTTCTCTAACAAGATAATTTACAAGAAATATTCCTAATTTATTTCTCACATATTCAAATTGATGGCGGGCAACCCCACCAAACCCACAATCTTACTCTCTTCAAAGCATATAAAAATGCTCCTCAAATTCTAACCCAGGCTATTTCTGAATCTGGAAATTATTTTAAACCCAAGCAGAAGCTTCTTGCATTTAATGGACACTCAACAACTCAGATTTCAATCTCTCTCGTGGAAGCTTTATTACTTAAACAAATATTATAAGACCATTTAAAATCCCATATGAATGCTTTCATTTAATTTAAAAGGTCTTCGCCCCTTCTCACGAAATTCGAACCAGCTTCATAAATTTCATTCTAAATGAGCCACAACTTCCCTTTCACATATCAACCATAACATATATTCACATTCCTAAATAAAATGTTATGAATATTTAATAAGCTTTGGATTTCAAGACCCAATTCAATGGACTCAGCAATTTACACATAGCAATTCAACTTACCATTTACAAGTGAGGTGATACCACTAGTTTAACGGTTCAAATCCTTCTTTACTACTCAACGCTCATTGAAACTTCTGCATTATCAAATTTCTATTCGATTCACGGTTTCACTAACCCAACATTTTCTTGATTTCGCCCTTCCATAGTTATATCTGCATTTAAACAGAGCTAAACCCCTGCCAAATTAACACTTCCATATGGCAACACACCTGTTTCAACTCTGCTCATGTTTGTGTTCACTCCTCTTCAAACAAGTTTAGATTGTGTTCCCTTCTGGATTAATCTCAAATGACATTGCTTCCATGCTATTTTAATTCCTTACTCATTGACCTTGCACTTCTGCTCTCGATTCTCCAATCGATGGATACCATTCTGCATCTTCGATTTATACTAATGAAAACGTTCAATATGGAATTCCCACTGAATGTGTAGTTGAATTTCTCCTCCAGTTCTCGTCTTCTCGACATTGTGGACTGGTCTCAACCAATATCACTTTAATCAAACAGAATGTCAATACCAGATTTAAAAATGCTCAAATTGGAGGTTAGTATCATTCACATTTTTTATCAAAAGGCCGAAAGTTCATTGATTTTTATGTACAGAGGCTTTAACACAAAATAGATGTCGATTTTTACAAATCAAATCACTTCTTCCCGTGGGTAACTAAATAGCATGGGATCAGATATAAATTGATCTTTGAAAATTTAATAGTAGAATTTCGTTCAACCCAGAACCGTTCTTCATCCAGCATGAATCAGAATCGGAACTCTCGATTTCCATTAAGAAAAATGTCACAGAGATAAATTCGATATGGGTTTCAACAAAGAATCAACGTCTGTTAATTCCATCAATCTCTATACAAAATTCAGTCCTTCACAAGATTCTGTCTTGTGGCTTCAATGCACTAAATCAATAGTGATTAATGCAATCAATAGTGATTAATGCAATCAATCCCCTATCGATTCCACTCAGCAACTTTTGACTCAGGCTTATATTAATAACAAACGAAGTCTAAAAGAACAGAGCCTTATACACAGGGTTTAACACAAAACTGCAAACTCAAATGTATTGGAAAATAACCATTCACACCAAGATTCAACACCTTCTACATTCAACGATTATGTATTATGGTTTTCACACAAAGTCGATGTAGATTCAAGCATATCGAACCACTTTTTCCCCCTATGCAACTTCAAGAACATGGGTCATATATCACATCGATCTTTATCATTGGAACAGAGAGAGAATTAAATTAAATTCCTCCACAATATAAAAACTCAAAGAAAAAGGAATCGACCCATCCCTTAATATAATGAACAAAAATTCAATAAGGGCATAAACTTCAAAAAATCATATTTTGCATTAATATACAATACTTACATCAACATTCTTCCTTCTTTGGCCTGATTTTCAACCAGTGGCCACATTTACAATCTTTGCCCGAAGGCTTGCAAACCCTGTTCCTACTTAACTCTCACACTCTCACTGCTTTATTTTCCTTTGAGGCTTATTAATTTATACAAATTTAATTGAACCAATTTAGGTTCACATCCCTTTGATAAATCAAAAAGTCCTCAAATACCTCAACAAATCTTACAATATAGATTTATCCCTAAAATCTTGAAACTAAATCTATCTTAGGCTTCATAATTAATTCTTAGATACCTCAAATATAATTTCCCTCATGTATTCCAATTATTTGGAAGAATTAACAAATCCTCACATATAATTAATTAAAAACTCTCAAAATCCCATTAATATTTACATAAAATTAATATTTCGTCACAAACATAAGACTCCCTAGTTTAAATAAAATACAAAGTATTTTCCCGAATCTAATGCTCTTGCATCAGACTCCCAAGGTTGAAAATGATCATGCTATCCTGATCATGCGTTTTAAGTCTTTGTCTACCTGGATCCCACACTTTGTTCTGCAAATCATCATCTATATCTACTATTTGCTACTTTTCTCCAGGTCTCCATATCTTATGCTGCCTCGCTCCACTGGCTGCACTTTCACAATCAACCTCTATCTTTCTCTTGCTGAAATTCTTCTGCTTTCTTGTTGCTGTCTGCTGCTTCTGAGACTCCTTCATCATTAGTCTTCTGATGCTTTCAATCTCTCTGTCTAGCCTTTCTTTTTTCTAGAAATTAATTTTCCTATTGTTGCTGCTTTCACTTTTTGTTGTTGTCGCTAATGTTGCCTCGACTTTCATCTCCCTGATTGTTGCTAACATTGGTTTTACTCCTGCAGATGTCACCCCACATGTTGCTGCCTCCCAAACTTCCTGTCCCTCTGCAACATTATTTTTCTCATCAACTGCAAATTTATCTTCAGAAAATAAATTATCATTTAATTCTCTTCCTACAGTAACATATCCATTTATCTCTGTTTGTATACTAGTAAGCAAAATCAATTTTAACAAACTAGTATCTGCTCCTTTCACAACTTCAAGAAAATTTACTTCAGTGCCCGCAACTTCTGGTTCAAATGTCTCCAGCAAACATTTCAGCCATTTATGCTTAAGCATTTCATCAACACGCTGCAGATTAGTTCCAGCATAACCTTCGTCTTCCCCTTTGACAATCTTCAGTAATTGTCCATCATCATCTTGATTGATTATGGAAATCAAATCAAGTTCTTCAAACACTGTAGCCTCATCCTCTAACACTATAGAAGTTCCAAAAAATTTCCCCACAGTCTTCTCTTGGCTATACAAACAATCCAATTCTTCCTTGTCACCAATAGTAACAAATTTCCTCATATGAGACATGATTGTCTCGCCTTCTTTCTGCAACAGTTCTTCTTCTCCCAAGACAATTCCAAGTGATGGACTGTCTTCTGCATCACCAGTAAACAAAATCAAATTGTCAGCTTCAAAATCACAAGACCCAATGGTATCACTTGTTGATTCAGTCACCAAATTTTCTCTCTGCAGTTCCAAGTCTTCTTCAGAACTCAGAAAATCTTCACTGGCTTTCTCCTCAGCTTTCTCTGGCAACACTTCAATATGTTGCTCTGATTTTTCTTCCAAATTCTTTGTCAGCACATCAGTATGCTGATTTTCATTCATCATGAGACTGCCATCTAGTCTCTCCTTCTTTCCATCCTCTGCTTCATGATTGTCATCCATGAAAACTTTCTTATCTTGCTTCTTCAACAAATTATCCTGTGTGTAAGTTCTCTTCCTCTCCAATTCTCTTCTCTGAAGATCTATTTTGCTATACAATTCAAAAATTTCATTAGGAGTAGAACTTGGATACTTCACACAATTTTCCATACCTTCACCAGCTTTTGACCAATCATCAACTAGTCCTTCTCTCTCTGCGCCAATATTCTGATTAGACTCCTTTGTCTTCATTTTCTCCTAAGATCTTGGTATCTCAACATTGATATGAACAGACTTCAGATTCAATTTTCCCTTAAAAAACTCTAAAGCTTGCTCATCTCCCTGTATTGTACCTACAAACATACACAACTCATTAGTTTTAAAACCACAAGACCTTTTAGTCTTGACTGCTTCCTCGAGCACTTCCCTTTGAACAGATCTGCATGTGGAATCTTCAAATTCCATCTCTGGCTCAATAACTCTGAGTTCTTCTTTGAATAAGGCAATCTCTCTTTGCCTCAACCTCATCTATAATGGTTGCCAAATCACTCTCTTTCCCTTCAGTGGAAATATCCATCCTCCTTTCTGATTTTCCTCCTCTTGTAGCCATTCCTGTAGTACCTGTAATTGTACCTTCAACACTACAATCTCTCTCTCTCTGACCTTATCAGTCATCTTACTTCTATGGCATTCCTCTGAACCTCTTCTCTGATCCTCCATGAGATTCTCACTCATCATGAGTTATATTAGCCTCTGCAACAACTAGCTTTCCTGCTGCCACTTACCTCACCAATCCACTCACTGGACTTGGTCTTTTGGCAAGTACTGGTTTCTAAAACCTCTTGAGCACTTTCTCCTGCTCTCTCTAGGCTATCTCTTCAACTCACCTTCTCTTGAGAACACCGCAATTGTCCTCCCTATCTAGCCTTTAGCTGAATATCAAGTTCACTACCAAAATTTTTGTCTTCATCATATCTGCAACCATAATTCTGCAATCATAAATTTCAAATCATATTTAAAATTAATTCACCTACAAGATCTTTGCAAGATCTTGTCCTCCATTCATTTATGCAAATCTATGTTCACTGCAACTCTGTGTACCTGTTGCATATCAAAATAAAGTCTGATCTTCCTTCATTATCTCATCACATGCACTCATTCAGAAAAATAGAAAAATTCTTCAATTTCAATAGAGCCTTCCTGCTTTGATACCACTTGATGGTGGGCAACCCCGCCAAACCCACAACATTACTCTCTTCAAAGAATATAAAAATTCTCCTCAAATTCCAACCCAGGCTATTTCTGAATCTAGGAATTATTTTAAACCCAAGCGAAAGCTTCTTTCATTTAATGGACACTCAACAACTTAGATTTCAATATCTCTCGTGGATCTTTATTACTTAAACAAATATTATAAGACCATTTAAAATCCCATATGAATGCTTTCATTTAATTTAAAAGGTCTTCGCCCCTTCCCATGGAATTCGAACCAGCTTCATAAATTTCATTCTAAATGAGCCATGGCTTCCCATTCACATATCAACCATAACATATATTCACATTCCTAAATAAAATGTTATGAATATTTAATAAGCTTTGGATTTCAAGACCCAATTCAATGGACTCAGCAATTTACACATAGAAATTCAACTTACCATTTACAAGTGAGGTGATACCACCGGTTTAACAGTTCAAATCCTTCTTTACTGCTCAGCGCTCATTGAAACTTCTGCATTATCGAATTTTTATTCGATTCACAGTTTCAATAACCCAGCATTTTCTTGATTTCACCCTTCCACAATTATATATGCATTTAAACAGAGGTAAACCCCTGCCACATTAACACTTCCATATGGCAACACA
The DNA here is from genome assembly GCA_034641835.2 of Pinus albicaulis. Lineage (NCBI taxonomy): Eukaryota > Viridiplantae > Streptophyta > Pinopsida > Pinales > Pinaceae > Pinus > Pinus albicaulis. The sequence continues at coordinate 908,257,449 of CM076576.1, read as the reverse complement.
CCCGTTTCAACTCCGTTCACGTTTGCGTTCACTCCTCTTCAAACAAATTTAGACTGCGTTCCCTTCTGGATTAATCTCAAATGACATTATTTCCCTGTTATTTTAATTCCTTACTCATTGACCTTGCACTTCTGCTCTCGATTATCTGATCGATGGATACGAGTCTGCATCTTCGATTTATACTAATGACAATGTTAAATATGGAATTCCCACTGAATGTGTAGTTGAATTACTCCTCCAGTTCTCGTCTTCTCCACGTTGTGGACTGGTCTCAACCAATATCAATTTAATAAAAAAGAATGTCAATACCAGATTTAAACATGCTCAAATTGGAGGTTAGCATCATTCACATTTTTTCATCAAAAGGCTGAAAGTTCATAGATTTTTATGTACAGAGGCTTTAACACAAAATCGATGTCGATTTTTACAAATCGAATCACTTCTTCCCGTGGGTAACTAAATAGCATGGGATCAAATATAAATCGATCTTCAACAATTTAATAGTAGAATTCCATTCAAACCAGAACCGTTCTTCCTCCAGCATGAATCGGAATCGAAACTCTTGATTTCCATTAAGAAAAATGTCATAGAGATAAATTCGATATGGGTTTCAAAAAAGAATCAACATCTGTTAATTCCATCAATCTCTATACATAATTTAGTCATCCACAAGATTCTGTCTTGTGGCTTCAACGCACTAAATCAATAGTGATTAATGCAGTCAATCCCCTATCGATTCCACTCAGCAACTTTTGACACAGGCTTATCTTAATAACAAATGAAGTCCGACATAACAAAGCCTTATGCACAGGGTTTAACACAAAACCGCAGAATCAAATGTATTGGAAAATAACCATTCACGCCAAGATTCAACACCTTCTAAATTCAACGATTATGTATTGTGGTTTTCAGACAAATTCGATGTAGATTCAAGCATATCGAATCACTTTTTATCCGTGTGCAACTTCAACAACATGGGTCATATATCACATCGATATTTATCATTGGAACAGAGAGAGAATTAAATTAAAATCCTCCACAATATAAAAACTCAAAGAAAAAGGAATCGAACCATCCCTTCATATATTGAACACAAATTCAATAAGGGTATAAACTTCAAAAAATCATATTCTGCATTAATATACAATACTTACATCAACATTCTTCCTTCTTTGGCCTAATTTTCAACCAGTGGCCACATTTACAATCTTTGCCCGAAGGCTTGCAAACCCTGTTCCTACTTAACTCTCACACTCTCACTATTTTATTTTGCCTTTGAGGCCTATTAATTTATACAAATTTAATTGAATAAATTTAGGTTCAGATCCCTTTAATAAATCAACAAGTCCTCAAATATCTCAACAAATCCTACAAATCTAGATTTATCCCTAAGATATTGAAACTAAATCTATCTTAGGCTTCATAATTAATTCTTAGATACCTCAAATCTAATTTCCCTCATGTATTCCAATTATTTGGAAACATTAACAAATTCTCACATATAATTAATTAAAAACTCTCAAAATCCCATTAATATTTACATAAAATTAATGTTTCCTCACAAACATAAGACCCCCTATTTTAAATAAAATACAAAGTATTTTCCTGAATCTAATGCTCCTGCATCACAAATGCTTCTCTAACAAGAGGCTTTGTGGGTATGTATTCCATCTTCACTATTTTCTCAAAGACTTGTTGTGTGAGGAAGTGGTACTTTATGATGATATGTAAATAGTGATTGAAGGAAGTAGAATATTTTATTTTTGAAATTATTATTACACTTCTATTGAAACACTTAATAGATATATAGATTTACCTTAATATCTTGTAGAGCCCATTTCATCCAAAACACTCAAAAAGAAATTTACCTTACCTTAATATCTTGTAGAGCCCATTTCATCCAAAACACTCAAAAAGAAGTAACTACTATGTATTCCACTTCTACTCACTCAAAAAGAAGCTAACTATAAAACTATATTATAGTCTAGTTTTCTAGTTCTACTCACTCAAAAAGAAATTTACCTTAATATATTGTACAGCCCATTTCATCCAAAACACTCAAAAATAAGCAACTACTATGTATTCCACTTCTACTCTAGATAGAGAAATTAACGACTCTTTCTTTCTTAACCATTAAACCAAAGACTCTTCTAAGTAGAATTATACATTGTCCACTTGTACTTTTCACAAGCCTAGTTGAATCTCTATATGTTGTCAATGTAAATTTCTCACAAGTAAATTTGTCAATGTAAATTTCTTAACTTCTACAAGTTCTATAGGCAGAGTCTGTAAAGGGCTAAGTAGCCTCTGGATCTCATATTTTATGAAAGGTGACATATCTAGTAAATGCCCCTACATTCAATCTCTGGAATAGATCTAAATATAAGTTCTTCATTTTAATATCCATAAAACACAACCACTTTAAGGTAAACTGTGTACATGTGTCATTTATCCCACAAACTAAAGGCTTCCTCCCATTAATTTTAGATGTGAATTCTAGACCATAAACTTTTTAAGTCAAACTTTAAGATAAACCATGCACATGTCATTTACCTCATGATCTTGTGTCATTTCTCCCATGTCATATATATATTTTTTATTGAATTATTTTTTTCAGGGATAAGAAAACCATTAAATATGGTTGAAAAATGGAAATTATGCATAGAAGTTTCTTGCTATCCCAATCCAGGGAAAGCAGTGATTACATATGTACTTTCCAATATTGCGACTAGCAAAGTCGTCCAAAGGAAAATGAATATACCAGGAAGAACAACAAACAATGAGGCATATTATATTGGATTGATAGAAGGCTTGGGAACAACGATGGAGTATGGATCAAATGGAATTGTAGTTTTCACCAATTCTGAACTTGTGTGCAACCAGATGAATGGCATGTGCCAAGTTAAGAAGGAGAGGCTAAAAGAACTACATGGAATAGCAAACAATATTGTTAGCCAATTTCAATTTTTTAGTATAAGGCATTGTACAAATGTGAATAAGATGTCTGCTGATCTATTGCATGGGGCAATGCCAATTCATGATTCATATATCAAAGATGAATTAGAATTATACAGAGCAATTCCAATGCAAGATTCATCTCTCAAAGATGAATTGGTTTTGAGATGCTCTTCTTCAAAAATTCAAGATTCATCTCTCAAAGATGAATTAGTGTTGAGACGCTCTCCTTCAAAATTTATTGATGGACATTGTAACATATCTTGGATATGTGTGTGTTGTGTACTTATAAATGCGTCTTTTTTAATGACCATGTGCTTTTTTCAATTATATACCAAGTGTGCTCCCACCACACCATGTAAAGCACAACTTGGTGAACTTCACATTTGCAACAAGTGGTGAACTTCACATTTTTATAAAATTAAAATGCGGGGACTTCAACAAATTTTTGTTTAAATGGAGTTTGTTTAAATGTAGTTTCACTTCTTTTCTAATGACCATGTTTTTTTTTCAATTTTATACCAAGTGTGCTCCCACCATTTAAAGTGAAATTTGGTGAACTTATCATTTTTATAAAAAATTTTTTTGCTTAAATTGAGTTTCACACATCAATTATTACTTTGAAAGTTGTGTTCTACATAATTTGTGTACACTTAATTACGAATTGATTGTCTGAAATTTATTTTGTGTCAATGTCCACCAATAGATATATATATCATGGAGGATGAACGAAGAAGATCAGCAGAATCCCATATGGGGGATCAGGGATCGGGGGATGTTCACGGTATTTAAATAGAATCTTAAATCTCCATACATGTGTGTACATATGGAATTGAGTTTTTAATAACTTTGTGAGTTAAATTAGTTGTTAATAAGTTTCATTTTTTATTTTTTAGGAGCTAAGAAGAGAAGGGTCTCTACTCCATCCATGGAGCATGCCCATGGTTCATCCAGTCGTGGTATGGTTCACGCAATTTAATCAATGAATATGTACATGTATTTATATGTACACATGAATGTATTTTTCAATTGATTATAAATTTGTATTTGTTTATGAAGCTTCTCTCTCGTCTCAAGAGGTTGGTGGTGGTTTAAATCCCCTTACAGGGTCATCAATGAGTGGTAGCAGGTTGCGTGAAGGTGGTGATATTTATTCCCCCAGAGGCCAATAAATGGTTGGTGGTGTTGGTTCTCAGCAGGGTCGTTCTAGGTTTGGTTCTCAGCAGGGTCATTCTGGGTCTCAACAGTTTCAGGGTGGACAAGATGCTAACCAGCCATGTCAAGGTTGCCATCAATTTCAATATTTTTTTCATTGAATTTGTACAAATTTTTTTACATGTGTTTTTTCTAATATACGAAAATTTATATATATTGATGCAGAGGCTGAAAATGTTCCAACTATTGGTCATAATAGACACAGGGCAGAATGCTACATTCAAGAAGAAGGTTGTCTACCCACCACAACTTATCCGACCGACATTTCTGATATACCATGGGAAACAAACATGGCACAATGCACCTTACAAAGGTGTGAAAAAATTCATGCAAAATTGAGGATAGATCTCGTGGCTTTAACTCTACCTGCTAAGAGTCGACAAAGCCTCAAAATAGTTGCACATTCATTGGGTGATATTGTAAATGTGTACAAAAATCTTGGGCCAATGACTGATACATTTGTAGAAGTGATGAGAAAGAGAAAGGAAACAGTAATGGGTCTCGATAAATGGGAGGATGTAAAACAAAGAGTTACAAAAGATATGGTGAAGTCAATGTTTAATTTCAAGGAAGGGCCAAAAAGAAAAATGTTGAAGGTGCAATATTTCAAGCACCCAAATATAGCTTGCTATTTGTATGATAGGCACCTTGTGGCCTATGGAAGGCTCCCATAGAACGACGAGGTTCCTTTTTATTTTGCACAATTGTTTTATACAGAATTTTTTTGGGTATGAAACCCAACTACAATGACCTTCCGTCAGAATTTTTTGGTCCGAGGAAAGGTCGATTGTATGACCATAAGGGTGCTAAGCGAGATGTGGATTTTCCTCGCCCTGAGCCACCATTGGTGAGTTGACTTTTCGGGTCGAAACTCTGCGGTCAGAGATGGATGCGACTTCTCAAATAAGTCGATAAGAAAGGGATGTCATGATCGACAATGTTTACAATGGATTGAGTGGAGTTGATGTTTGTCTAAATCGATAAAGAGCACATGAAAATACACGTGTCAATTTTGTGTATTGTACAGATGAAGAGATTGACAACATGAATGTTGAAGATCTCCGAATATATGCAAAAAATTGTCGCAATGGTTTTCAAGACCTAATTCTTCATGAGGAAGAGGGCACAGTAACGGTATGTGTTAATGACCTTAGGGTTCAATTATTTTAACATGTATACATATGTACAATTTGTAATAAATACATGTGTATGTACATGTATACATTTATTTGTATGTACATTAATCTAACAAAAATGTATCATTATATGTTAAAAAACCATTTGCAGTTGTCACGCATGATGGGTGAAGAAAATGTTAATATCACGTTTGGGACCTCTGGTTCAAACAATGCAGATGGGTCTCACCATCAAGATATGTTGGCAAATTTTAGTGTTTTTTAAGTGATATTTTTAAAATAAATAATTGTGCACACATGTACATGTATATATATATAATGATAAAATGTTTTAACAGATTCCGATTCCCGATGTTTTTGGGATGGCGGTACCTTCTTCTTCCTTGGGAGATGTACCTTCTACTTCCTGTGGAGATGTGTCACAAGTATGGACAATTTTTCACTTTTAAAAATTATGTTTAAGTTATATATATATATATTCCACCTCAAAAAGTTCCATTAAAAATTGAGATATATATATATCTATATCTTCAATTATTTTAAATTTTTTGAATTTAGGATCCTATAGAAGATTTCTTTAATCCATGGACTCTAGCGACGGAGATAGGAACATCCACACCATTTCAACCATTTGAACAAGTCGTCTAACTTTTTTTTCAATATTATTGAAAATAAGTTTATATATGTACACGTGCATTTTCATTTGAAATTTTTTAATATATATATAACTATACATGTATATTGTGCAGTTTACCGTTGCAGATGTTCCCATGGGGGGGGGGTGAGGGGGGGAACTTGTAGCAAGTGAACAAATGGAGAGGGAACCTCATGAGGTATTGCATGATTTTTTTTATATTTTGTTTTTTACATGAAGTTCTATATATATTCTCACTCATTTTTAAAAAATGAAAATTTAATTTTCAAGTACATGTCCATTGTGTACAGGTTTCCCATGCTTCGCATTATAGTGCGTGGATTGAGACCCTGATAGGAAAAATGTTACATCCATCTTTATTTGATGGACATGATTTGTAGATTTGATTTCAAGATTTAGATAGTCTTAAATTTACTTTTTTATATATTATCTAGATGCAGTGTCATATATATATATATATATATATATATATACACAGTTTGATACTTGTGAGATCTACAATTTTTGGACACATTTTATTACAGTGTTAATATAATTTGTTTTGTTCCAAAAATTTAAGTTTTGGATGTTTTAGTACTTTTGGCATGTGAATGTGAAGTAATGTTGTTATATAATCTGTTTTGTTTTTTAAACCTTTAAGTTTTGGATAATTTAACTAGTAATGTTTTCATCTATAAATTAATGTTTTGCTTCTATAAATTAATGTTTTTCTTTTGAACTACATTTGGCATGTTATGTAATGATGTGTTATAATTTGTTTTGTTTTTAAAATTTAAGTTTTGTTTTGCTTCTGAACTACATTTGGCATGTGATATTTCATGTTAAATCTTTAATGTTTTAATGTTGCACGATATATAATCAAAATGTTTTTAAAACTTAAGTTTTGGATGGTTTCAATCTACATTTTGCACATGTGATATAATGTTAAATGTTTCTATTGGATAGTTGAACTATAATTGGCATGGCATGTGAAGTAATGTTGCATGATATATAATCAAAAAGTTGTTAAAACTTAAGTATTGGATGGTTTCAATATACATTTGGCACATGTGATATAATATTAAATGTTTTTATTGCATAGTTGAACTACAATTGGATGGCATGTCAAGTAATGTTGTGATATAATCAAAAAGTTATTAAAACCCAAGTTTTGGATGGTTGAAGTACATTAATAATGCGAAGTAATGTTGTGATATAATAATAAAAAAAATTAAAACTAAGTTTTGGATATCATTTTAATCTGCATTTAATATAAATCCCTTTAATTTTTATTTAATGTTAAATGTTTTAAATGTAAATCCCTTTAATTTTGATTTAATGTTAAATTTTTTAATCTATGTTTTTAATGGTTTCAATCTACATTTGGCCTATGGAAGACTGCATGCGTAGACATCAGATGCGTTGCAGAAGGGGAGGTGGGGGTAGGGGTGAAGGGGGGGGAGTGTTGTCTCTCGCCCGCCTCTTTCAATCCATGACATAGGTGGGCACCCTCCTCTGGCAAGTAGTGTCACAAAATTCCACTTCACCAGCGCTATGGTTAGACCTCGAATTACGACGACCATTTCTGTTTTTTTCAGGAGGAGCCCCAAGATGAAGGTGCCTCTGGTTCCAGGAAGCGGCAAAGAAATTCCACCATCCCAACCCATCAGCCCCAAGAGACCAAGAAGTCAGCAGCTCTTCTAGTCAAATTTGGCTTGGAGAGCTCCAGCAGTGATGACGCAAGTAGCGGTAGCTCGGCCTGTGTGGAGAAAAAGCTCAAAGATGACTCTGGCTCCTCTTCGGCTTTGGAGAGCTCCTCCCAACACTCCAAGGGAGAAGCTAATGATCTAGAGGAGTACAGTTGTCCAATTGTGGAGGAGAATCCTCCTACACACATCAATAGGTAGCCTGATATCATGTCTTCTTTAGCTTTTTAAAACTTTTGTCATGTTTTGCAATCACTATGCTTCTTACCACTCTATTTCTGCCAGTTTCCTGATATTGGGCAACATCTTCTGGGCTGTTTTCCCGGTTATGGGCAGCTCCTTTTCTGTTTTTTTGATTCAAACCCACTCTGATTGTTTTGATTTAATCAAAAAGGGTAAAGAAGCAGTTATATGAATTTATCCCTTTAATTTTGATTTAATGTTAAATTTTAATTGTTTTGATATAATGTTAAATGTTTTGGACTAAGTTTTGTATGGTTTCAATCTACATTTGGCTTATGGAAGACTCCCATGTGAAGTATTGTTTTTATTTAATCAAAAAGAGTAAAGAGGTAGTTATATGTAAATCTCTTTAATTTTGATTTAATGTTAAATTTTTTGATATAATGTTAAATTTTTTGATCTAAGTTTTGGATGGTTTCAATCTACATTTTGCCTATGGAGGACTCCCATGTAAAGTATTGTTTTGATTTAATCAAAAGGAGTAAATAAGTTGTACATTATCCCTTTAATTTTGATTTAATGTTAAATGTTAAATGTTTTGATATAATGTTAAATGTTTTGATCTAAGTTTTGGATGGTTTCAATCTACATTTGGCCTAGATGGAAGACTCCCATGTGAAGTATTGTTTTGATTTAATCAAAAAGTTTTTAAAATTCAATTTTTGGATGGTTGAAGTACATTTGGAATCTTAAGATTGCTTTTGATATCTACATACTCTTGTTTGAGTGAAAAAATTTCCAATAGGAAGAACATAGCTTTTCAATGCAACTAACCATATCAATTGAGCTCTAATTGAAAAATAAGTAAAGAAGTAGATATATGTATTTATCCCTTTAATTTTGATTGGAAATATAAGAAGTACATGTATATGTTTGTTGAATTTGGGTCAATGTCATTAATGCACTGAAATAGGTAGCCTTGTTGATTTATAAATTTTTAAATTGATGGCATTCAGTTAATTGCATTCTAGAACATAGAACATTTCCGACCATTGGACAAACAAATTTTGTACTAGATTTTCAATTAGGAATAGATATGTGGGTAAAATCCCACCAAAAGTCAGAAAAGTGCTCCGAGTCTATTGTCTAAAAGGAATATGCATACGAAACTATACTATGGATGATTTATTTACATTGTAGATACTTTTTATTAGAAAATCCCACAAGAAAAATTGGGCACATTCAGTTCGTTTATATATCCAGTACGTGCAACATTTTTCATCAATGCACATGGAAAAACTACTTTCAGTTAATTGCATTCTAGAACATATATATTGAGCACACGAATCATTTTTCATCTATGCACATAGTAAAACTACTTGAAAATTTAATTTCATTATAGAACATATATATATATCCAATACATGTAACATTTTTCATCAATGCACATGTATAGAAAAGTTGCTTTCAGTTGATACTAGAGCACGTGCATGTACCAAAACAATTTGTACATGTGCAAGCACATGCACAAATAACATAAGAAACTCAATTTTTAGTTGAGTACTGGAAGTTCTAAAACATATTTAATCAAAAGAGAGTAAATTGTTGGGCAGTTCAATCAAAAAAATTCCAATGGAATGCCATCTTCAAAAATCTGTTCATGATCGGATTTTGACATTTTCCATTTCTTAATTTTCATTTTTTTCTTTGATTGAACCTCTATCAACTTTATGCGTGCTGCACACACCAAGTGACTATATTGGCAACTTATGAAATCAGGTTCATAGTCTTCAAAGTAAACAAAATCCCCACTTTTATTAGTTTGTCTGAAAAAATAACCTTTTAGTACAATAGATCCTCTTTCATATTGAAATCCATGATCATTATGGTTTTGTAATAATTTCATTTTTCGTTCAGTGAAACGCATCAAATAATTCTTCACATTTTCATCATTGTCAATAGGTGCAATTACAACAAAAACATCTCCTGCACAATAAAACAAACTTAACAAAATTATACATATATTTAAATTTATTTCTAGATCTTTAAATCATTAGAAAGAAATTCAAATGTTACCTTCTCTAAAAAGATCAGAAACTCGATCACCATCGGATGATATTTTAGTTTCCTCTGATTTAATTTCTTCAAACATTGCCAAAAACATTTTGCCCTTTTTATTTAGCTCTGTATGTTTCCAATCATTTACATACATTTTGTTTTCACAAACGTCATTGGATGTTGTGTTTTCTATGTAAACATGACAATAACAACAATATTTTCTTTTATCCAATGCAAACACATTTATGGACAACTTTGTTTCAATTGAATGCAATTTTCTAGTCCCTTTTATTGTTTCAACGCCATTTCCAATTGGTCTATCTACGTCTTCGATCTTAATATGCCAGAAAAACCTTTATATGGAAAATTCAAAAAAGAATGTAAATATGATATCAAAATACAATCAAAGATAATCATTGCATGATAAAATTAGATTTCCAATAAAAATTAAATTGAATGTACCTTTGCACTTCCCTTAATGGGTTAGTCTCATGGCTTAGAGTAGCGATGCACCATTGAACAACTTCTTTCACATCCACAAGTCAGCTTGTAGAGGGGTTCATTTGATATCTTCGAAGTGCTCATTTTATGCATGCCTTTGCACCGTCATGTTCTCCTTTTCCATGGACAGTCTCAAAGAAATTCCAACAATGTTTAATGCAAGTTTTCCTATGAATATAGCACAACCAAAAGAGTGATCATGTAGATTTTAATTGACCTGCGCATCCGTCTGACCATATCCAATGTTCATTGAATGTTATCCCATGATTTTTCAAGGAATCATAATTTTTTCCAAAACAATGTTGTACAAAATATGTATGATGTGCACGATCGTCACTGATATAAAAGTGATATTCTTTAACGATATGTTGATTTTCACTCGTGCTTTCTATATGATCGACGTTTTTTTCAACATGTCTATATAGAATATGGATGAGCATGGAGACTTGGTCAGAATGATAGTATTCACTCTGAATTTCTTTTTGTGGAATAAATGTGTAGTTTTTTGCAAAATCAATCACTGAAAAAATGGTCCGTGGTGGAAAAAATTCATGAGATATTTTGAATTGCAAGTCTTTCCATCGAGCTCTATGGGAATGCTCGGTGTATTTGTAAATTTCCGCCTCAATCTTTCTCAAAAAGTCTATCACAATTTTTTTTTCTTCTCGTAATTCAATTTTTTTAACACTATTTGCACCTTCAGGCGATGTATGGATATATTCATATCTCTTCCATTTCACTTTCGTGTTGGAAAACGATTGATCATTTATATTAGTACAATATTTATTTTGAAATTTAGTCAAATTTCCACAACCATCGCTTTTTTTACCACCAACACATTTCTTTTTGTAAAATAGTTCATCGCATTCTCTTTCAGATAGAATTTGAGATATGAAATCATGGATAGTGGAAGGAGAAGGTGAATCCTTTCATAATGTTCTACCAAAATCAAGGAATGTGTCATAATATAACTCAAATTCCACATGATAGCGGCAACAACAACTGTCGCGTACGGTGATAGGTTTTACATACCATGGTTTTTGTTGAACAAAAGCACTGATTAAAACATGAATTTCACAATTCTCTTCTTTGAAATTGTTGAATAACTCTATTTATGTGGTTTCCAATAAATATTTTCATGTTCTTCATACTGATTTCATGCTATTCTTCTTCACATCACATGCTTTGCAGTTTCCGAAGCACGCGAATTGTTCTTCCGATATTCATATATTATTTTTTTAACATTTTCTCCAAGTCTATCTTTGTATGGTTGCCTACAAATAGCTCTCCAACAAGCGAGTTCATCATTTACATCTGTTTGCAGCTGAAATTTCCGATGTTTGTGCAAAAAATTTTGCGAGGTTCCTAATGCTCATGCCATAGATGTTACCAAACAATTCTCTTTAGTACTTGATGAAACCATTGCCATATGTATTCCTCTATGTATAATTGAAACATTTTTCTGTCTCGATCTCCTAATTGAATTTATAGCACTACTTATATTTTGTATCACATTTTCCTTCATTTTTTATCTTTGGTTGATTTTCGAATACGCAGTAGTGTCGTAGATTCTTTTAATTTCCTTAATGATAGGAGGCATTTCAACATTTGAGCTTGGGCTGTCACCTACTCCTTTATGAAGTATGTTTCAAAAAAGAGGTTAACACGATATCATATATAATGGTAAAGTTTTTTATCTCCATATGTGTAACTGTCAACATTTTCTAACATCTGATAATCGACACTGATTTCATCCGTAAATATTTGAATAAATAGTACATAATAAGTTTACATATTCAATAAATAACTAAATTAATAAATATATGTATAATTTCAATAATACGTGCATGTGTTCAATATATATATATACCTTGTGATTCAATTTCTTCACTTGAATTTCTTTCAATATTTTCACCATCTTCAATCATTGGTTCAATATCTCTTTCACTTTCTCTTTCAAAATTTTGTATCTCATCATCAATCTTTTGAGGAATATTTCTCTCTTTTTACATTGCAAAATATTTTTCTTGAATTAGTTCATCAAATAAAAATTAAGCTTCACATTTTACACTAGGAAAATTTTAAATATATCAATAGATCATAATATTTACATTTACATACCAGCTTCAATTTCTAGTTGAGGTTGACTTTCCGCTTCAATATTTGAGAGTGCTTCTATCTTTCTTTTGTGATATTGTATCCTCTCTTCTCTACGTTCCTCAGTGTCTCTTTTTTCGGTCATATTTTCCTGCAAAATTCCTTCGATTTCCCATGATAATAGAGTATGAAGTTCAAAAAAATTCCTTCAAAAATTTAGACAATAACTCAATTATAAAAAGCATCACAAAATATTTAATTTTAAAAAAACTCATTTTAAAATTTTTGCAAAAAATACATGCCCCAATCCAAAACACTAACTTTAAAAAATCCAAGAAAAAAATGTCGTATAAAAATGAAACGAAGCTTAAAATATTTTCTTCAACTCAAAACACGTACTCTAAAAGTTCGAAATTAAGCCCAAATCTATACTTTAAAAAAAAATGAAGAACAAAAAACATCCAAAAAAATGTATCACATAGCTCCAAGAAATGTCCTTTGAATGTACATCTAAGAAAATTCCTTAAACCCAAAACAATTCTTTGCAAAATCATACCGCCTCCAACAAATTTCTTCCAAAAAAAGTCCTTAAACCCAAATCTCCAAGAAAAGTCTTCAAACCCAAAAAAATACCTTTGTAAAATTAAACCAAAAGTGTGAAATGTGTGAAAATTATGAATGATTTCGTGGCAATTTATATTGCTGCAAAATGCTTTTTTGGAGGGGCTCCGCGAAATTTTCCGGCCGACGGAAAAGTAGAGAGAAGTTCGGCCGAACTTTGAAAAAAGTTCGGCCGAACTTGGAAAAAAAATGAGCCGAACTATTAAGGCATGAGACTTAACGTCCCGTTTGTGCAAAAACTAGTTCGTCTGAACTTTGTAGAAAAGTTTGGCCGAACTAACACGTCAGCAATTATGCAGGTCCGAGCTCTGAATACATTTCTGCAACTTTGGACTGATTAAACTCCATGAAACATTCTGAATTAACTTTCGGAACTAGGACAAGCATTTTCAGAATTGAATCTACTTTCAGGAAATATAAATTTTATGGAATTTCCTAAATATTTACTAATTTTAATGAATTTTGTAATAAAACGGGTGCAAACAATTTCTAAGGGTCATTGTGATTCAGTGAAATCAAAATTGTGTATCTCCAAAAGTACATTGTAAAAGAAATTGAAAAAATTATGGGGCATTACATTGGTCCGTTGTCTCTAATGGGTAGCTTTTAGATTTTTAGTTTATAACTTATATGTTAAGAAATTTCTTACGTCGCAAAACATACTCAAAATATGCAGTTTTTACATATTGTATTAGTTCAAAAAATTCTAGTAATTATGATATGCATCCATTGGATTTGTAAATATGATGAAACCGAAGTAGACTCTGTCTAGATTGTTGTAACACATTTTATTTTCTGAAAAACACAAATTTTCAAAGAATACAACATTGCGTATTAACATGACTTCTTATGAATCCTTTGATTGTTAAAAAACACACAGTCAAAGAAATGCTAAGTTGACATATAAAATGCGCATAAAAAATTTCCAAAAAATAAGTAATAGAAAGCTAATGAAATTTCTGACAACTTTTATTTTTATCACAAAATGATTTTCTAAATAGAAAAATTGTTATACTTTGTAGAAAGTTGAAGAATAAAAAAACATGAAATTTTTTTCTTGAAAAAGGGCAAAAAGTGTAACCCAACTTCACATTTTTGCCCGTGTATATATATATATATTATTTATATTTTTCTCAGCCATGAAATCCACCTATAGATATATTTTAATAGATTAAATGATATTAATATTCTTTCAAGAGATAATAATTTTATATGTGAATCTAAAACATATCAGTGATAAAAAAGGTGTTGTCTAATTATTATGAGTCATGAAATTTTTAGTTAGAACTCAGTAAAAACAATTTCAGTTAACTTGTGATCTTTTGTTGTTTTAAATGAATTTTTTATTATATATATGGATTTGACACTTTGAAAATCCCTAGGGGCCTTTGGATTGTGAAAAATTAACAACTCAAAATCATCATTCCAATGAATCATCAAGTCAAACCCTATGAGACAATGTGCCAAAAAAATATTCAAAACATGTAGACTACAACATGCAAAAAGCAATTGTCTAAGGTTTGAAGTTGTTGTCTGTGGTTCTTGGTTAAAAGGTGACGAGTCAGGATGCTACGGCAGTCATCACAAGTTCAATTCCCTTCCACGATCGGGGTGATGTATCTCAACATGTTGATAAAAGAGATGTAGTCTACCAAACTTACAAAAAAGAATTGTTGGCTAATATTTTCTTTAAATTATGATATTTTGTTCTTTAAAATGTTTTTTTAATTTTTAATTTCATATATGGATTCAACACCCTAAAAGGCATTAGGGGCACTTTCCAACAAATCATTAACATTTTTTGGGATTTTCCAATTATTTTATCTTTTGGTGTATTTTTTTGCTAAAATCCAATGAAAATATTTTTGGTTAAATTGTATATATCTATAACACATCAAGGAAAATTTTTATGATAGAAATATAACTAAAAATTTAAAAACCATAGATAATCTTTCTTATCTCTAATATGTAATATATAAAAAGCCTGAAGTTATTTTAGTAAAAATAGTCAAATTTCTAAGGGTTTTCTATAGTATATATAAAATGTTAGCCATTTTTAGGGTAAAATAATTTTATAATATAAAATTTGGAGTAATAATTTTTAAAAAAATAGAAATTAGAGTAGCCCACCTAGAAATATTAGCCCCTAAATTATCCCTACAACAGGTGCAGGGCCCTCACATTATAGAGAGGTAACAACTCAAACGTGTGATTCCAACAAATGTATTTTTTCTATGTGATCACGTGATTAGTATTAGTGGAAAAGTCCATCAAATATTTCTATAATGTATTTTTTCTATGTGATCATGTGATTAGTATTCATAGCAACATTCATAGAATATTTCTATTTTTACTCACCCTAAAAATGTTGAATCAATGTCATTGTAATAAAAATTTCTTTAATCATTGAAATTCGAGTAATTTAGCTAACCTTAAAAAATAACAATATAACAATCTATTATATATAAATTATATTTCTTACCTATATAATTAATAAATTTAAACTATCAATTCACATAAAATATATTTATTATAAATAATTTAATATATATAAAATTCAACACATATATAATCAACCAAAACCAAAAGTAAATTTACAATTTTTAAAATACTAACCATTTTATTTATTTTCATAGATATATAGCGTTGTCTAATATGGAAAAAATTATATCTATATATATATATATATATATATATATATATATATATATATATATATATATATATAATGAGATGTGAAACATTATAAATGGACTAAATTTTAAGTATAATTTGTAATATTTAAAAAAATTAGTTGTCCAATTGCATGAGTCCCATGTGTGATTTTTTTGTAAGTTTATTATGTTTAAATAATTTTAGATTATTTAATTAAATGGATTAAATTTTAATTATACTTTTATATATTTAAAATAATTACATGTTAACAAATATTATTATTTTTGCTGGTTTCGTAATTAAAATATATTTAACCTTTTTTGGTTAAATGTATATATAGAATTGAATTTATTTTTGTGTTATTTAAGGTAGAATCTATTTATTTTTTAATATTTTTTTTTAATTTATTTTTTTTTCTTTTAAAAAAGATTTTTTTAAACCTATTATGAATATTTTCTGAATTAAAGTTGGAAAAATTATATTTCAATATAGACAAGTCAATGAATATAATTAAAATATATTTAAAAAATAACTTAAAACAATATTATTACTTAAATCACAATAATCTAAGTAATTAAATATCAATAAAATTGAAGCTTTTTATATATATGAGATAAATTTTATAAAAGTGAAAGAAATATATTTATATGTAATATTTTTATTAAAGGAAAAAAAATTATTATTTAATATTGAAAAATTACCATCAAATTATGTAATTATGAAAGCTTAATCTTTAAAATATATATGTAATGATATAATATATTACAAAATAACAAATATATAAATTAAAAAATATATTAATAAGCTCCAAAATTTTATTGCCAGTATCATTTGTGGTTGAAGTATGATATCAAACACGTACTTATTGGAATAAATTTTTAAGATCATTCTTGTTGGGATGTTTAATATTATAAGATAGTAATTGATTTTCCATCATCTTGAAGAACTTATTGTGTGATGAAATAGGTTAGGGATAGTTAAAATAAATAGGTAAAGATGGAATGGATAGAACAGATTCTCCTAGACTTTCATCCGAGAAACTAGAAACATTGATGTAACATATACTACATTAACAATCCTATAGTAAAAAATATATATTTCTTATCTCTAATATGAAAAATATAAAACACTTGAAGTTATTTTTGTAAAAATACCAAAATTTTAATGGTTTTCTATAGTATCTATAAAAATAGAAATGAGCTTCACCCACCTACAAGTATTCGACCCCAAATATTCGACTCTAAATTTTCCCAAGTTGTCGGGCCCTCTGATTGTGGAGAGGTAACAACTCAAACTTGTGATTCGAACAAATGTATTTTTTCTATGTGATCATGTTATTAGTACTCTGTAACCACTATATGAAAATTACCATAAAAAAAAAATAACATAACTAAAAACATTACACTATAGCATTACAATAAAAATAAACATACCCAACTTACATTTGTTTGGGGTTCCATTACATTTTAACTATTGACGCAACATATGTCACTACTATCATATGAAAATCTTACCATTATGAATTTTGCATAAAAAAATGCCATAGTATATATTACATTATCAAATCCATGTGAACATACATCCTGTGATCAGATTTACGCACCTATTTCCATGTATATACCAATATTAAATTACTTGTACTTTGAATCACTATTTTGATTCCAAACCTTATATTTATATTAATTGTTAGTACATTATTTGATATTTCAATCTTGAAGGTTATAATTCCATGTTTAATTGCGACCTTGGTTACTGAACTGCCTTGATTATGGCTTTGAACAACTGTATTGGTAGCGGGCTTATAGTTGTCCCACATGTTAAGTCTTAAGGAGACAGATTACCGTCAATCTATGGGAACCATAGATCGAATAGTCTAGACGAGGGCTAGGTTGGTTACGATAACCACCCACCTACACCTCACCTTCCAGATCATTCTTTCGCTCCTGCTCCAACGCATCCAACTCTGCAAGTTATATGGGTGCCTCAGACAGATTTACTAGTCCTCCATGTTTTCTGAGGGTGTTAACCCAATACCTTATTGCCACTATGACTTGCTGCAGACAAATTTTCTTCTTGATTGTCTTATGCATAGGATTTGTATCGTTTTTACATTTTTATGCCAGGTTTTCATTTGTTATGAATGTTATGCTTACCTAAGCTATTGTGAAATTTTCCCCTGTGAGCATAAGACTCCGATCTCTTCCTGCTTTAGGTATGTCGCTCCATTTTTCAATGTTCATTATTCTGTTTGAAATTTTGAATTTTTTGGTTTCGATGGCTAACTGCGATAGGGTATCACCGACTGAGTTTTCTTCATTCATTGGTTTATCTTGCCCATGGCAAGAGCAGTCGAGTATCTCTGTGCGGCCTCCTTCTTCATTCCAGATAAGGGTTGCATATTTGTTCTCTATAGAATGGTCAAACAAAGGTATCCAAGTAGAAACCTAATGCTCTTTTCCTGATACGGTCTAATAGCATTCAAAATCATTGTTCCTATCATTATTTGTTTATGTTAATTCATAAGTTTTTTCCAAGTCTTAATCCCCTTCCATGCCTGTCTTTTGGTTGCAGGTTTCACCTACACCAACATCATAAAGATGGTTATGGTTTGGTATAGCGGTATACAGGTAAGTTCCCAACAAACCCCCTGCGAAAACCTTCTTTTGCTTTTTATACTTGGTTCTAAGGGTTACACCCTCCCTATGCACAGGTACCACAAGAGTTTTTTCCTACTCCTTGCATGCAAGGCATATCTGAATCTTAACTTGATTGAATATTTTTGGCATGTTGAGGTTTATGTTTTATTATAACCTAAAAAATTATGAACCCCAGATTTATTAGAATAATTAAGGAAAATCCTTTCTTTAAGTTCGAAGGCCTCTACGCCATGTATCAATTATAAGGATGGATGTTATACTTGTTTTATTTCCCCTTTATTTCATCTCAAATATTTTTCACTAATTTCACACAGAACTTATGAAAGGATTTTAGAATTTTTTTGACGTATTCCCTTCTATCCGGTAATAATGTTTTGATTATCTTACGGTGAGCAAAATTTTTTATGGAGGTCTGGTTGTTTCCCCACCTAAGGGTTTTATTATTAAACATAAATTTGTATCTTCTTTTATATATAAATTTGTTTGGCTTTAAGCCTTTACATGAAGATTCTCTTTATCTATTTATATGATTAGAATAGCTTCGGTTTATAAGCGTTTATTGTTGTTCTCTTTTTTCAACAATTATTATTTTGAGATATTTTCTATTTCATACTCCTAGTCAAAGTGTTTATCATATGTTTAAAAATTCTTGGTGGAAATGGCTAGAGGACCATGACTTTTACGTTGTTACCACAGGGTTTGGCTCTAAACCTCTAAGCCTGTACATTCTAAATTTTATAGTTATTAACTCTCTCCAAATTCTATGGTCTTTGTAGATATTTGATTAACTTATTGTACTGTAATAGAATATGTGGAATAATCCTATTCCATGTAGTAAGTAGTTGTATAAATATTTCACCAGTTCCTGTTAATCTCAAATAAATTAATCTATTTCCTGTACAGAGTCTGAGTTTCGTAACTTCTAGCCATTAATAATTTCAAATTATTCTAATTATTTAAATTTCACTTTCATAATTTAGCCATACTATTCTTTTAAAGAAAGAAAGAAAGAAACTCAGTTTTATGCACTTTCCATATTACAAATATGATAAGAAAAAATAATAGTAGAAATACCTCCTACATATTCTTCTTGTTCTTTCTATCTCTTGAACTATGAGAAAGGAAACACATAGAATATTTATCTCATTATTTTCCTACCTGAAACTGATGGCTTCCCCCAACCTTGAGAGAATCAATCAGGTCCTCCATTCCCCGTGTGCTCCGCACTATATTCTTATGTAGTATATATTTAACAGAAGAAAGGCCTCAAGAACTTAGTCCAACCTATGCTTCCTTTGGGTTAGAGATCCATTGGTTTTGCTACTAGCTCTCAACAACTCATTCTAACAATCTATTGCTAACCCCCATCATTCTTCTTGAACATAACCACTTACCCCACTCACTATTTCCATTTTATCCCTTTGTGAAAGGTAATTGTCAGAAACTGTCTCTACCTTTTTTACTCTAGAATCTTGAATTCATTTTACCATTCAGTCAATTAATTTTACTAAGGTTACTTTATCAATTTTATATACGAAATAAACTCAAGTTTTATTAACAAATAATCATATTTGTTAATTCTTAATAATTCAAATGTATTATAAGAGTCTGTCAACCATAGTAAAAATAAAACATGGTGATACATCTTGCCCCTCTAAGGTAAACATTGTCCTCAATGTTACTTTATCATTGAAATTATTCTAGAATATGCCTCTTGAATGAAATTTTTATCCTCCCAGGTAGCCTCCTCTGGGCTAAAGTTCTTGAATTGCACCTTAACTTTGGGGATGACTCGCCTCCAGAGCATTATTTCTCTCTAATCGACAATACGCTGAGGTTCTACCAGAAACTCGTCGTTCGGTTCTACTTGCAGATAAAAATAAAAATTTTAATTAGTTCCAACAAGAACCTTTCTCATTTGAAAATCATAATTTAATCATGACTTACATTTATACTCTGCCATTATATCACATTCTTAGGGTCATGTATGTATCATTTCAATAGTGATACATGGAACACATTATGTACCAATATATGACTAGGAAAAGGAAATCGATAAACCACCAAAAATATTCATTTCAAAATTTGGAATGGTCTGCAATACCTAGGAGCCAATTTGGCACAAGTACTTCACCTCAAAGTACTCCTCTTTGGTTTAGTTCTTACACATACATGGTCACCCACCACAAATTCCCTGAAGGTTCTCTTTTGGTCTGAATATATCTTTTTCCTGTCTTGAGTTTCCTTGAAGTTCTGTCTAATTTTTCTCACCTCAAGCTCCATTTCCTCCAGTATGTTTGGTCCAAGCATAAATTCCATGGAAAAGAGAAAAACGTCTCTTTCTTGTTCGTGAAAGCCCGTGAATCTTACGTGTTGATGCAGTTAGAGATGGTGTTGTATGAGGACCACTATACGATTAGTTATGGAGAAGTATAGTCACTACTAGACATGTTATGCCTACATCCCATTTCATGCTATTCTGTTTCATTTCTCCAGCCACGGATATATAATTGCCACATCCCCACTAGTTATTTTGCCTCACATTTCTATTTTTTTATTTTATAGATTACGAGTATCGGTTATTTCTGAATATGTTAAGGGAACTTGTTAACTATGACGATGGCATGGAGAGAGATATTTCTTATTACATTTATGTGTTTTCTTTATTCTTGCGTTGGAGGTAAAATTCTCAAATTTATTTTTTCGATTGATTGTTTCAGATTTGTATACTACTAATGTTAATTAATCTTCCCTAAATTAATGAAATCAACAGATTCACCTATGCCTTATAAGACGATAAATGTGGTGAACAAATGTGCATTTCTGATGTGGCCTGCAACTGTGGGGTCAACTAAAGTTTCTCCTCCTGAGATGATGAAAGTGAAAGTGGAAGCAGGGGAGTCATATTCATGGAAGGTAAATTCGTTATGGTTGAGACCCATTTGGGGGAGGATTGGTTGTGTGTCAAATTCCCATGGAATCAGAGGTTGCGATTCCAGTGACTGTGGAGGAAAGCTACAATGCAAAGACAAGAGTGAGAGTGAAGACCATATCAGGGCAATCATAAAGTCTCTTGTAGCAATCACAGCGAAATGTAACAATATATGTAGCATAAAATAAAGTCTCTTGTTGGTAGTTGATATAGGCCTTTTTAGAGGTGATTCAGAACTGGTCAACAAAGCTTTGAAGTTTATAAAAATCGGACTAGACCTTACTATCACCCTCAAAATATGAAGACTAAGAAGATGGAAAATATGATTCAAACTTAATGGGATCAAAAACTACTTCTGAGAGGAAATACTTTAACTTGGAATTGAATAAAGTTAACTCAAATTTGAGATAAAAGGATAGATCTTCAGGAGCAACCAACCTTGTAGGAAAATATGTGGATCTTACTAGTGTAGGTGTACCTTTTTTTATTTTTTCAGACTGTGGCCTTTGCTTTCTCAATATCCTCTCAGGGTCATTAACTATTGGTGAAGGATTGGGATTAGGATTGTACTTTGTATGACTTTTGGGAGCTAGTGTTCTTATCAATATACACTTTGACTCTAAATGACTAAATCATCCTTATTTTAGTGCTAGCACTTGTCACCCATAGTTCTAGAATTCAATGAACTATAAGAAATATCCCAAGGGATGATTTGAAACTTGTTCCCTCACAACGACTCCAAAATGTTAGAGCTCCTTATTTTCAAAGTGTTGAGAAAGGAAACCAAATAGATAACCATAGAACAACCTTTGAATTGGTATCTAGCCCTACCAAATCAGAGAGGGGTCTCTCAAAATCAACCTCAGAGCCAATGGAAGTGACTGGAGAGTAATAGGGTTTTAGGCTAGTTATGAACTCAATAGGGTTTTGATTAGGGTTCGTTGGATAAGAAGCACAAGGTCTAGGAATTAAGCCAAGTATTCCAAAAGATCAGTTGTGGACATATAATGGGGCTATATATCTATAACTAGTGACACAAATTGAAATTTTTATTATTGTGTGGTGAGGAGTAAATCATGTAGGAGTAAAATGAGCATACACGTATGAATTCATTTGTTTAGAGGATAAATCACCTATATGAAAATATAAGACAAAGGAGAGAATTTGAGGCAATGTATTTTGTTTAAAACCTAGGAGATTAACACAAGAATAATATAGATGGCTACTAGAACTACTTAATCATCAAACACATAACGAAAAATAGAGAAAAATAGTGTCACTAACCATATCACAAGAATCCCATAAAAATAGATGCAACTACCTGTATTATTTCTGTCGAAATCAAGTACACCAGTTCAAAAATGTGTGAGCTACTTGTTCTTCACTTTATAAAGGTGAATCATGTCTTCTAAAATGTGATTTCTTTTTCATGGTTTCAGTCTGCACTACTTCTTCAATAATAACCTCCTTATATAGTGTCACACCCCCAAATTTCACACAGAAATTTTTTTTTTTTTTCTTCTTCAAGAATTCAGGCTTTTAAGCATAGGTTTATTATGAAATTCTAATTCTCTTTACCATGATACTTTTCATCATAACATCATGACTCAAATAAACCCTCTATCACTTCTTCTTACCTTATTTTATTCTAGCTCCAAGTGTGGAGATATTTTATATGATTTTATTTTCTATAAAGGTCTCGTATAACCTCGAGAATTAACCTTTGACTTGATTGTCACATATATCACTTAATATTTAATCTATAATTAACAATACAGTCCATTAGCATGTATTATATACTATGGTTTGAATGGGATTTTGCCTAAGAGCATTCTCGACCCTTCCACTATACATAGCCACGACTTTTCCACCATGTATATTTCTATAGACTTGGGGTGTCGATTTTTGATATAGTTCAATGTACATGTTATTATGAATGGACTCTTCTATGCGTTTGGCATTAATATTCACGTCTGGATTGATATGACAACATATCATTGTACATAAGATTTTTAATCGAATTTTAGATATGGAACTGGATTTCGTGATCATCCTACACGTAAGGCGTATAATCCCATTCGATTTGGGTTTATGTGTTCATAGCTGTGCTGTCAACCTTATCCACGTCAGATGCCATGGTAAGTAGGTTGGCATTGTATGGTTTATATTATTCTCCGTACCCCTTCGTTCGTTTACGTGGTAGATCCACGTCGATGTGGCTTACTCGGCTTACTTAGTTTACATCACTCCCGTCTGTATACGCACAGGACACATTGAATTTAATTTGGATCTACACCCCATTAATGTTATACGACAGTTTTAAATTTCTCCTGCCAACCCTTCGATCTGTGTCTTGGGCTTTTACGATTTCGCCAAGTGGACGATGGCGATGATTTCAGATTAGGGTTCAGGTGTCTGTCGAAGAATTATATAAGCCTTTGGTGTTGAGTTGAGACGGTTTTCCGCGTTAATCAGTCGGTTGTACACCTCTGCGTCTGCAAGGTTCTATTTCTTCAGAGGGTTTGATATTCTCAGTTTACGGAGAAAATTCATGGCGTGCCTATTCCACCACCACAATACCAGGTAATTACTTATGCATTCATTTTTCCCTATCGTATGATTGAAAGATCAAGAATGTTACTCTTAACTTGCCATACGTCGGTTCTGAGGATATCCTCGGTTGTTCATACGATGAATGCGTTTTGTTTTGAGGATTTCGAGTTATACCCTCGGTGCAAAGTTTTGTTGTTTTCCATTACCAGTTTATTTTCGACCATACTCCTCGGTCGATTTCATAGAATGAGAACTAATTTATATTATGAATACTATGTAGCGTTCTTCGCGTCTCTTCAGGCGAATGACTGCTATTCAGTTGGTCGTTATGAGGTTGGTTTTTCGTCCTGTCTCTGCATACAATTATTATTTCCTCTTTTTACTATTCTAGGGAGTTTCATATTAATCCTAACTCTGTTATAATTTCTATTTCAGAAGCTCGTTGCACCCGATATTTGCGTTTCACAGGTAACGTCTTAATACCATGAGCATTTTCTTCATTCAATTGTTTTCCAACGATGGCACCGATGGCTAACTTCCATCTTGGTTTGAATTTTTTTTCCACAGGTAATCGAAGATCTCTTTGTACGCTTATGAAAGCAGTCCAGAGACCTTTCAAAGTTATGGATTTTAACCTAGGTCTCCTTGACATTTCAGGTCGGTACGCCTATGGGATTACTTCCCTTCTCCTGTTGCGTTGTTTCGTTGGGCGTCGAATCATTGTTCTCTTATGATTGTACGCAGTGTCTCTTGAGGAACGAGACTCTGTCAGAGTCGTATTTTTAATCTGTGTCGTTCCTATGTGGCGCTCTTTTAAATTTGTTTTACTGAGATAGGGGTTTCGAGTTTCATACCCTAGCCTGATAGGCTCAGCATGTATTATGATAATTTTGGACATACATATATACTCCATATTTTCTTATGTTGAATTCAATATACGACGCTACAGTGTAACTTTATATGGACTGTCTGAATCGTGTATACGATTACATACCATGGAATTTCGCTTTGTTTAGTTTTCTTGTCAGAACAGTAAGGGTATGTTATTTGGTTCTCGGTAACACTAATGTTGTTCCAGATTCCTCAGTTACATTCATCAGAATTTTCGGGAAGTCATATTAAATTTTATCTCTTCTTCTGATATATTTCGTTAATTATTTTCTGTGGCTAGATATCTCTACACTGGTACCAGTATCATATTTACAGTTCCCTCTATTCATGGTTACACTGAACTTATTTTCCATTTTCTGTCTAGGCATATAAATGGCATGCATGGAATTGTGAGTCCATTCTCATTTATACACATATAATTAATATGTATGAAGTACCAGGACTAATATTCTCCTTATTTTCTAAAGTTATATACATATATTTCTAATTGAAATTTTCTTTTCATTGTCCTATATCTATTTACAGCTCTTGCCTACCTAGATATCTGGTGGTAGTTATTTCTGTAGAGGTGGTCATGTGTTTGGAGTTCATTCCCGTTTCCTCTTGGTCAAGGGAAATAGTGGTTACATTAAATGTTAATGTGTATACTGTGGAAAATAATTCAACTCTTTGCTCTTTTACTTCTCAACTATTTAATCATAAATTCTGCACTCTATGTATTTCCTTTCTGGGCTATAATATTAGAGTAGTTTCATAAGGCCACTGTCTCTGTTAAATCTTTTTATAACTATTTAAATTCTTTCCTCTGCTATAATAAGTGTGGCTTACATGCAACCTTGTTGTTTTAGACCATTTAATTTTCTGGATTATAATGGAATGGTATGCTAACCCTGAGGTCAGTTTATAGATTCTCTCCTTCCATTCTTTCATACACAGTATAAGTTTCAATTCATTTCCTACTATTGTTCCAGTATAACATAGGGAATTCAATTTCTCTCTCTTGTAGATACATATTAAAATCATGCTAGGAAACAAAAGAAGATTAAAGCTAAGTCACAAAATTTTCCTGGAAAGAACTAAGTATCCTCAGATTTAAACCAACCTTTGTTTAGACTTTCTGTGGGATTCTACTTTACAGGATTTTTCTCTACAACCATACAGAATTATCAGGTTACTGCCTTATGATTAATTCTGTTAAATGTAGACTAATAAATTTAATACCTTAGAAACAAATTTTGTTTTTATATGTAGCCAATTCATACCATAATAAGCAGGAAGACAATTTAACTCAGAGACATACCACTCATGCAGTCGACCAACCTCCCAACCTTAGAGTCCTTCTGTCTCCCAGAACTCACCCCCGAGCTAATATCACCTCCTAGAACAGATCAACCTCTAATCTGTACAAGAGCAGCTTATTTAAGCTATTGTTCCCCAAAGCATGTTTCTAATTCTGCGTCCAGAATCTCAGGATGCTTTTCTTCCTGTTTGCCTAGGCTTCCCAATTTAGGGATTCTTTAAAGTTGTTTTATGCTTTTCCTCAGCTTTTCCATCTTTTTACCTCTTCCCAACTACTTTCCTCATCATTGGGGAAATTCAGATTTTTCCTCAAAAATCTAAATTTAAAACTTACTTTCTTTCAAGGATTTTTGAAAGATTGTGGGGAAATATTTTCCTCATCCATCCTCATAGATTTAGCAAGTGATCTCATCATCTCATTTTGGTCAATCTGCACCACATTATTTTATTCATTTCCTCATTTAAATGTTTAATTACATTCACAAAATAATTATCCTTTGGGGTCCACTCCCCTTAGGATTAAAGTTCAAGTATCTAACTTTGAAATTCAATCACATGAATTTGGGGTGTTACATATTCCCCCTCTGAAAATAAACACTGTCCTCGGTGTTGTTATTCAACTACTAGAGTTCATTTTGCAAATAAAAATGGATATTTTTCCATCATTTCAGTTTCTTGTTCCCAGGTTGCTTCTTCAGCAGTAAAGTGCTTCCACTGCACCTTTACTCTTACTACCGTTCTTCTTCTCAATTCAATTTCTTCCCGCTCCAATATTTGAAGCGGTTCTGGCAGAAACTCCCCTTCTGGTTCCACCTGTACAACATTCCAATCAACTATGTGAGAAGCATCATGCACATATCTTTTTAACAATGAAACATGAAATACATCATGAACTCTAACATGGGGTGGTAAGGCCAGCTTGTAAGCCACTGGTCCCACCCTTTCTAATACTTCAAAAGGAACACAGTATCTAGGGGCCAATTTTGCACAACTCCCAGCATAAAGGGTGCTCTTTTTGGGTTTAATACGCAAATACACATGCTCCCCCACTTTCAATTCTTTGTGCATTCTTTTCTTATCCGCATAATTCTTCTGGCGATCTTGTGCTGTCTTGATGTTTCATTGTATCTGTTTGACAATTCTTTCCATTTCTTGTAAAGCATCTGGTCCCAACATTATTTTATCTTCTGGCTGACTCCAGCTCAAAGGAGTACGACACTTCCTTCCATACAGTGCCTCAAACAGACTCATTTTGATGGAGGATTGGTAGCTATTATTATAGGAAAATTCAGCTAAATGTAAGTAATCTTCCCACTTTCAGGGTCTATCCATCACATACATCCTCAGCATGTCCTCCAAAATTTGATTAGTTCTTTCCGTTTGACCATCGGTCTGAGGATGGTAAGCAGTGCTAAAATTCAATTTAGTGCCCATACCTCCAAATAACCCTTTCCAAAAGGCTACTGTAAACTTAGCATCCCTATCAGAAACAATCACCTTAGGAACCTCATGGAGCCTTACTACCTCCTTCAGGAACACATTCGCTACTTGAGTTGTTCCAAAGGTGGATTTCACTAGTATAAAGTGAGCAGCTTTGGTTAGAGTGTCTACTACTACCATTACAGAATCATGCTGGTATTTGGTTTTGGGTAACCCTGTTATGAAATCCATGGAAACTGTGTCCCACTTCCATTCTGCAATGGGTAAAGGGTTTAGAAGGTCGGCAGGATGCTGATGTTCAACTTTGACTAGTTGACATTCCATGCATCTACTTAAATATTCTGCTACATCTCTCTTCATTCCTAGCCAGAACAACTTCGTTTTCAGGGTCGTTAACATTTTCTGATACCCTGGATGTCCTGCGTAAGGTTTTTTGTGGTACTCATCCAAAATTTCCCTTTTTAAGGACTCTACATTGGGAATATAAAATCTGTTTTTATAATAGATCAGCCCTTTTTGGTTTTGAGTGAAATCAGTTTTCTCCTTTCTCCGTAATTTCACCAGAAGAGTTTCATAAATTGGGTCTTGGTTTGCTGCCTTATTCACCAAATCTTCTACATCAATCTGAGCACTACTTCCAATATTATTGATATTTTGACAAGCATTTTTGCTCAATGCATCAGCAACTTTATTTTCTTTCCCTCTAATATGTTTTATGTCCATATCAAATTCACTTAAAAAGGACAGCCATCTGGCTTGTCTGGCATTCAAATCAGTTTGGGAAAAGAAATATTTGAGACTAATATGATCAGTCATCAATGTAAATTCTTTTCCAAGAAGATAGTGCCGCCACATTTTCAAAGCATGAATAACAGCTACTAATTCTAAATCATAGGCAGTATAATTCTGTTCATGTATCTTCAGTTTCCTAGATTCATAGGAAATAACTGAATTTTCCTGCAAAAGAACTCCTCCCAATCCTTCTCTACATGCATCCGTACATACCACAAATTCCTTATCAGGATCTGCAATCTTCAGTATAGGGGCTGTAGTAAGTTTCAGTTTTAATTGGTCAAAACTGTTTTGACATTTTTCGGTCCATTCAAACTTGACACCTTTCCTTTGTAAGGAAGTGATGGGATGTGCTATGGCAGAAAATCTCTCTACAAATCTGTGATAATAGCCTGCAATCCCCATGAATGATCTCACTGCTGAAACATCAGCGGGTACAGGCCATTCTTTTATAGCCTTTATCTTTTCAGGGTCAACAGCAAGGCCTTGTTCAGAAATAATATGACCGAAGTATTGGATCTTATCTTTATAGAACTCACATTTGCTAAACTTGGCGTATAGCTGATTTTCCTTCAGATTTTGCAATACTATCCTTAGGTGTTCTTTATGTTCCTCCTCACTTTTTGAGTAAACTAAGATATCATCTATGAACACAAGAACAAATTTATCCAAGTACTTGTTTAACACACTGTTCATTAGGCACATGAATGTGGCAGGGGCATTTTTCAAACCAGAAGGTAGGACTACAAATTCGTAGTGACCATACCTGGTTCGAAAGGTTGTTTTGCTGATGTCTTCTTCTTTAACTCTAAGCTAGTGATAACCAGTTCTTAAGTCAATTTTCGAAAATACTGAAGCTCCTCTCACTTGATCAAAAAGATCATCAATTCTAGGCAAAGGATATCTATTTTTAATGGTCAACTTATTCAGTTGACGATAATCAATGCACATCCTGAAAGTTCCATCTTTCTTTTTCACGAACAGCACCGGTGCTCCCCAAGGAGACACACTCGGTCTGATATACACTTTATCTAGAAGTTCTTGTAATTGCATTTTCAGTTCCATAAGTTCAGGAGGACTCATTCGATAAGGTGCTCGGGAGACAGGTGTTTCTCCCGGCACCAGATCGATTGAGAAATCAATCTCTCTTTTGGGGGGAAGATGAGGGATTTCCTTTGGAAAAACTTCCTTGAATTCTCTTATTACTGGTACAGCATCCAGTAATTCTTCTTCAGTTTTCTGTTCTGTTTCTTCCACATGCACTGCATAAAATTGGTGTCCTTTTCTAGCCTTTCTTTTTAATTGCAATGCCTAAATTTGTCTTACAGAAATAGGTTTTTGTTTCCCTTTGAGAATAAAAGGTTTCCCTTCCTCATCTACACAATGCAAAGTCTTATCCCAGCAATTGATTAAGGCTTTCTTCTTTTCCAGCCAGTCCATTCCTATCAGTAGATCATAAGACCCTAAGGGTAGAATGTTCAACTTCACTTCTGTTCGAAACTCATTTAATTGAATTTCTGTTCTAGGCAGTTTATGTGTTACCTTTCTTTTAGTTCCAGTGGCCAGCTGTACCAACCATGATTGTTGAAATTTTTCAGTTTTTAAGTTACATTTTTCTACAATCTTAGGACTAATGTAACTCAAAGAAGCACCTGGATCAATCAGAATAGTAACAGATAGGTCATAAATCTTACCCTCCATTTCCACCATGGTTGCTTGATGTTCTGCTTGCCGATTTTCCAGGGTTGCACTGATAGTTGGTATATTTCTGGCTATATCATTTACTGTTGTCGCTTCTCGATCTCTCGTGAGCATATGAATATTTCGATGAGGGCAGTCACTCAAAAGATGGGGTTCTCCACAGCCCCAACATTTCAAGGGCTCCTTCATTCTGACTATCCCCTCCTTTTTACTGTCTCCATCTATTTGTTTTGAAGCCACTTGAGACTGGGCAGTTTGACTTTCTTTGGGTTTATTAAACCTTTCCCGCTGATGATCTCTTCCAAAATTCTTCAAATAGGATGGTTTCTATTTCCTCCCTTTGAATTCATTCTTATTTACCTAACTTTTCCCTTGTTCAGTTTTTCCTTTGAACTATTGGTAACATAATCTATCTTTTCTAACAGCTTCGTCCATTGTTTTTAGGTTGTCAAACTCAATTTTCTCTTTGTATACAGCAGGCAAACAATTCAGAAACCTCTGTACCTTTGCCTTTTCTTCCCTTATGTAAGGTACATATCTCAGTAGATCGGTAACTTTAGTAACAAACTCATCGATAGTGAGTTTTCCCAATCTAAGCTCATGAAATTCTTTTGCTTTGTCATCATGGTAACGCTCATTCAAGTAGCGATTCTTGAATTTAGCCTGGAAATCTTCCCAAGTAACTGTGTTTTCATCAATGGCATGCACCATCTTTGTCTCCTCCCACCACAGGGTAGCCTTACCTTGTAGCTGGTAGACAGCTAATCTGGCCTTCAGATTGCTTTCATATTCATAAACCTGGAAATACTTAATCATATTCAGCAACCAGGCTTGAGCATCTTCCTCCTTCTCCCCATCATAGGAGGGAGGTTTGATTTTCTGGAATTCCCCTTGTAAATCCTTTTTCTACTTATTCTGATGCCTAATAGCATCTTCCTCATCAGATTCATCAGTTTTCCTCTTTCCGGAACCTTCGCCTTCCTGGCTATTCCGTGAGGTTAATTCCCTAATGAGCTTTTCCTGCTCCTCACTGGCTAATGACAATATGTCATTCTGGCTTTTTATCTCAGCCAATTCTTGTTGCAATTCCCGCAACATAGCCATCATGGCCACATTGGGATCTGGTGCATTTTCCTCACCACGCAGATCGACATAAATTTCACCACCTTCTTCCATTCTATCAGCCCACTGTACACTACATAGCACAGGTCAGTGAAAAGAAAAAACAAAAAACAAAAAACAAAAATTTTGTTACAACAATAACATTATACAGTGAGTACACAGCAACCGTGAGCACAATGTCACCAGCCCAGTTTTATAACTTGGGCTCCGATACCATTTGTCACACCTCCAAATTTCACACAGAAATTTTTTTTTTCTTCTTCAAGAATTCAGGCTTTTAAGCATAGGTTTATTATGAAATTCTAATTCTCTTTACCATGATACTTTTCATCATAACATCATGACTCAAATAAACCCTCTATCACTTCTTCTTACCTTATGTTATTCTAGCTCCAAGTGTGGAGATATTTTATATGATTTTATTTTCTATAAAGGTCTCGTATAACCTCGAGAATTAACCTTTGACTTGATTGTCACATATATCACTTAATATTTAATCTATAATTAACCATACAGTCCATTAGCATGTATTATATACTATGGTTTGAATGGCCTTTTTCCTAAGAGCATTCTCGACCCTTCCACTATACATAGCCACGACTTTTCCACCATCTATATTTGTATAGACTTCGGGTGTCAATTTTTGATATAGTTCAATGTACATATTATTATGAACGGACTCTTCAATGTGTTTGGCATTAATATTCACGTCTGGATTGATATGACAACATATCATTGTACATAATATTTTTAATCGAATTTTAGATATGGAACTGGATTTCGTGATCATCCTACACGTAAGGCGTATAATCCCATTCGATTTGGGTTTTTGTGTTCATAGCTGCGGTGTCAACCTTATCCACGTCAGATGCCATGGTAAGTAGGTTGGCATTGTATGGTTTATACTGTTCTCCGTACACCTTCGTTCGTTTACGTGGTAGATCCACGTCGATGTGGCTTACTCGCCTTACTTAGTTTACATCACTCCTGTCTGTATACGCATAGGACACATTGAATTTAATTCGGATCTACACCCCATTAATGTTATACGACAGTTTTAAATTTCACCTGCCAACCCTTCGATCCATGTCTTGGGCTTTTACGATTTCGCCAAGTGGATGATGGCGATGATTTCAGATTAGGGTTCAGGTGTCTGTCGAAGAATTATATAAGCGTTTGGTGTTTAGTTGAGATGGTTTTCCGCGTTAATCAGTCGATTGTGCACCTCTGCGTCTGCAAGGTTCTATTTCTTCAGAGGGTTTGATATTCTTCGTTTACGGAGAAAAGTCATGGCGTGCCTATTCCACCACCACAATACCAGGTAATTACTTATGCATTCATTTTTCCCTATCGTATGATTGAAAAATCAAGAACGTTACTATTAACTGGCCATACGTCGATTCTGAGGATATCCTCGGTTGTTCATACGATGAATGCGTTTTGTTTTGAGGATTTCGGGTTATACCCTCGGTGCAAAGTTTTCTTGTTTTCCATTTCCAGTTTATTTTCGACCATACTCCTCGGTCGATTTCATAGAATGAGAACTAATTTATATTATGAATACTGTGTAGCGTGCTTCGCGTCTCTTCAGGTGAATGACTGCTATTTAGTTGGTCGTTATGAGGTTGGTTTTTCGTCCTGTCTCTACATACAATTTTTATTTCCTCTTTTTACTATTCTAGGGAGTTTCATATTAATCCCTACTCTGTTATAATTTCGATTTCAGAAGCTCGTCAAACCCGAGATTTTCATTTCACAGGTAACGTCTTAATACCATGAGCATTTTCTTCATTCAATTGTTTTCCAACGATGGCGCCAATGGCTAATTCCCATCTTGGTTTGAATTTGTTTTCCACAGGTAATCGAAGATCTCTTTGTATGCTTATGAAAGCAGTCCGGATACCTTTCAAAGTTATGGATTTTAACCTAGGTCTCCTTGATATTTTAGGTTGGTACGCCTATGGGATTACTTCCCTTCTCCTGTTGCGTTGTTTCGTTGGGTGTCGAATCATTGTTCTCTTATGATTGTACGCAGTGTCCCTTGAGGAACGAGACTCTGTCAGAGTCGTATTTTTAATCTGTGTCGTTCCTATGTGGCGCTCTTTTAAATTTGTTTTACTGAGATAAGGGTTTCAAGTTTCATACCCTAGCCTAATAGGCTCAGCATGTATTATGATAATTTTGGACATACATATATACTCCCTATTTTCTTATGTTGAATTCAATATACGACGCTACAATGTAACTTTATATGGATTGTCTGAATCGTGTATACAATTACATACCATGGAATTTTGCTTTGTTTAGTTTGCTTGTCAGAACAGTAAGGGTATGTTATTTGGTTCTCGGTAACACTAATGTTGTTCCAGATTCCTCAGTTACATTCATCAGAATTTCTGGGAAGTCATATTAAATTTTATCTCTTCTTCTGATATATTTCGTTAATTATTTTCTGTGGCTAGATATCTCTACACTAGTACCAGTATCATATTTACAGTTCCCTCTGTTCATGGTTACACTGAACTTATTTTCCATTGTCTGTCTAGGCATATAAATGGCATGCATGGAATTGTGAGTCCATTCTCATTTATACACATATAATTAATATGTATGAAGTACCAGGACTAATATTCTCCTTATTTTCTAAAGTTATATACATATATTTCTAATTGAAATTTTCTTCTCATTGTCCTATATCTATTTACAGCTCTTGCCTACCTAGATATCTGGTGGTAGGTATTTCTGTAGAGCTGGTCATGTGTTTGGAATTCATTCCCTTTTCGTCTTGGTCAAGGGAAATAGTGGTTAGATTAAATGTTAATGTGTATACTGTGGAAAATATTTCAACTCTTTTCTCTTTTACTTCTCAACTATTTAATCATAAATTCTGCACTCTATGTATTTCCTTTCTGGGCTATAATATTAGACTAGTTTCATAAGGCCACTGTCTCTATTAAATCTTTTTATAAATATTTAACTTCTTTCCTCTGCTATAATAAGTGTGGCTTACATGCAACCTTGTTGTTTTAGACCATTTAATTTTCTGGATTATAATGGAATGGTATGCTGACCCTGAGGTCAGTTTATAGAGTCTCTCCTTCCATTCTTTCATACACAGTATAAGTTTCAATTCATTTCCTACTATTGTTCCAGTATAACATAGGGAATTCAATTTCTCTCTCTTGTAGATACATATTAAAATCATGCTAGGAAACAGAAGCAGATTAAAGCTAATTCACAAAATTTTCCTGGAAAGAACTAAGTATCCTCAGATTTAAACCAACTTTGGTTTAGAATTTCTGTGGGATTCTACTTTACAGGATTTTTCTCTACAACCATACAAAATTATCAGGTTACTACCTTATGATTTATTCTGTTAAATGTAGACTAATAAATTTAATACCTTAGAAACACATTTTGTTTTTATACGTAGCCAATTCATACCATAATAAGCAGGAAGACAATTTAACTCAGAGACATACCACTCATGCAGTCGACCAACCTCCCAACCTTAGAGTCCTTCTATCTCCCAGAACTCACCCCCGAGCTAAGATCACCTCCTGGAACAGATCAACCTCTAATCTGTACAAGAGCAGCTTATTTAAGCTATTGTTCCCCAAAGCATGTTTCTAATTCTGCGTCCAGAATCTCAGGATGCTTTTCTTCTTGTTTGGCTAGGCTTCCCAATTTAGGGATTCTTTAAAGATGTTTTATGTTTTTCCTCAGCTTTTCCAGCTTTTTACCTCTTCCCAACTACTTTTCTCATCATTGGGGAAATTCAGATTTTTCCTCAAAAATCTAAATTTAAAACTTACTTTCTTTCAAGGATTTTTGAAAGATTGTGGGGAAATATTTGCCTCATCCATCCTCATGGATTTAGCAAGTGATCTCATCATCTCATTTTGGTCAATATGCACCACATTATTTTATTCATTTCCTCATTTAAATGTTTAATTACATTCACAAAATAATTATCCTTTGGGGTCCACATTAGAAAAATAATTACATTAAAGTTCAAGTATCTAACTTTGAAATTCAATCACATGAATTGGGGGTGTTACATATAGTCTTCTTTCCCTAGACCTAGTTTTCGGCTTAGACCTAGGCATCTCCTCTTCTGCTTCGAGAATAAATATGAACTTCTTACCTTTCTTGTATGTCCTTGAAATATATGTTCTAGGTTGAGTTTTTCTCACTGATGGCATGCTTGATGTTTTAGCTCCATGTGGTCTCGATGATTATGAAGGAGAGATTTGACTCTTTCACTAGTTAGAGATAGGTAAGAGAGAATCCGCCTCCAAGAAAACTTCCCATGGCAGGTTGATTTTTGTTATCTGGTGGAGGACTATCAATTTGACTAGATCATGATGAAAGATGCTTGCTTGATTATCTCTTCCTTCAAACTCCACCTTCTATTGTGTATTCAAGAACATTTTATAATGTTCTAAGTCTAAATCCCTTCCCTTGAACCAAATTTCACCTTGATGATGGATAGTAGCTGTTGAAGCTATGACATCTTCTAACACCTAAAATTTCACCCTTGCTATGATGGTGTGATCCTTCTTGAATTTAATGGAAAATAGGCTTGTTAAATCATGATGGTAACCTACCTCTTTCACCTTTAAACAAAACGCTAGGAAACCTCCATGCTCAAATGATTTTACAATAAATTTTGATGCATTGACCTCTTGCATATGACTTGGCTCATATCTAGAGATATCTCCTCCCTTATACCTCCTCCTTTCACTAGTCTTCTCTAGTTTTATAGCTTACATTTTCATATAAACCCCTAGTTTTAAACAAGAAATAACGAGGGATTTTTTGTGCAAAAAAGGGATAGAAGCACAACAACTTGAGGGAAGGGAATGGAGGGGATGGGGGGTAGGAAAAAGTCTAAAAAAATTATGGGAGGTAGGGATAGGTGTTAGGAACATAGTGAAAGTGGGATTTTCCAAAATAAGTGAGAAATAAGGGGAGAAAAGGGGAAAATACAGGCTTGTGCTAGAAACACAGCAATATGGTGGGTTTGATAAGGAAAATGGTGAATATGATGGAATACGAGTGTGGGGATTGATGGATAATTTTTGGTGAGTGTAATAAAAGATATGTAGACTAAAAAATATGGAAAATCCCTTTGAATTGAAGCTATATACCTTGTAAAGTAGATAATGCAGCAAGAAAGCACAACAAAACTCTAAGGATAGATTTCAATCAGTTATCTAAGGAAAATACTACATTGAGGGTTTGTTAAGCTTTCCTTACTTGTTTGTTG
The DNA here is from genome assembly GCA_034641835.2 of Pinus albicaulis. Classification (NCBI taxonomy): domain Eukaryota; kingdom Viridiplantae; phylum Streptophyta; class Pinopsida; order Pinales; family Pinaceae; genus Pinus; species Pinus albicaulis. The sequence continues at coordinate 908,221,029 of CM076576.1, read as the reverse complement.
AAGCTCTGAATAAAATGAGATGAAAAATAAACATTTCTTTCTTCCCTTCGGCCTCCAACTGAAAAGCGTATCAACCTCCTCCTCAAACGCAGTAAGCTAATAAGCAAGGGAAGTGATGATGAAATTAAAAATTCTGATGGATATGAAAGCTCTTCAAAGTGATGGGAAGGAGCTATAAGAACATGAAAGGATAAAATGAAGCTTTAAAGTGTGCTAATGCTCCTTATAACTTGAAAAATCCATTGTTGGCTTGATAATGGAGTGACATCATGATTACTTTTGACAAAAAGATTTTATGATGTGATTGGTATTGGAAGCATATTGTTCAATACAGAAGTGTTACATCTCCATGTGATGTAGATGTACCTTTGATTATTTTGATGCACTTTATTCTCTAAGTGCTAACTCTCATGATACTTTACTAATTATTCATGATTAATGAATTTAAATGGAATATGATGATCACACACAGAAGTTAATGAGTATTATTATTGAATAGACCAACAAGACACTCACGAAAATTTTATGATCAACCTTATGACACCATGAATGTTTCTATTCAAATTCTAAATAATGAAACTTGATGAAGGAAACTAACATATGGTGACTCAATGACTCGTGAAATTGATTTCAAATTGACCTTGATGAACATGACATATGATGTATTATGAGAGTAGCATTACACCTAGAAAATGACTTAGGACCATTTGAAAACCAAGAGACATGTCAAATTTTATTTGAAAATTTAACAATTTGACCATAAGACTCTAATTACAGTGTAAAGATTAATTTGATCAGTATGAATATTAGACACTAATAAGTACAAACAATTTTCCATGTACTAGTGGAATATTTAGTAGCTATTTTTTTTCCTGCTTCCTCGCATGGCACCCCAAGTTAAGGAGTTACGCGGAATGATGCCAAGATATACATATATTCGGTCTGATATTCAGGAGTATAATAAGTTAATCTATAATATTTAACACCATATTTGAATTTGACACTAGCTTTAGTCTATGTTTTCATTGATATACATAACCCATTTATTAATAATTATTTGTCGTAAGGAGGAAGTATGCTTGACATGGATGGAATGTAAAAAATCATTTTTGACAGAAATATCCTAAAAAATATCCGTCCATTATTTGACAATAATATATGCTAGACAAACTCTCACTGTATAATTTTCTCTAAAGATGACACAAATCAACATTTTCTCTTAAATTTCTTCTTCCATGGATTGACCGGAGTACCTTTGAGTGGTTAAACTAGTTCATGAATGAAATTATGGCAAAAAAATGACCTTTGACCATAATGGTGAGAAATTTCAATAGGAAAATACATATAAATATGTCAGTATGAGGAGATAATAATCAGTGAGAGAAAACTCATGAATAGGGTTAAAGTTTCATATTTCACAAATGATTTGGACATAATGTTGAATTATTTTTGGTTCTAGTTATGGGTAAATTGGTTCTAGTTATAAATAAATCGAAGACATCCTCATGGTCTTTATTCATATCCATCTACCTACATATTCCAAATATGAATGAAGTTAAAATTTTCAATAAACTAGGATATTATTAAGGTGGTACCTTCCGTTTCTTATTCACCGATCTGATCAACCCGATATGGAGAATTTTTGTTATTGATGATATTGGAAAAATCGTATTTATATATTCCTCATGGAAATTCTTTCCATTTTTCTATGAGAACCAATTCTCTTGTTCTTGGGGTTTCTGCAGTTGTAGAAACCAATGTGGGACGTGTTGCTCAAATCATTGGCCTAGTACTAGATGTCTCTTTTCCTCCATGTAATATGCTTAATATTTCAAATTCATTGACCGTTAAGGGTGAAGGTACAGTCGGTCAGGAAATTCAGGTTAATTATGAGGTAAAACAATTATTAGGAAATCATATGGTTAGAGTTGTAGCTATAAGTGCTAAGGATGGTTTGATGAGAAGAATGAGAGTAATTAAGACGGGAGCTCCTCTAAGTGTTCCAGTTGGTGGAGCTACCCTCGGATGGATTTTCAATGTTTTTGGAGAACCTATTGATAATTTGGGTCATGTAGATGCTCGCTTATAACATCTCTTTTTCATAGACCTACGACCACCTTTGGAGAGGTTGATACAATATTATCCATCTTCACAACATAGATTAAAGTAGTAACTATTTTAGCTCCTTACCATCATGGGAGAAAATTGGCTCTTACATATATATGTGTGTTTTTTTAAAGATGAAATGAGATGTGAAACATTATAATATAATTTTTAATATTTAAAAAAAATTAGTTGTCCAATTTCACGAGTCCCACATGTGAATATTTTTAGTTTATTTTTATTTTTAAATAACTTTAGTTTATTTAATTAAATAGAGTAAATTATAATTATAATTATTTATATCTAAAAGAATTACATATTAACAATTTTTATCATTTTTTCTTGTTTCGTACATTTTAGTTTAAAATAGATTTAACTTTTTTTTTAATGTATATGTATAATTAAATTTATTTTTGTGCTATTTAAAATGGAGTCTATTTATTTTTTAATATTTTTTATTTAATTTAATGTAACCACTATCTTAGCTATTGACAAATGGTTAGATTATTATTAACTATGAATTAATTATGATGGTTGTTTTATTTCAATTAGAATAATGGAACAAAATTAATTTTTGATATTGAATAAAGTATTTCTTGTGAAATTAGTTTCATGAGTAAAAATTGATGGTAAAAGTAAAACAAGATCTGGAGTTAGTTGAACAGAAAAAAAAAGTTCCACAGTTACCCAAAGAAAACTCTGGGATAAATAAGGAATTCTGAGGAGAGTTTGGGGTTCTATGTGAGAGAAAGAAAATCTGTCATTCTGAAAAGAAATTTTTTTCAAAGCAGACTATCCTCTGGAGTTGGATAATTTGACCGGATTGTCCCGAGTTCTCCTCCAGAATTACTGTTTCACTGGAGTTGGAGAATTGGACCGGATTGTCCCGAATTTCTCCTCCAGAATTATGTTTTCAACAAAGGCCCATTCTTGAAGAACGGGGGAGAATTGTGGGACGTAATTGCCCCAATTCGTGGAAGGGAGGCAACAAATACCATCAGTCGGATTTAGACCCAGATGAGTAAGATGCAATTAGTTTGTTTTCTTTAAAAAAAAAAAAAAACAAAAGCTAGAAGAAAGGTTGTTTCTGTTACAACTAAGATTGCCTGTGCTCAGTAGATCTTGTCTGTGGAAAAAAGGGATAAAGGTAGTAGTATTTATTGTTTTATAAAGGCAATAGCATTTATTGTTTTATTGTTCTAGTGATTTACAATAGAAGCAAGTTCGTTAAATCCTCTTTTGTACAAATAAATGGAATAGTAATTGAAACTAGAACTCTCTTTCCAGAAGAAAGTAGTTGGTAATATAGAGCAAAAAATTACCAAAGTACCGATTAGAAAAGTTTATAACAATGTAATAATAATTTTTTTTCCCTGAGCTAATACTGTAGGAGTAAATTATAAAAAAAAACAGAGAATGTAATGTCAGAAGGGATGTTAACCCATATTGCCTGAAAATCCAAGCTTCTGGGTAGGTTGCCCTTCTATCTATGATAGACACGGACAAACTGGTGGTCCGGACACCTGTAGCCTTCTTTTAAAAGAACAGGAATAATAGATTAACCCAGGTTTTTACCATAGGAACAGTGTTCGTCTTAGGTTCCAATCTTATTAACGGAAACATGAACAGAAAAGTCTAAGTAAATGATACAACAAAGAACCAGTGAGTTATCAACCTGAAACCATGCACCCTCATAAGTACAGAAGCATAGAGCACCGTAAATAGCTAATGCGGAAAACATATTCAATAACCCATAAATCATTACACCCATAAATCATTGCGACAGGAAATTACATAAGTACGCCTTATCACATTTTTTTTTATCAGTACTGGAACAGAGAAGACCGTCGAGATTCCACATACTTCACAAATTATCCATTTAATTCAGCCATAAACAAAGAAGAGGAACCAGTTAAAAACCAAACCGCTGAGGGTTATTACGACAGAATGTAGCAAGAAAAAAAGGAACACGGGTGACAAGCCCCGGCTAGTCAAATCACTGTAACATTTGTACACAGTATTTCTTAAACAATAGGGAACCTTAGAACGAAACCCTTCTAGAATGACGGAGCAAGAAATATTCTATTTCTACATACACCGTGAACCATGGCTAAAGCCTCATTCTAACATTCAAAATCAATGGCAACATTCGACGGCAGAAACGAGACTACAGGTCCGAGACCTGAGCGAACACCAAAACAAATTCCAGGAACTAAGGAACTCAGATGAGAGAAAATCCTAGGGTTCAACCCCGTCAATACAAAGGATACATGTAAATGGATGCAGGGATTAGGCTTCTCTCCTTGCAGATGAACCCGTGATAAATAATCAAAGAGCCCTGAACAGGTAGGAGCAAAGCGGACAATACCTATCCACAGTACAACACATTTGTTAGCAATAGAAAAACCTAGAAGAAGAAAACTAGGGGTGTAACCCTATCTTTATTATTGCATATAAGAAAACAGACAATGCTACTCGAAGTGAAAAATACCTGTAATATTTCAAGAAGCGGTTGAAGCCAAAATGAAGCGTGAACCATTTCTGCAGTAATTCCATAGGGCACTGTGAAAAAAGAAATAAAACAATAAGTATACCGCCCATTAGAGGTAGCCACAGAAGGGTAAATAGAAATTGTTGAAAATTTTAACAAACTCCCAATCAACTGAAATTTGAGGATCGAAATTTTGTTTAAACGTCGTAAGAAAGTTCGTGGAGGAAAGGATAATACCTGTAGTAGGGAGGAAGCTTCCCTGGAGGTCACCATTCTACCGATTACACGGGATAAACCATTGAAACCTGTCACAACCCTGAAACTAGCGGAAAATCGCCTCCATACCCTCCGACCGAAGCGCAACAATGAGACTATGGAATTGGTTATGCTTCCGAGGTCATTACCAAACCCTAGCACTTGTACGTTGTTGGATCAAGTCCCGATCGACGGTGGAGAGGGCGCCAGATGCAAGGCGGTGGGACAGAGTTGGATTTATAGAAATCATTCCACATCGAATCATATGTACAATAAAAACACCTTACAGAATTGAGATCACAAGTACGCAACAAATCATGGGGTCTCATTAAGGTTTGATGTCATGGCCGATATCAACTATGGTGAAGTACATAATAATAAACCTGAAGTAAATGATGAGAGCTAGAATCAAGCCCGAATCATAACACCGGTCAAGTTATCACTATAAACAAGCATTAATACAACAGAATAAAGTACCATGGGACGTGAGCAATGTAATATTCCAGCTAATTGAATTTAATAGACCATTAAATAAATGATGTCATTTCCCATAGTGTAAAGGTAGTAAATGTCCATAGTAAAATTTTTAAGGGTAAGTTTTCAAGCTATATGATTGTTACAAGTGGTATCAGAGCAGTGTTACAACGCTGGGACCCTAATGGGTCAACTGACGTTACATTGTATGTTATTCATGCACAGTCAGATATTTAGATGGAAAGACAAACGAGACGAGCACCTTCACAACCGCCACCTCGAAATTTCAGGGAGACTCAACCTTCACCAGAGGGAAACCCCGAAATGTGGGTTCAGTTGGGGATAGAACAACATCAACAGACTAACAGGTTGATTGAGGAACAGCAGCATCAGACTCACATTTTATTAACCACAGTGCAACAACTGCAGGAATAAATGGAGAGAGTACGAAGTGAAAATGCAAGAATGATGTAGGAGTAGGAGAGAATACTAAAGAGCCACTCTGAAAAGAAAAATCAAAGGATTGAAAAGCCCAGTGCTGACAAAGAATTCTAGGAAGGGAATGAACAGCAAACAGGTGGACAAGATGTTGGCCGAAAAGAAAGAAGTGTGTCTCAGCGAAGTAATCAAAATAGAAATTTTAATGAGGCTGAATCTGAAAACGAAACCGAGCAGAAGACAAAAAAAAAGCAAAGAGTGGAATTGTATGGAGAATTTAGAAAGATAAAACCACCTACATTCGATGGAGAAAAAGAAGAAGTAGCAGAGGCATGGTTGATTAATATGAATAAATACTTTCAGGTGTATGATTATGACAGTCATCTTAAGGCATGGCTATCCATCGACCAGTTAAAGGATAAAGCCACCTTATGGTGGGAAGAAGTGAAGAACATGCGGGGAATAGAGGATCAGGATGTGACATGGGATAAGTTTCAACAGTACTTCAAAGACAAGTATCTGACCGAGCGCTTTTATGATGAAATGGCTCGAGAATTTCATGATTTGAGACTAGGACAGTTGACTATGGATGAGTTTATCACTAAGTTCACATCGTTATTGCGTTACGTACCATACTTGAGAGATGAGAAAAATAAATTCCAAATATTTTTTAGCAGTTTACCCATCCATATGAAGGAACATATCGAGTTTGTAAATCCTAAAACAATGGATGAGGCCATTAGGAAGGCTAGGATGTCCTATCAGCAAGCTAAGACCAAAGCAGACTAGGGAAAAGGGTGGCAGCCAAGGAAAGAACACAGAAATAGTGCTGGTTTCAAAAGATGAAAAACCGGTAATTTTAAAGGCACAACTAGGAATTCAGTTAGAAGGAAGTTCGGTAGGAACCATCAGAGAGTAAGGTGGTATGTGTAAGACAAAACAGTTGAGGCTTCCAGTAAAGCTGAGCAACCTCAAAATCAGAGGCCACCTCTGCAGTGTTGGGGTTGTGGAGCAGCACACTACTATCGAGATTGCCCACATCGGGGTAAAATCGAAGAAGTAACCAATTTGCAGGAGGCCTCTACTGTGGGAGATGTTGCCCAAAACGTACCCAGAATTAATGCAGCATTGGAAGATCGGCAAGCAGATTTTCAGCCTACCATGATAGAGCTGGAAGGTAAATTGTTATCCCAAACTGTTTCTGTTTTGGTAGATCCAGGAGCAATTCTAAGTTATATAAGTCCTAAGGTAGTAGAGAGTTGTAAATTGCAAAGTCAAAAATTTAAAAATACATGGTTAGTTCATTTAGCTACTGGAGCCAAAAGAAAATTTAGCACCAAAATACCAGACTGTGCACTGCAAATCAGTGGACAACAATTAACAGCAGATTTAAATATTTTTCCCTTGGGATCTTATGATGTGTTGTTGGGTATGGATTGGTTGGAGAAGCATTGGACTCTCATAGATTTCAAGGAAAATATTATCTACCATAGAGATCAGAGTGGCAATCGCCAATAAATTCAAGGCATAAAGAAGCATGTACATCTGCGTCCAATTACAGCTTCCCAAATGGGAAAATGTATAAGGAAGGGATGTCAACTGTACGCTATGCAAGTTGGATTATCTGAGTCTAAGGACAAGGCTGCCATGTTGGAAGATATACCTGTAGTACAGGAATTCAAGGATATATTCCCAGAAGAAATACCAGGATTACTGCCAAGAAGAGATGTTGACTTTACAATAGAATTGCTGCCAGGAGCCTCACCAATTTCACGGACACCCTATCGTATGAGTGTGCCATAATTGACTGAATTGAAATGTAGCTTCAATAATTACTAGATAAGGGATATATTCGACCCAGTGTGTCACCCTGGGGAGCACCTGTATTGTTCATCAAAAAGAAGGATGAAACCATGCGTATGTGCATGGATTACCGACAGTTAAACAAGCTGACTGTTAAGAACCGATATCCCTTACCCCGTATTAACGATATGTTTGACTAGGCAAGGGGAGCTACTGTATTCTCAAAGATTGATCTGAGGTCCGGTTATCATCAGATCAGAATTAAAGATGAAGATATACACAAAACTGCCTTTCCCACAAGGTATGGCCACTATGAATTAGTGGTATTACCTTTTGGGTTAACTAATGCACCATCCACTTTTATGAGACTGATGCATAGTATTTTCCACCCTTATTTGGATAAATTTTTGTTAATCTTCATTGATGACATACTGGTTTATTCTAAGAGTGCGGAAGAACACAAGGAACATTTGCGAATGGTACTAGAGATGCTAAGGAAGCACCAATCATATGAAAAATGCAGTAAATGTGATTTATTCAAGAAAGAAATAAAGTATCTTGGACATGTGATATATGAAAAAGGTATAACAGTAGATCCAGAGAAAATCAGAACTATTATGGATTGGAAGGTGCCACAAAATGTGGCAGATATACGATCCTTTATGGGTCTCGCTGGCTATTACCGGCGATTTATAAAAGGATTCTCAAAAATATCTTTCCCTATTGCCTCTTTGCAAAGGAAAGGAAAAATTTTTAGATGGTCAAAAGAATGTCAAGACATTTTTGAAAAATTGAAGCAGTTATTGACATCCGCACCTATATTAAGCGTGGCAGATCTGAGTAAGGAATTCGAGGTTTGTACGAATGCATGCAAGGAGGGTGTTGGAGCAGTTTTATCACAAGAAGGAAAGGTAATCGCATATGAATCACGTAAGCTAAAAGATCACGAGCTACGATATTCAGCTTATGATTTAGAGCTGACCGTAGTGGTGCACGCTCTCTGGGTTTGGAGACATTATCTACTTGGGAAGAGATTTGTATTGAAGACTGATCATAGCAGTCTGACCAGCTAATTTAAAAAAGCTGATTTAAACTCTCTATAAGCAAAGTGGAATGCTTTCTTGAGCGAGTTTGACATTGACCTACAGCATGTAAAAGGAAAAGAGAACAAGGTCATGGATGCATTGAGTGTAAAACTGCATAATGTTTATGAGTTATATGTTAGCAAATTTGAAACCATATTTCTAGATCAAATCAGAAAAGAAGTAGACAGAGACCCTGAATATGAATTTTTGTGACAACAAACCAAAGAATTTGAAGAGCAAGGAGGGCAAGGGGATTATGAGATTAATCAGGATGGGTTGCTGATTTTTAAGAAGAGGATAGTCATCCCAAACAGAGTGGAATTAAAAACTATGGTACTAGACGAATATCATAGAAGCAATTATGCAGGACACCCTGGATATCAAAAGATGCTGACAGCTATAAGAAAGGATTATTGCTGGCTGGGCATGAGGAAGGATATAGCAAACTATCTAAACAAGTGTTTAGAGTGCCAGCAGGTGAAAGTATAGCATCGACATCCAGCTGGTTTAATGCAGCCTATACCTATTCCAGAATGGAAATGGGAGGTGATCTCATTGGATTTTATCACTGGATTACCAAAATCAAAATGAGGTAATGATTCCATAATGGTAGTTGTAGATTTATTAAGTAAGTCAGCACATTTAATACCTGTCCAATCCACCTATAAGACAGTGCAGATAGCAGATTTATTTATGCGTGATATCTTCAAACTGCATGGCATTCCCAAGACCGTTATCTCAGATAGAGATGTAAAATTTACCTCAGCTTTTTGGAAGGCACTGTTTACAGGATTAGGAACTCAAGGACATTTTAGTAATGCATATCACCCACAAACAGACGGACAAACTAAATGAGTAAATCGAGTACTAGAAGACATGCTGAGAATGTATGTTATGCAACAACCAATTAAGTGGGAGGAATATCTACACTTGATAGAATTTTCTTATAATAACGGTTACCAAGAATCGTTAAAAATGAGCCCTTTTGAGGCGCTTTATGGGTGGCAGTGTAGAACTCCCATTAATTGGAGCAGTCCTAAAACTAAACTCATGTTGGGACCTGACATGCTAGCGGAAATGGAAGCAGAGGTGAAGAAAATTAGACAAAATTTAAAAGCAGCACAGGACAGGAAAAAAGTGTACGCAGATAGAAAAATATCATACCGTGAATATGAAGTTGGAGATCATGTATATGTAAGAATTAAGCCAAAGAAGAGTACCTTAAGATGGGCATCTTGTGAAAATTTAGCAACCCGGTTCTGTGGCCCTTTCCAGATACTGGAAAGAGTAGGACCGGTAGCGTATCGCTTAGCTCTTCCTAGCCATATTCGGGTGCATAATGACTTTCATGTATCGTTATTAAAACGATATATCCATGATCCAAGACACATAATCCATTGGCAGAACATTCAGGTAGTGGGAGCATAATGGTTAAAAAAATAATAAGATGTTAAAGACTTATATAATTAACATAAGTCTATTGTGTGCAGGTAGAACCGGACGGAGAATTTTTGGTCGAGCCTCACAGTATTGTTGGAAATATGATGCAGGATGTTGTCCTTGATGGCAACCCACTGAATGAAGATAAAGACATGCGACTGTTGACATATGTTGTCCTTGATGGCAATCCACCTGATGAAGTTATTCTTGACTTGATGGACTTGGTAAATGATGTAAATCTGATGTGATATGATGTTTGTTGACAATATGATGCTGAGTGTTGTCCTTGAAAGGCAGCCCACTTGATGAAGATGACAACTTGCTGATGAAGTTGTGTATTTGATAGCATATGTCCTTGATGAAGAAATCGTGTATCTACTGCAGGTGTGAACAAAGGCGATAAAGGAATTCAGAATGTACTCAAAGTATGATGAAAAAGAGTATGTCTCTTGGTATACGCGGATTGGCCTAGGGGAAATAGCGTATGCACACGGAAAAGAACGTGCCAAGTCACGTATGAGCTAAAGCGCTCAAAAAGTGCAAATCTAGGGGCCCGTGGTATTGAAGGCTCATGGTATTGGTTTGGCTCATGGTATTGAAGAAGGCGCCCGTGGTATTGAAGGCTCATGGTATTGGTGCTCGTGGTATTGAAGGCTCATGGTATTGAAAAAAGGGGCTCATGGTATTGACAAAGGATAAACCTATATAAGGAGAAGAAATTCATTGTGCAAAAGATGAGAGTGGGAGCAAGATGTCTGAACTTGAATGAATAATTCTCTATGAAGTATATCTGTATGGAAAGGGTAAAGGTTTGTTGATAGATCTGAATCTATGATGCACTTATAAAGAAAAGATGAAGCGGGACTTCTAGATCTGAAATGTACTTGTATTTGCTAGATCTATTTATGGAGTGATTAGATCTGTGATGAGGCGAACATCTAGGCGAACATCTGTCTGAAGTGAAAGGGGTTGAATCGAAGTTTGAATGTATGATTCTATGAAGTATCTTCCTTTCTGCAATGATTGAAGATCTATACGCTACTTCGTCGCGGAGGAAGCGCGTATATACGCGGCTTCAGTGAAGAGAAAGCGCGTATGCGCAATAAAATACATACTGAGGTATACGCTGGTTGATGTGGACAGAAGCGCGTATATACGCGACATCAGTGAAGTGAAAGCGTGTATGCAAACTAGGGTTTGCTGAAGCAAGGGGTATGAAATATCTGATCTGTTCTACTGTGTTTCTGCTATCTGATCTGTGTTGATAAGTATCTGTTGGTGATGTATGTCTGTTCTTAAAAGTATGGAAAGGGTCCAGTCTGAAAATATGATGAAATGTGGCCTGCAAGTGGTGTTCTATTGAAGTTGTTGGATCCAGTGTGAAAATTGATGAAACGTGGTCCAAGGTGGTGGTGAAGGTTGTAGCCTTCAGTCAGGGGGTCATAGCTCCCTTCCAGGTGAGGCTGGTAAACGAGATCAGGGAGTCGTAGCTCCCTTCCAGGAGAGGCTGGTAAACAAGTCAGGGGGTTGAAGCTCCCTTCCAGGAGAGGCTGGTAAACGAGCGCAGGTGGGTGCCTGCGTGCTGGTCAAGTCTGCGCCAGCACATATGTTGTAAGATGTTTTCTCTATAATAAAATATTGAAGGTGAGCAAGTACACGCGGTGGTTTCTCAGGCTTGGGTTTCCTAAAATCACGAGGTGTTCTGTTAATGATGCTTTGTGTGATGGTATTTAAATTTGCTTACGCATGTTTTACGCGAATATCGATAAATAAATGATGGAATGGTTTAAGTGAAGATTTAATGACTTATCTAAATCTCTGTGTATACGCTAGTTTCATAAAGGGGATCCGCGTATATACGCAAGTCTGGTTCAGGAAAGTAGCGTATGCCTTTTAGAAGCAGGAAAAAGTGAAAGTTTTGATTATGCAGTAAATATTGATTCACCCCCCCCTCTCAGTATTTTTCCCAACAATTGGTATCAGAGCTTGGTCCTTCTGCAGAAGCTTGATCGCTTGAAGGAGATCCGTAACAATGGGAAAAAATGAAGAATGAAGGTCTTGAAGCTACAGTCATCTCTCTAGAAGCATCAAGTAAGAAGAGTTAGGAACCTCTACAACTAAATGAAAATGAAGAACTTGGAGCAAAAATCTGGTCTGTCATAGAACGTCTACAAGCAGATCTTGAAGAATCAAATAAGAAGAATGCAGGATTTGGAGATGGAATCATCTCTCTACTAGCAGATCTTGAAAAATCAAATAAGAAGAATGCTGGACTTGAAGCTGAAAACATATCTCTCAAAGTAGGTCTCGAAAAATCAAATAAGAAGAATGCTGGACTTGAAGCTGAAAACATATCTCTGAAAGAAGATCTCAAAGCATCGAAGAAGAAGAATGAAGAGCTGGAACAAACATGTGAAGTAAATGAAAATTGGTTAAAAGAAGAGATTCTAAATCTGAAGGATCAAGTAGAAGATGGAAGAAGGAAAGAAGAAAGCAGGACAAAGCAATGTCAAGCCCTGGAGGTTGAGGTAAACATTCTCAAAGGTAAATTAGAAGAAAAGGTTAGACTTTTGAGGTTTCCAGATAGTACTAAGATTCTGGATAATATTCTTAGTAGTCAAAGGTCTCCTTCTATCAAACTTGGTCTTGGTTTTCATGAAACTGTTAAAGGAGAATCTAGTTCACAAGGAAGTGCTAAAGATTCAAAGGAAGTCAATACGAAACCTAAAGAGTTGAAAGAAACAAAAGGTCAATCAACAATGATGAAATATCAAAAGAAATCATTCAATAATGTTGAATGTTTCAAATGTCATAATTATGGGCATGTTGCAGCAAAATGCAGGAGCAGATCATTTCAGTCACAATCAAACAGATTCTATTCAGAAAGGTACTCTAGTTTCTTCAGGGGATATCGTTTCTCATGTAACATGTATGGACATAAAGCAGCTGATTGTAAAAGGAGGAAGATTAGAAATACTCATCATGATTCTTATGTTTATTTCTCTGGCCACATGAGATGTTATGCTTGTGACAAGTATGGACATATAGAAAAAGAATGCAGGATGAACAGATCTGGGAAAGTAGCTAACTTCCAGCACACAGATAGAAAGTTCAAACAAATCTGGAAGAAGAAGGAGGGCTAGATCGAAACGTGGAAGGAGCGAAGATTCCCTCGGTCATCGCAGCCAAAGGAACTGAACTTCTCTGATTGGCTAGGGAATGATGTGAGATACATTATGAGATCTAGTAATGTATCGTCACAAGAGGAGCAATGCATGATGACTCTCATGGTTGATTTGATTATACTGGTTATGTTTACTTCTGACAGCGCATCTGATGTGGAAAGGACAGGTACGGGAGGTACAAGCTCTGGAAGAAATGAAGGAAGATGGAAATTTTCTATGCTTCACTTTCCATACGCAGGTTCCATTAACCAAAGTCGGCGTATACACGCGAGTTTTAATCGAACCACCGATCGCGTGACAAGTGAGGATAAAAATTCATATGATAGCGAAGATGCGGAAGCGGGGGTTAGGAGACATCCCAGTCAGTAGCGATGATTGCTGTATTAGCGATGATACAGTTATATTCATGATTATGATGATATGATACTTGGTTTCCTATGTTGAAGGTTATGGATGAGACCTGTTTGCTTGTTGATGAAGAGTATTCATTGTTCAGATGAAAGTCTTATAATTCAGAGAGAAGGACAGATCATGCAGAGATTGTTGCTGATGACTTGTTGTTGAAGGTGTTTCAGATTGCACAAGTTAAGAAGGAGCACTGGTCCAGGGGGAGTAGCAGGTTGAATTCTAATGATTGCATTGTTGGCAATATGATTGCTTATTCTCTGGTTTTTGTGATACTCATGCTCAAATGAAGATGACTTGATACATGGCTCATTATGATGAGATTTTGAGCCCTGGTTGCTAATAAGTATCTTTTGTACTCACACATGGACGAGTTGGATGTCGTGTGATTCAGAAATAAGATTAGATCATGCATAGTTTGTTACTATGGTTGAGATCTTTTGCCTACATATGTTACTTCATGTTAAATCTTAAAGGTCATGGTGATGTAGGATGGAGGTGGACCACATGAATGATTGCTTGACACTTATGGGAAGTTGTTGTTTTGATATGATAAACTTTCTTGGAAAGATTGTATTGATGCGGCAAAGAATCTGAAGGCTTGGTTACTAATGTGCTTATGCTACAACCGTTGGATGACTTTTGAAGAAACTACTACCCTGTTCCAACTATCTGTAGTCCAAGGAAGCATTCAAATACATCAGAAAGAAGCTGAACACTGCATTTTTCTCACAGAGGATCAGTTCTGGTTGAATTTAGAAGATGGCTTTGGATACGCGGGTTTCCTGAAACACAGTCGCGTATGTACGCGAGTTCATGCACAGAAAACCGCGTATGTTTGATTGCTGACAATTTTTTCTTGGAGTCAGCTCTCTTCAGCACATCTGCAGTGCTGTTTGGTATCTCTGATACTGTTTGGTATCTCTGGTGGTGTTCCTGTTCTCATAATTTTGTTTCTAATGTTTTGATAAAGATGCCTTGATGATTTATTGGTGATGAAAGTGTTCGGGATGCACAAACTAAGGGGGAGCCTTAGTCATCTGAAAAGGATGCATGGATGCACAGATTCAGGGGGAGCATTAGCGTTGCTGAGTATAATTCTTGTTGGCATTATGGTGGTTCTGAAATATGTTCTCTTTCTTGAGGACTTTCTGGTGTTGGTCATAAATGGTCATATTTATATTTTGGTGAAAAGGTCTTGTTGAGACTCATGATGTAAAAATTGTAATATTCAGTCATGTAAGGACTTGTCATTTTTGTAAACCCACTTGGTTGGGTAGCTGAGTCAAATTTTGTAAACCCACTTGGTTGGTTACTTGAGTCTTATATGTAAATCCACTTGGTTGGATATTTGAGTGTCATGTAAATCCACTTGGATGGATAATTGATGTAAGTATGAGTCTTTGGTGATAGGAAGTTCATAGAGTCATGTACTTCATTGACAAATATGTTTGAAGATTCGAGAAGGCATGATACTCAGGGGGAGCTTGGTCACTTCAGTATACATCAGATCTGCAGAACGCTTCTTCTACATGAGGAGAAAAGGGGGTGAGTGTTTTGGTTTTGATCCGCCCGTTGCCCTTGATGTCAAAGGGGGAGAGTGACATGGTATTTGAATGAAGATAATGATGTGCCCTTTTCCCTTGATGTCAAAGGGGGAGAGTGACATGGTGTTTGAATGAAGATAATGATGTGCCCTTTGCCCTTGATGTCAAAGGAAGTGACATGGTGTTTGAATAATGCCAAAAATGGAGAGAGTGACATGGAGAAGAGTAAGGAGAATGACATGGTGTCATTGTGTTCTTAATGTATCTATCTGTTGTGGTAACCAAGCACCATCATGGTTGCCATCAAGTCAAAAGCGGGGAATTGTTGGAAATATGATGCAGAGTGTTGTCCTTGATGGCAACCCACTGAATGAAGATGAAGACGTGCGACTGTTGACATGTATTGTCCTTGATGGCAATCCACCTGATGAAGTTATGCTTGACTTGATGGACTTGTTAAATGATGTAAATCTGAAGTGATATGATATGATGTTGAGTGTTGTACTTGAAAGGCAACCCTCTTAATGAAGATGATGACAACTTACTTGATGAAGTTGTGCTTGACAAGCATATGTCCTTGATGAAGGAAATCTGATGTATCTACAGTGTGAACAAAAGGCAATGAAGAAAGGAATTCAGAATGCACTCAAAGTATGATGAAAAAGAGTATGTCTCTTGGTATACGCGGATTGGCCTAGGAGAAATAGCGTATGCACGCGGAAAAGAACGTTACAAGTCGCGTATGGGCTAGAAAAACCAAGGTACCAAATCTAGGGAACGTGGTATTCAAGGCTCATGGTATTGGTTTGGCTCATGGTATTGAAGAAGGCGCCCGTGGTATTCAAGGCTCATGGTATTGGTGCCCGTGGTATTGAAAAAGGGGCTCATGGTATTGACAAAAGGGGCTCATGGTATTGACAAAGGATAAACCTATATAAGGAGAAGAAATTCATTGTGCAAATCATGAGTGTGGGAGCAAGATGCTCTGAACTTGAATGAATACTTCTCTATGATATGTTGTATGGAAAGAGGTAAAGGTAAATTGATAGATACGGAATCTATGATGCACTTATGAAGAAATGATGAAGCGGGACTTCCGTCACGAAATGTACTTTATTATTTGCACTAGATCTGTTTATGGAAGGCCTGGTCTTGTGATGGGCGAACATATAGGCGAACATCTGTCCCCAAGTAAAGGGTTGGATACGAAATTTGAATGTACGATGCGATGAAGTATCTTTGCTCTGTAATGATTGAAGATCTATACGCTACTTTTCCGCGGAGGAAGCGCGTATGTACGCAGCTTCGCTGAAGTGAAAGCGCGTATGCGCAATGAAATATACACTGAGGTATACGATGGTTTATGTGGACGGAAGCGCGTATATACGCAACATCAGTGAAGGGAAAGCGCGTATGCAAACTAGGGTTTACTGAAGCAAGGGGTATGAAACATCTGATCTGTTCTGCTGTATTACTGCTATCTGATCTATGTTGATAAGTATTTGTTGGTGATGTATGGTTGAACTTAAAAGTATGGAAAGGGTCCAGTATGAAAATATGATGAAATGTGGCCTGCAAGTGGTGTTCTATTAAAGTGGTTGGATCCAGTGTGAAAATTGATGAAACGTGGTCCAAGGTGGTGCTAAGGTTGTAGCCTTCGGTCGAGTCGTAGCTCCCCTTCCGGGTGAAATTGGTAAGCGAGATCGGGGGTCGTAGCTCCCTTCAGGTGAGGCTGAGTAAGCGAGTCGGGGGGTTGGAGCTCCCTTCCGGGAGAGGGCTGATAGCGAGCGCGGGTGGGTGCACACGTCTTGGTCGAATGCACGCCGACATATGTTGTAACATGTTTTCTCTATAATAAAAAATATTGAATGAAGGCTGAGCAGCTGCGGCGGTGGTTTTCTCTAAAACTTAGGTTCCACCTAAAAATCACGGTGTTCATGTGTGATGCTTTGTGTGATGGTTGTGCAGGTTCTTCTTGCACATGTTTCTTGCTTATTGAATATCGATAAATAAATGATGGAATGGTTTAAGTGAAGATTTAATGACTTATCTAAATCTCTGTGTATACGCTAGTTTCATAAAGGGGATCCACGTATATACGCGAGTCTGGTTCAGGAAAGTTGCGTATGCCTTTTAGAAGCAGGAAAAATTGAAAGTTTTGTTTATGCATTAAATACTGATTCACCCCCCCCCCCCCCCCTCTCAGTATTTTTCCCAACAAGTATAATCGACCGGAGGGAAATCATGCTCCGGAAACGAGCCATCGCCCAGGTTAAAGTGGAATGGAGGCACTTTGGACTGGAGGATGCCACCTGGGAAGACGAAAGTTTTGTCCGAGAAGCTTATCCTGAGCTGTTTGCTGAATTAAAATAAGAACATTGAGGATGGTGTTCTCTTCCAGAGGGGGAAAACTGTAACCATTGTCTTAGCTGTTGACAAATGGTTAGATTATTATTAACTATGGATTAATTATGATGGTTTTTTTATTTCAATTAGAATAATGGAACAAAAATAATTTTTGATATTGAATAAAATATTTCTTATGAAATTAGTTTCATGAGTAAAAGTTGATGGTAAAAGTAAATCAAGATCTGGAGTTAGTTGAACAGAAAAACAGTTCCACAGTTACCCAAAGAAAACTCTAGGATAAATAAGGAATTCTGAGGAGAGTTTGGGGCTCTGTGTGAGAGAAAGAAAATTTGTCATTCTGAAAAGAATTTTTTTCAGAGCAGACTATCCTCTGGAGTTGGATAATTGGACTGGATTGTCCCGAGTTCTCCTCCAGAATTACTATTTCACTAGAGTTGGAGAATTGGACCGGATTGTCCCGAATTTCTCCTCCAAAATTATGTGTTCAACAAAGGCCCAGTCTTGAAGCACGAGGGATAATTGTGGGACGTAATTGCCCCAATTCGTGGAAGGGAGGCAAAAAATACCATCAGTCGGATTTAGACCCAGATGAGTAAGATGCAATTAGTTTGCTTTCTTTATAAAAAAAAAAAAAAGCTAGAAGAAAGGTTGCTTCTGTTACAACTAAGATTGCTTGTGCTTAGTAGATCTTGTCTGTGCAAAAAAGGGGTAAAGGTAGCAGTATTTATTGTTTTATAAAGGCAGTAGCATTTATTGTTTTATTGTTCTGGTGATTTACAATAGAAGCAAGTTCGTTAAATCATGTTCTGTACAAATAAATGGAATATTAATTGAAACTAGACCTCTCTTTCCAGAAGAAAGTAGTTGGTAATATAGAGCAAAAACTCACCAAAGTACAGATTAGACAAGTGTATAACAATGTAATAATAAATTTTTTTCCCTGAGCTAATACTGTAGGAGCAAATTATTAAAAAAAACAGAGAATGTAAAGTCAGAAGGGTCGTTAACCCATATTGCCTAAAAATCCAAGCTTCTGGGTAGGTTGCCCTTCTATCTATGATAGACACAGACAAAATGGTGGTCCAGACACCTATAGCCTTCTTTTAAAAGAACAAGAATAATAGATTAGCCCAGGTTTTTACCATAGGAACAGTGTCCGGCTTAGGTTCCAATCTTATTAATGGAAACATGAACAAAAAATTCTAAGTAAATGATACAGCAAAGAACCAGTGAGTTATCAGCTTGAAACCATGCACCCTCATAAGTACAGAAGCATAGAGCACTACAAATAGATAATGCGGAAAACATATTCAATAACCCATAAATCATTACACCCATAAATCATTGCGACAAGAAATTACATAAGTACGCCTTATCACATTTTTTTTATCAGTACTGGAAAAGAGAAGACCGACGAGATTCCACATACTTCACAAATTATCCATTTGATTCATCCATAAACAAAGAAGTGGAACCAGTTAAAACCCAAACCGCCGAGGGTTATTACAACAGAATGTAGCAAGAAAAAAAGGAGCACATGTGACAAGCCCTGGCCAGTCAAATCACTGTAACATTTATACACAGTATTTCTTGAACAATAAGGAACCTTAGAACGAAACCCTTCTAGAATGACGGAGCAAGAAATATTCTATTTCGACATACGCCATGAACCGTGGCTAAAACCTCATTCTAACATTCGAAATCAATGGCAACAGTCGACGGTTAAGATGAGACTACAGGTCCGAGACCTGAGAGAACCCCAAAACAAATTCCAGGAACTAAGGAACTCAGACGAGAGAAAATCCTAGGGTTCAACCCCATCAATATGAAGGATACTTGTAAATGGATGTAGGGATTAGGCTTCTCTCCTTGCAGATGAACCCGTGATAAATAATCAAAGAGACCTGAACGGGTAGGAGCAAAGCGGACAATACCTATCCACAGTACAACACATTTTTTAGCAATAGCAAAACCTAGAAGAAGAAAACCAGGGGTGTAACCCTATCTTTATTATTGCATATAAGAAAACAGACATTGATACTCGAATTGAAAAATACTTGTAATATTTCAAGAAGTAGTTGAAGACAAAATGGATCGTGAACCCTTTCTACAGTAATTCCATAGGGTACCGTGAAAAAGAAACAAAACAATAAGTATACCACCCATTAGAGGTAGCCACAGAAGGGTAAATAAGAACTGTTGAAAATTTTAACAAACTCCCAATCAACTGAAATTTGAGGATCGAAATTTTATTTAAACGCTGTAAGAAAGTTCATTGAGGAAAGGCGAATACCTGTAGCAGGGAGGAAGCTGCCCTGGAGGTTGCCATTCTACTGATTACACGGGATAAACCATCAAAACCTATCACAACCCTGAAACTAGCGAAAAATCACCTCCAAACCCTCCGACCGTAGCGTAACAATGAGACTATGGAATCGGTTATGCTTCTGAGGTCATTAGCAAACCCTAGCGCTTGTACGTCATTGGATCAAGTCCCGATCGGCGGTGGAGAGAGCGCCAGATGCAAGGCGGTGGGATAGAGTTGGATTGCCATAAATCATTCCACACCGAATCATATGTACAATAAAAACACCTTACAGAATTGAGATCACAAGTACGCAGAAAATCATGGGGTCGCATTAAGGTTTGATGTCGTGGCTGATATAAACTATGGCGAAGTACATAATAATAAACCCGAAGTAAATGATGAGAGCTAGAATGAAGCCCGAATCATAACACCGGTCAAGTTATCACTGTAAACAAACATTAATACAACAGAATACAGTACCATGGGACGTGAGCAATGTAATATTCCAGCTAATTGAATTTAATCGACCATTAAATAAATGATGTCATCGCCCATAGTGTAAAGGTAGTAAATGTCCATAGTAAAAAAAAATTAAGGGTAAGTTTTCAAGCTATATGATTGTTACATTTAATTTTGTTTCTTTATTTTTTTTTTTAAGAAGCATATTATCAATATTTTGTAAAGTAAAGTTGGAAAAACTATATTTTAATACAAGCAAGTTGAAGAATATAATTAAAATATATTTAAAAAATAACTTATTGTTATTTAAATCACAATAATCTTAGTAATTAAACTGAATTTTTTTATATATATATATATATTTTTTTTATAAAAATAAAAAATATATATTTATATGTAATAATTTTTATTAAAATAAAATAAAATTATAATTTAATATCTAAAAATTACCATAAAATTATGTATTTATGAAAACTTCATCTTTAAAATATATATGTAATGGTATAATATATCCCAAGCTAAAAAACATATAAACTAGAAAATATATAAATAAGCTCGAAAATCATAGTTTCTGGACCATTTGTGGTTGAAGTATGATACCGAACACTTACTTATTAGACTAAATTTTTAATATCATTCTTATTGCAATGTTTAATATTCTAAGATAATAACTACTTTTCCACCATCTTGAAGAACTTATTGCATGATGAAATAAGTTAGGTATAGTTGAAATAAATAGGTAAATATGGAATGGATAGAACAGATTCTCCCAGAGAATTTTGTCTGGGAAACAAGAAAAATTGATGTAACATATACTACATTAATAATCCTATAGTAAAAAAAAAACAATTCTACCGTCATAAGAGAATATATCCTTCTTATCTTAAATATATCTTTCTTATCTATAATATGAAAAATATAAAACACATGAAGTTATTTTCATAAAAATAAACAAAATTTTAATGGTTTTCTATAGTATCTATACAAATGGAAATTAGCTTCACCCACCTACAAATATTGGACCCCAAATATTCGACCCTAAATTTTCCCAAGTTGCAGGGGCCCTCAGATTGTGGAGAGGTAACAAATCAAAATTTTGATTCGAACAAATTTATTTTTTCTATGTCACCATGTTATTATTACTCTATAGCCACTACATGAAAATAACCATAAAAAAAAATTTACTAAAAACATTACACTATAGCATTACACTAAACATAAACATGCCCAACTTAAATTTGTTTGGGGTTCCATTACATTTTAACTATTGACACAAAATATGTCACTACTATCATATGACAATCTTACCATTACGAATTTCATATAAAAGATGTCATAGTATATATTACATTATGAAATCCATGTGAATCCAGACCTTGTGATTGGATTTACATACCTATTTAGATGTATATAACCATATCAAATTACTTTTACTTTGGGTTATGTTTTTTTTATTGAAAACCTTAGATTTATATTAATTGTTAGTACATTATTTGATATTTCAATTTGGAAGATTATAATTCCGTGTTTAATTATGACCTTGGTTATTGGGCCACCTTGATTCTATTTCTGACCATTTGTCTCGGTAGTGGGCTTATAGCTGTCCCACATGTTAAGTCTTAAGGATATCAATTACAGTCAATTTGTGGGAGCCCTAGATCAAATGGTTTAGACGAGGGATGGGTTGGTTAGGGTAATCACCCACCCTACACCTCACCTTCTGAATCATTCTTTTGCTAACGCTCCAACTCTTCCAAATCAGCAAGTTCTCTAGGTACCCGAGATAGATTTACTCGTCCTCCCAGTTTGTTGAGGGTGTTAACTCAATACCTTATTGCCGCTATGACTTTCCACAGACAGATTTTCTTCTTTATTGTCTTCTGCTTAGGAGTTGTATCGTGTTTACATTTTTATGCAAGGTTTTCAGTTGTTATGCATGTTATGCTTACCTGATCTATTGTGAAAGTTTTCCTTGTGAGCATAAGACTCTGTTCTCTTCCTGCTTCAGGTATGCCACTACATTTTACAATGTTTGTTATTCTGTTTGAAAGGTTGAAATTTTGAGTTTCGATGGCTAACACCGATAGGGTATCACCGGCTAAGTTTTCTTCATTCATCAGTTTTATCATTCTCATGGCAAGAGCAGCCAAGTATCTTCGTGTGACCTTCTTCTTCCTTCCAGATAAGGGTTACATATTTGGCCTCTGTAGAACGATCAAAAAAAGGTATCCAAGTAGCAAGGAAAATTCTATGGATGGAAGTTTATCTTAAAGTTTAGAAGCCTTGGAGAATATTACTAGTCCCAAATATGTAAATTATAAAAATTTTGATGATATTTTTTTCAAAATATTTAGGTTTCTGGTTATTTCATATTAGTGCATATAAAATTTTGGCAAATTTTAGGTGAAAATAATATTATACTATAAAATTTAGGCGAATCAATTTCCAAAAAAATGGAAATTGGAAAATCTATTTTTTGGAAAAAGCATGGAAAATTAGCCCACCTACGAATATTAGCCCCTAAATGTTTCCCTGCCAGGTAGAGCCCTAAGGCTCTTTTCCTGATACTCTCTAATATGATTTAGAATACTTGTTCTTGTCGTTATTTCTTTGTGTTAATTCATCAGTCTGTTCCAAGTTTTAACCCTCTTCCATGTCTGTCTTTTGGTTGCAGTTTTGGCCTACGACAACATCATAAAGACGGTTCTCGTTTGGTATATCAGTATACACGTAAGTTCCCAACAAAGCCCCTGTGAAAACCTCCATCTGATTTCTATACTTGGTTCTAAGGGTTAAACCCTCCCTATGCATAGGTACTGCGGGAGGCCTTGCCTACTACTTGCATACATGGAATATTTGAATCTTAACTTGTTTGAAGGTTTTTGGCATGTTGAGGTTTACGTTTCAGTATAACGTAAAGAATTATGAACTCTAGATTTCTTAGAATAATTAAGGAAAATACTTTCTTTAAGTTTGAAGGCCTCTTTGCCATGTATCAATTGTAAATTCGGATGTTATACTTGTTTTATTTCCCCTTTATTTAGGCTCAGAGCTTGTTCACTAATTTCACATAGAACTTATCAATGTAACACCCCTATTTTTATGTTTCCCTTCAAATTAGACATTTGAAATTTAATCCAAAGGGGAGTGGACCCCAATGGATAAGTATTGTGTGGATGTAATTAATTATTAATTATAAAAATAAATAAAATAATCATGTGCATATTGACCAAATGAGAATTTTAGATCACTTGCCAAATCCATGAGGTGTGGAAAGAGGCTAAAACTTTCCCCAAAAATCTTTCAAAAATCCTTGAAAGAAATTATTTCGAAATCAGATTTTTGAGGAAAAATCTAGATTTACCCCAATGAGGTGGAGAGTAGTTGGGAAGAGGTAAAAAGCTGGAAAAGAAGAAAGAAACTTTAAAAGTCCCTAAATAAGGGAAGCCTAGGCAAACAAGAAGAAAAGCATCCTGTAATTATGGACGCAGAATTAGAAACAGGCTTTGGGGAGCATAAGCTTAAATAAGCTACTCTAGAACAGATTGGGGTTGGTCTATTCTTGGAGGAGATCTCAGCTCGGGGGTGAGTTCGGGAGACAAAGGAACTCTAAGGTTGGGAGGATTGGTCATCTGCATAATTGGTATGCCTCTAGGATGTTTATGAATGGTTAAAAGAGTTTTTGGAATATTGTACTAGTGCATGCTATAAAAAATATTCTATTTAAGTTAAAATTTATGTTCCTTACTTTTAACAGAAGTGTATAGAGGAAAGTAATCCTCTCATCTCTATATGGTAGTAAGAATCAAATCTTTGGGGAGAATCCAGCGGAAACTCTAAACCCTTGTGGTTTAAATCTGAGGATACATTTCATCCCCAAAAAGGATTGGGATGCTTAACTTTAATCTGCTTTTGAGTTAATGAAATAATTGTTGCATATAGGAAAAGAAAACATGATAACCTCATAGGTAAAAAATATAACTGAACTATACATACTTCAATATGTTCCCTATGGGAAATGATATAATTACATAAGCTCATGTGTTATAAAATATATATTACTCAGAAATTAAATTAATAACAGTGACAATGTAACTAAGGGCTACAGTGATGTAGCGAGGCCCTGAAAGTATAATGCACAGTGTTAAAACAAGTAGAATGTCCTTCTAGAAATCTGCATGTGAATGGGTGTACTTAATAATAGGCTTCAAGTTAATTGTGAACAGATACATTTTATGTCTACACTCTGGAAAGCAGATTTGAAGAAATATAATTGAAAAATTCTCATGTAGAACTAACATTCATATGCATGATAATTATTTTGAGATTTAAAGATAAATTTCATTCAGAGACTCCTAGTTAATAGAAAAAAATCCTGTGTCATAGGACAGAAATATAACATGAAACTTAACAGATGAAAATTTATATCTGTACAGAGGGTAAAGAAAATTAGAAACTCTAAATTAGACCACTAGTAAAAAATGATGAAATTAATGACTAGGTGACTAAAAATGTTAGTCACCACAATTATTTCAAGTGAATTACTACTAAATTTGAGCAATTTTAAGTGACCGAACTAAAAATGACTAACTTAAATGACTAATTTAGTCTTGGAATAAAATATACGACTATATAATAAGTGACTAAACTAAAAGTGACTAACTTAAACAACTAATTTAGTCTAGGGATAAAATATATGACTAGATAATAAGTGACTAAAGTAAACGTGACTAACTTAAATGACTAATTTAGTCTAGTATTAAAATATATGACTAGATAATAAGTGACAAATTTAATAATGATTAATATAAATGACTATTATAGTCCAAGAATAAAAATATGGCCAAATAATAAGTACAACAAGTATATGGATTAGTCATTTATATTAGTAATTTTTAATTGTGTCACTCCATATATGGAAAATTGCAATTTTGGTACCGAAGTGTTACATTTCACTATAAGTGTCTCTGAATCCATTTGCGATGTCTCTGAATCCATTTGTAGTATTAAAATTTAGAGAAAAAGGGGTTTCTGAATTTACAGTGTTGAAATTATGAATACCCTTTTGTCTCTAAAGTTAACAGTGTAGATGGATTCATTTACAATTAACATAATTGCATGTATCATCTATCAAATTACACATTAGATAGCCAAAATTTATATTTAATATTTGGCCATAAATTTTAATTTTTAAACTTCATTGATTTATGTTAAAAGTATGAGTTGTTTTAAATCTAAGGTTAAATCTTCATATTTACATTTAATAACTAGATAAATATAGTCCCAAGGGTTAGCTCAAGTGGTAGTGAGCCAATACGTGGTCCTCTCCGTTGAGGGAGGTCACGGGTTCGATCCTTGAGTCCTTTGGGGTTAGGCGCCGAAAGTCCGCCGAACGGTTTACCACACGTACCATCCAGAAATTTTGGGGAAGTACGCCCGGGTTTCCCGTGAGCTTTCCCCTCGTGAAAAAAATAACTAGATAAATATAACATTTCTTATGTTAAACATGTGAGTTCATTTAAATATAGTATTAAATCATCATATTTACATTTGATAAATGCTAAATAGATAAACCTACAATATATATTTATAGACCTATTTAGTAAATAGGTATGAAGATTTGTTAAGTTAGGTATGAAAATTAATTAATTTTTTAATGATGTATGAGCCTTTGTTTTTTGTAAGTCAATGTTATATTCATGTAGGAAAAAGGAGTACATATAGCCGAGTTACAAGCGGTGGTCTCACCTCGACTTGGTTTGTTAACAAAAATTTGCACCAGATGCAAAAAAATGCAAAAGAGGGACTAGGGACATTGTCCATAAATAGTTGGGCCGAGAGGCACCAAAACACATATAAAACATAAATAACAAAAAAATATAATACTAGTCGTCCAACGTGGTGGATGCAAGGTTGTCCGAGGTTGTTCCTAGATGCGGTGGAGGACAAAATTCACACTAACCATACCCCTTTCAAAGTGTGCCAACCAAGTCTCCAACTTTTCAACTTTCTAAGTGAGTTGATTTTGGCCTCGCTAAACAACTACCGATCTCTCCCAAACTTGGCACTATAAATAGTGCATTTAGTCCAGATGTTTCCATATGTTGTGCATGCTCCTCACGACATAATCTCTCGATAATGTCGACTCTTTCCATCGGAGCTATTGATAAGTGCACGATTGTTCTCTAGGCAACAATGTTGGATAACATTCAGCTCATTTACCTACAATCAATCAAACCCATGATTCCCCTTGCCACCATGGCCTCCTTTGCCACCGAATACTATGCTTTTGAACCCTCAAACCCCCACCTCTCTTATCCCCTCGCCTTACCTCCTCCACCACCCCCATGGGCACCCACACTAATGAGTCGTGCACACCCACCGTCTTTCCACCTTGGCGTGGAGCTGCCATGATTATTTACGAGTGCTGCCCCACCCACGGGGCCATGGATGACGGGGGAGGGAGAACGACCACACCATACCAGGGCTTCATAATTCGCTAAGGTCGAGGAGCCCTACCATGTGTAGAGTCGAGAGCCCGGGACCCCCCACTATAGAAAAAAACACCACCCTGACAAAGGAGCCAAATCTCGTCTCCCACCACCACGAGGAAGCACGAGACACCTTCCACTACAGGATAGAGACTTCTACCACCAAAAAAACCAAATACCATCACCCACCAAACCAACACGGGAACTTGAACAACAAACGATGACAAAGTAGCCGGCGCTTTGAGTGTAACTTCTCCCAGACAGGGTGACCAACCTCCAAATTCGCCACACAGAGACCACACACCAATCCACCAGAACAACGTCACACCCATGGTGGAGGGCACTAAATTTGGAAAAGCAACTAGTTTCTGCCACCACCCTCGAGGTTTCCTAGATTGAAAATTCTAGCTTCCTCTCTTATCCACGAAAAACAGAGTCAGCGAAAGCCAAGAAAAAATGGAAACGAGTGATCTCAATTCCCTTCAACTTCCTATCCTCAGTACTTTAATGCGATCAATGGCTAAGCGACGGCACAGAGCAGATTGAGCACACGCACTAGCAAATTCCCACTATAAGCACACACAAGCCACTCCCTCTATAAACCTTCTGTGACGTTTACGCTTCCTCTTCGAGAGGCCACCATTAGTACCAACACCAAACCATATAATTTAGGAGTGTAATGTCGGGGCTCCCTCATCTTCCCTTGCCTTATCCTTTCACCAACTACGAACTCCAATGCACGATTAATTTTTCACACAAATTGCCAACGTGAAGCCGGTAACTCTCAACCCATAACGCATTAACCCCTCACCCCTAACCCTTGAAATCCTTAAATGTTAAATCCCCTAACCCCTAAGCCCCTAATCCCTAATCCCTTAACCACTAACTCATTATTCACCTAACCCCTAAGCTGAGCCTAAATTCCCTAACCCATAATTCCCCAATCCCTAATCCCTTAACCACTAAATCATTATTCAGCTAACCCCTAAATGCACCTAAATCCCCCTAACCCCCTAACCCCCCAATTCTTAACCCCTTAACCACTAGCTCATTATTCCCCTAACCCCTAACCCTAATCCCTTATTCCCCTAAGCCCTAAGCCCCCTAATCCCTAATCCCTTAAGCACTAACTCATTATTCCCCCTAACCCTTATACTAGATCCTTAAAACTCATTGGGATTTCATCCATTCCAAACA
This sequence comes from Pinus albicaulis, assembly GCA_034641835.2. Taxonomy (NCBI): domain Eukaryota; kingdom Viridiplantae; phylum Streptophyta; class Pinopsida; order Pinales; family Pinaceae; genus Pinus; species Pinus albicaulis. The sequence goes on along the minus strand of CM076576.1, from coordinate 908,192,978 downwards.
AGTAGCAGGTCTATTTGGGTCCTACGATCGGGTTAATTCCCCCTTGTTGGCAATATTAAAACGGTTAATCTTCGATATAAAAAATGTAGATCAAATCTTTCATTAATAAGAGGGAACCATACCATCTCTGCGGGATATGCCTATTGGTCGCTTGGCCTCTTCTTGCTCTCAAATGAATGTAGCCTTGCTTGGTAGTGAGAAAGAAGGTTTCACATTATCAATTGTTTGTTTGGGACAACTTTCATTTTTTTCATCACTATTACATTCTTCAAGCTTATCCTTTAAATCATCCTAGTCTTATGTACTCTCTCCAACTTTGTAGTGCTTTCCATTCCTCTCAGTATCATCTATTTCCTTGAGTATCAATGGGGGACAAGGTCAACAATATTATGATGTTTTTGCAACAAACAAGGGTATTTCCAGGACACAATCGGGTGGAGCAAGAGTATAATTTCCAGCTTTCTTATGAATATGGGACACTCGAACTTAAGCTTTTACATGCTTCGAGTCCACGAGTGTGCCCTATGTGGTTATTAAGACTTCATCGGATGTCCATTCTCCGAGACTTAAATTGTGTGGCGACACAGTGGTGAGGTTGAAAGCTGGAGATTGAACATACATTTGGTTTAATTGCAATAGACATTTTCTTCAATAAATGTAAAGCAATGGCTAACAAATACTAGAAATTAATAAATAGAGAAGACATGGCAACAAGAAACAATATCTACAAAATTTTTACATTGAGACACAAAGAATAATTAACTATTGTGCACAAACATAGACCAACGAAACTATCATATTAACCCCTAATCCCTTGAACACTAATTCCCAACCCCTAACCCATTTAACCCCTAAACCCTAAACCTCTAAACCCTTAACCCCTAAACCCTAAACCTCTTTACCCTTAACCCCCTGAACCCCTAACCCATTTAACCCCCTAAACCCTAAACCTCTAAACCATAAACCCCTCGGCCCTTAAACCCTAATTCCCGACCCCCTAACCCATGTAACCCCCTAAACCCCTAACCCATTTAACCCCCTAAACCCCTAACCCCCTAACCCATAAAATCCTTAGTGCTAAATCCCCTACCCACCTAAACCTCTAAACCCCTAACCCATTTAACCCCCAAACCCTTAACCCCTAATCCCCTAAACCACTTAACCCCTAACCCATTAAAACCCCCTAATGCGGCAAGAAGATGCCAAGCCAAACCACATTACATTTTTTACACATAATTATGTTATTCATTGACAAAATTCATTCAAACCAAAAATTTTTACCATGTCGTAAGGTAGTGATTAACTCGAAATCGATGGCATTTTAGGTGCTAATATGATTTGTTTGATCATAGCACGCTTTCCATGTGTTTATTTAGAGGAAACCACGTGCAAGTAATGAGATGGTACCCAAAACACAAAAGCACCCATGAATGTGACTTTGTGTCTACCACGAGAATGAAGAAAACCATTTAAAATACGCAATAAGAAAACGCGTGGAATTGAAATGTTAATTAAGGATAACATAAAAATGTGGTTGCGAGAGAATTTGATGAAAGACGCATAAAAAAAAATGCTATAGTGATGAGACATCCTTGTTAGTCTTTTGGGAAAGAATAAGTTTAAGAAGCTCGAAACAACTCTTGGAGTCATGTTCAATGAGTGGCACGTAAACTTAGGGGTGTCGATGTGGCTAATAATCATAGTTTATGGTGGATGTTATTCACCATACATAACATTTGTTGTTTAGGTCATTTGTTTGGTGGTCAATGTTGGTGAATCACTATATTATATCATGGTACCATATATTTCTTTTTTAAAGGAAAAAAATCTATTGAACATGAAATAAGTTGCATCTCATGTAAATGTTTAATGTTGCGATGTTGTGAATGGTTTGTACATTATATGTATCATATATTTGTAATCACTTCTTTCAAGTTTACTTTAAGAAATAAAGGAAGAGGTGCAGGGAGCTTACCATAAGAAGGACTTGCACTAACTCGTCTCCTCATATCATTCAAACATTAGCCCATAAAGCAAAAACATGCCTTAATTTCTCTAGTATGGAAACCCTTGGATGAATATGATAATGAACTCCTCCCAACAGCTAGTTCTAACCAACTATTGAATGTCTTTGGTTGGCATGTGTAAATGCCTTTAATGGATCCATGGATATGTATGAAATCCAATTTTGCATTGAAATGATACAAACACCCAAATTAACACGAGGTATAGAAATTTAAACCTTACAACTCTCTCATCCAATATTAAATACTTCACTAATTAGTCAAGGGGTAATCTACTTAACTCGTATATTAAATATTCAAAGCACTCATATTAACACGAAAATAATAATAATATTTAATATAAAGTTACAATATAGGTAGATGCTAAATTGGCATGTGAGACCCCCTTGTTCGTGGGACAATATATGCCTTTCATGCAATGATTTAACTATTTAATCCATGGAGGTATACATACCTTAATTTCCCTTGGATTCAAAATCGTGACATTAAAGGGAAACACTTTAACACAATTCCAACAAGTAAATACAAACTTAATTTGTATATGTATCAAAGTTAGTCTAAGAGTTGCATGACATGCTTAATTTTGCTCGAAATCAATAGAACTCGTGAAGGGTTAATCACAATAGGCATGTATGGTCGATTCAGATTATCATAGGTATGTTAGTTTGGTTTTCACAATCCACAAATTTCACGCATTGTTACTATTGTTAAAGGTATGTCGAGTTGGTTTACTTGTTCAACATCATGCACATTTGGTTATGTTCATTAAAGGCATTTTAGTTCATTGACAAAACCAATAGTTTTTCAAGTTGGTCAACTTAGCAAGTTGTGTGTCATATCGATCATCTCAATGAACAACATGTCATGTCGATTAATTTATTTATTGACATGCACATTCCAGTGTCATTGTTAGTGATGTGTTAGGTTGGTTATTAACATCTATTTTTTATTAACACTATATTGGAGATTAAACCTATCAACATGCATGCTTAACTACAATTGTGAGAGGTATGTTAGGTGATCAACCCCATCAACAACATTTATGTTCAATTATGAATGTTGAGGCATACCACATTGGTCACCCGATTACCAACATGTACCTTTTGGTTATCACTAGTAGAAGACGTGTTAGGTTGGTCAACTTGATCAACTACATGTATGGTTGGTTACAAGTAGTAAAGCCACATTTGAATGGTCAATGAAATAAATAGTGTGCGAAATATTGTTACTAATATTGAATACATGTTTTGTTAGTTAACTTAGTTAATATCACATAAATTCAATACGATTGTTCGAGGCATCCAAGGACACTCAACCCATTTAAAGTAGTGCATAACATTGATGAGGGATTTATTACTTGTTTGGTGGGTGAAATAGTCTATTATTATTCCTCCACAAGTGTTCAATATTGCCATGTGACATGTTCACCCCTCATGGGCCAAATTTCCTTCTTAAGGGGGTTGTTTATTTAAGATAGGGTTAGGGTCCAAGTCTAGAGTGACTTTAGTAGAATAGATACCACTTAGTTGTGACTATTAAGTTAAAGTGGTGCTTTCATAGCTTTTTGAGATGCTTCTACCACATTGCAATGTCTAAAATCAATTAATTGCCACTTGCTTGTGTTCATGAAAACAATTTCAATCAAAAAAACAAATGTATGTGAAAGCAAGTTAAATAGCCAATGCTCGTTGACCCACACAACCAACGTTACTAGATTGATCTCCTTGCTTGTATTTGTTGGGGTTCAACCTCATCCACCTAACATAAGTCATTTATTCCACCATTACAGTACAAATGCATACTTCTAAAAAACATGGAAAACTTGACTATTGTCATACCTTACAAAAGAATTTCAAAAAACATTATTACGTTTGCACCACAACATATACATATGTGCAATTTGTATCAATATTTCCTAAATTGCTATATAGTTCTCTTAATTGCAATATTATACCCCCTTGACACCCCTCAAACCCTATGAAAATCTTTGTATTGATTTCATGACCCTCTCCATTTTTCAATTTCCTTAAATTAATCTTATAACATCCTCTATTAAAATCATTACCTACACTTACATATATTCATTAACTCTATAACTCAGCAAAAGATTAAAACTACAACAATAATATAATTATAATACTATATAAATAAGATATCTTCATATCTAAAAACGAATGATATATTAAGGCCGATATGTTTCATTGCTTTCTTGAGAAACTTTTCCCTAGACCAACGAGGACTCAAAAGGCTCTAGTGACCCTCATTGCTAAGAAATGCATAAAAAAAGGCGGGAACTTCCAAACCATGGAGAATCCTTCCCACACTCTCAAATTTCGGAAGGTAAAAAAAATGCATTAAAAGGAAAATTTCCCAATCCCACGGATAGAAAATATGAAAGAATGAAAATAAATTAATAAAAAATGGCACTGAAATTTTTTTACTCTTTTACTTTGAAATTAAAGAAAGTAAAAGCAAATAATTTAAAATTCAATTAATTTTTATATTACACACTTATTATAAATTGATTTTATTATTTAATTTTTATGTTATATACTTATTATTATTTTATTATAAGTTTATAACATAAAAATTAAATAAATCATAAATGGAATGAAATAAACAAATTTATTGAAAATATATATCAATAAAACAAAACAAAGAAATTTATTGAAGATATATATTCACAAAATTTAGTAAATTTCTCATGTGATTTGCCGGAAGATTTATAATCTAATTAATGAAATAAATTTATAATATTAATGAAAATAAATTTATTAAAAATATCTTTAAAAAACATACATTTTTTCATACATTTTTATTTGAAAAACGTAGCCTGCAACTGAAACGTAGAAGGTCAAAGTAAATGCATTTGGAGGGAAAATTTCCCATGGTTGAAAAAATGAAAATAAAGTAATAAAAATGGCGGTGAAATTTTTTTATTCTTTTTACTAAAATCGGAGAAGATAAAAACAAATGCGTTTGGAGGGAAAAATTTAAAATAAAAATAAATTAATAAAAAATAGCGGTGAAATTTTTTATTCTTTTTTACTGAAATGCCTAGAACCACAGGCTCAGTGGAAACGACAACAAAAGCTGGTCCAAGGGTTTCAAATTTGGGTTGACTGGTTAATGGAGCGGTATGACCATGGTAATCAATGAGTGATGCCATTGACGCAATGAATGACAACATTCTTGACGGGGGGAGCATCAACGTTAACCCAACCCAGCTTAGTCCAAAGGAAATAGGGGCAGTAGTGGAGGCTATGGCTAGCGTGGCTACCGTGGGGGCTGCGGTGATGGGGTTACAGTGGAAGCGGTGATCGTGGCAACCATAGTTATGGTGGTGGTGGCGGCTACAAAAATGGTGGCGGTGGCTGATCTCGCTATGGTGGTGGAGGTTCTGAGTGTGGCAGCTAAAGGAGATAGGAAATATGATGTTGCCCTAGGTTTTTATTTTTGTCTGCAAGTGGTCTTATGTTTTAGTTTTGGTAGAGCTCTATGTTGGTAACTGTCCCTAGGCTTGGTTTTTCGATGTTCTGTAAACTCTCTCTGGTTTTTTATCTGGATCTCTGTGGCACTTTTTGAGCTGTATCGAAGCGAAAATATACAAACATATGGATCTAATAGAAAAAAGAGGACCAAAAAGAACTGGAAGTCATAACTCAGCCCACGGTAGACAACAAGGATGAAGACAATCGGAGATGGATGTGTCAGCCCAAACAAAAGATCAAGATGCTTACGCTGGCCTTGAGGCGAAACACGATGACAAGGTAATTTTGTCCAAGCTCCAGTTCTTGATGAAATAAACATCTTGTATTATGTCTCACATTTGTCGATGTAGGTGCATTTAAGTTTTAATATTCAGCGTTTTGTGATTATATCTGGAGTTAGTTAATTCATAGCATTCCCAAGTTAGTTGGATTTTAAATGATACGTTTTATTTTGAATTTTTTGTTAGTTTTCTTAAGGAGCAAGAAAAATCCATGATTTACTAAATGGCGAAATAATGGATTCAGAAATTTGTCTAAACATACAAAATACTCTGGCCGTCCATCAGAAACGAATATACTGGAGTTAGTTAATTTATAGCATTCCCAAGTTCATTGGGTTTTAAATGATGCGTTTTATTTTGAATTTTTTGTTAGTTTTCTTAAGGAGCATGAAAAATCCATGATTTACTAAATGGCGAAATAATGGATTCAGAAATTTGTCTAAACATACAAAATACTTTTGCCATCGATCAGAAATGAATATACTATATTTTGTTAATTTATAGCATTCCCAAGTTCGTTGGGTTTTGAATGATACGTTTTATTTTGAATTTTTTGTTAGTTTTCTTAAGGAGCATGAAAAATCCATGATTTACCGAATAGGAAATAATAGATTCAAAAATTTGTCTAAACATATAAAATTCTCTGGTCGTCGATCAGAAATGAATCTACTAGTAGTTGTTCTTAAAGCACTTATCCCTAAAGATGCAAAAATACACTTAAGGTAATTCATCTACTCAAAATTTGAGAAGATTTGTCTTTCATTAATGTGCTTGAAAATGTTGCAACATAATCTATCAAGATCAATCTCAAACTGCATATCTTAGTATATGCGGTCTCATGGCGCTTCTCGTCTGTAGCAATAGTTCCACATATTTGAGATAATTTCAAATCACCGTATTTGCAGTGTTGCCATTTGATACGAATGTTGTTCTCTCCTGGAAAGAAGTGTATACGAAGCCCAGATAGGGGCTATTTTCTACGTGTGGATCCTAAATAAGCCAAAATGTGAAGTCAGATAATATTCATCAAGAATATCCTGCAAAAAGCTCCCAACATACAATATAGAAAATCTAGTAAAATAACATTACAGAATGCAATCCCACAGCCTGTTGACACCAATAGTAAATGTAATAAAATACTTCAACCATATGTTTGCAAAGTTTAAATGCTTGTGTCATCACTTACCATTCCATAGCCAATCAAATACTGTATGGTTTTCTCAACCTGTCTCATGTCCACTCAGCGACACAAGTAAAGATACTTATTAAGAAGATCGCCATGTCTATTTTCCTCAGCTGTCCACATACATGTACACCTTACCCAAGATGTGGGACTGGCACAAGTTTCATCTCTTAGACCGTCCAGGGTGTTGATCATGGTCTGGTAAGTGGGCAACGTTTCCTCGGTAATCATATCTCCCACAAGGCAAACTAAATAGTCATCTGGTAATTCAAGTGACCGCTCCGGCAACTCTGACTTCTTCAAGGAAGCCCTCAGAAGAAGCATCAGGAAAAATTTCCTGACTCCTATGGCTGCCAAGACTTCTTAACAGTATTTAAATGAACCAATATATTGTCTTCTGCTTAGTCCTCGAGTGATTGAAAGATCTCAATCATCTCAGGCGGCATGGAATGCAGCACCTGCTCATGAACTTCACGTGGTTGGATTTTAATCCTTTCAACTTCCCTGAAAAATGAAACTAATGATATCAAAAATCACAAGTCATTAGTTCAAAAGAACTAAAAATATGATTGATGAGATACATGATGGAATTAAGTTCACGCATTCCCCACAATATCCATGACTGACATAATCTACTTATGAGTCATGACTACATCACCAAACATGACATTTAAATGGGAATCTGAAACTTGATCCATGGGTAGATGCCAAATACAAATAGCCTAAAGAAGACAAGGACGCTACCTATTAAAATAATCAGAAGAGAAAATTCAATGCCACTACTCTGATTGAATTGAGATGGATAAAAAGACCATTTACAATTTACAAATTTGTCTCGAGTTTCTCTACCCTAGCTTTTATATTGTTCAATTATTTTAGGTGGAATATGTGTACAAGATGGGAGAAGCACTTTCTTATTTGTCTTTGGAGCACCTTTACAGAAATCTCAAGAATCTTTCTTTACTGCCATCAATGCAATAGCCAAGTTAGTCCTATTCCACTGAAACTGGAGTTTTAACTCAGCTACGCAAAGGAAAGGACTCCTTCACAGCCGCAAGCACTGTGAAAGGCACGGGCATTCCAAAATACAGACATTGTTTGTAATAAAAAATAAGGCTCAAAGTTTGATAGGCTAGCATATGTGACTGCATTTTACCATGCCTCCAAAGTCTTTATACGATGAGACTCGTCATTCTTGGCACAGGGGTGAAAAGGAATAGTTATATTCAAGACAACATTCTGGACAATTAAATAGAAGTGATCCATCTTTTCACAGAAATAACAATGCCGCAATTACAAAATATGATGGTATGATGGATACAGAAGCATGACCACTGAAAATATGACCATCTACTAACATTTAGAAGATATGAGAAACACAAAATTTTCAACGTGTTCACAAAACCACGAAAAATGTAATACAAAACCAAGAAGAAAATGAAATTTCCTAAAACAACGATGTCTTGTCGAGAAAAACAGGCTCAGCAAGAGAAAATATTTATATCTTGTCGAGATAAATAAGCTCAGCAAGAGAAAATATTTATATTAAGAATAAGATATAGAGTTAAGGATATACTACAATGAGTTGCTTTGAACAAAAGATGCAAATATAATATCTGTATTATGACATATTACAGAGAAACAAAAGGAAAAATTTTAAAAATAAAAATCATCTTGTCGAGATAAACAGGCTCAGCCAGAGAAAATATTTATATTAAGAATAAGATATAGAGTTAAGGATATGCTACAATGAGTCGCTTTGAACCAAAGATGCAAATATATATCTGTATTATGACATATTACAGAGAAACAAGGGAAAAATTTTAAAAATAAAAATCTACAATTGCAATTCAAGCTGATCTCGCCTCCTAAAATAGGAGAGAGTTCCATAATGAGATAACTTAAGCATTATTTATGCCAAGAGAATAAAGGTGCTTGACAGCTAATGGCAGGGAAATCCATATATATATGCTTAGTAAAATTTAATTAATCAATATATTAATTAAGCAAATCACAAATTTTTTGAATGTCTTTGATTCTTGTAGACTTACTATGTATTGATCCTCGGTTAATATTGATTTATGTTAGTTGGCAAACAACTTGTAAATTTGGGCAGAAATATGTATATTCAAATCTTATGAATATAAATTTTGTGACCGTGATGGAACCAAAAAGGACACTAAAAAGGACTAATAGGATGTACATATATTGCCTTAACATATATATAGATGACAAGATTCTATTTTCTAACTAAAAGCTTTGTCCATAATTGGAACTTATATGTTTTACTCTTGGAGTCAAATTTTTGTTTAGTGTGTCACAAATTTATGGAAAACAGAGAACCAATTACCTTGTTCAGAACTTCATTTGGAGGTTAAAAAGGGTGATCTCTATGATAACATGTTAACCCTAGGGAAATCTGAGGAAGCAAAGATTGCATGCAATAACAAATAGAATAAAAAAATACACATAGATAAGGTCAAGAAAGAAATTGCTTTTGGTCAAACAAAAAAGAGAAATGGAAAAAAACAGAATAAAAGAGGACAAAAGAGGAATGATTGCATTATTTCAAATCACAAAATCAAGATACAAGGGCAGTGAAAAGTAAGAGACTCGATAGTAATGGAGTTTAGCAGTAGTTTGTATGGAGACCAGACACCTTATGTACTTTTCTTCATCAAAAAGAGGTTCTGATAAGACCATCCCATTTTCAGACTTTAAAGAGAGAGTATCATTCATATTTTCTCTAAACATACTTTCATATGGGAAGAGATGATGTTGGTAAGACCATGGGCTTTTCAGAATTACAAAACCAGCAATGCAACCTAGTTGATGATATTGTCATTCAACAACATTTCAACGTGCTTGGACTATAAGCCAACAAAGAGCAGAAGCTGAAAACTAGTGTCTCCCTGAAGGGTAAAGAATCCTTTAGGATAAAATCTAGTCAAAAAAAGATTATTAAAATACCTTGGCACAATGTTATGTTAAAGAAACTTGAATGTAATAGAAATTACTGTATTTACCTCAGCACAACAGTCAGTGCACAATGAATGCAAGGATAAAATTAGAAAAGAAAAGAAAAATTGGACAACAGAGTATTGAAAATAAGGAGCTAAAACAGTATTATAGTGAAAATTCCAAAAGAAAATTTGCTAGCACATTGTTCACCTATGGCTGTGAGGTATTCAAAAAACTCTCTGATCATCTTTTTCTTGACATATGCTAAAATTACATAAGAAATGAACTAAAGGAGTTTTTTTTTTTTTAATTCCTACTTTTCGTTTAAATATCTACCTTATAACCAGGTTTTTTACCAATTTTTCTAGAGTAAAACCAGAAGAGGATACTAAGGGATCCTTCCCACTTTTATGGATGTGGAATCAACCCAAGAACTTGGATAGATCCACATGTCTAACAACATCACTTGGGCTACCCGGTTGAGCTAATCCCTTGGGCTACCTTATAACTAGTTTATCCAAACAGTGAATCTCTTTACTGTGCTAGAAAACTGACAATAGAGTAGAAGAGAAAGTTTAAAGACTGACAAACAAACAAGACATGCGTAAGATGAGAAAATCTGGCCTGAGTTAGAGAAAAAATGAAAATTCGATCTTCCTTTACCAAGGAGAAAATGACGAATGCTAAAACCAAAACGGGTAACTTTTTAGTTTTATCTTTCTACCTTCTAGGGTTTTTATCCATGATTTTACATAAATCTCTCTACTGTGCTGGAAAAATGACAGGCAGAGCTTAAAGAACCAATAAGAATTAGCAAATTGCTGATTTATTTTGTTGAAATAACAACATCTACAAAGAGGCTGCTGAAGACCATACATGTAGAAGATGATGAGAAAATATTCCATTCGTTCGATATTGAAAACGAAAATTCTCTAACAATATTTTGTGGCAAGGAAGATTGTTAGAGAATTTTTTATCAAGAAAGCTGCAAATTCGGATTTAACTAAGCCGGCCATTCTTGCTCGCTCACAAGAAACCTAGTGCTATAGAAGATAATGGGAAAAATCAAGCACAGCTCTTGCCAAACAAGCCTGAATCTCAAACCAAGCACTGCTTGAAAGTATAATATTCGAGTCTTAACAAGCCGGAATCTCAAACCAGGCACTGTTTGAAAGTATAATATTGTTCCTAAGACTCGAACACTTAATCATCTTGTGTACGCATGTGTTGTAATGAAATTTTTTTTTTGTTAATCTCTGTCTGAAGAATTTGCATTCTGCATTTTTGTCCTTATTTTGTTGTTCTTGTGACTGGCTGTAGAATACTCTTCCAGTTGAGCGAAAATCCTCTAAAATACTGTGTGAATTGGCTGAGTAATACATGTGTGCAATGAGTGGAGTTGAAAGGGGAGTAGACTCCAACAAAATCTGAGCTAATTTTTTTTTTAACTCATCCTCTAAACTACTGTGCGAATTGGCTGAGTAATACATGTGTGCAATGAGTGGAGTTGAAAGGGGAGCAGACTCCCACAAAATATTAGCTAATTTCTTAGTTAACTCATCCATCAAACATGTGTCCAATACTGTTGTGTATGTCCTTTATAGATTTTCTGCATATCTCCACTCTGGTGCTATGTGTTAGCTATAGTCTGCTGTGAGTAGATTGCATGGAGGTTGAGCTGAATAGATGCAGGAGGGAGGCTAAGGGGAGTCCAATTGTCCAAATCTAAAATAACTTTGCGTTGAAAATTTCCAATTAAACCTTACTAGAACATGTGTACAGGCTATTGTGTGGAGTATTCTCAAGCTGCTGCGTGGAGTTTGGAACTAACAGAGCGTATTTCGAATTTCCCTTTCTTGCAATGAATATGCATGGAACATAAAGGGGGGATTGAGGTTGGGTCTACAACAATTTGCGGTATCTACATAATTCAATGTGCTCCCTCCTTGTCTGGGCTTGTTTGGCACTTGAACTTGTGGACCCTAGGTGGATGCTCCAATCACCCTTTGACGCAGCCTTTGACTTCATCTTGATTTTCCATGTCATTTTCCTTGCCCTTTTTTATTTGGAAAAATAATAAACAAATCACCACTTATTTATTTTTGAATTTTTCTTCACTTTTTGCCACTAACATTAGAGAAAGTGGGGTTTGAGGGGGTAATAATGAATTTTTTACCCTCAAAGTGTGCATGGGAAGAATGTTGGGATGGAGAGCATGAATTGTTAGTACTTATAAGCCCCCAACATCTTCCAGACTCACTTAGTTACAATTTTTAATAAATAGATTGCTCACCCCAAGTCTTCTTATTTTTGAACGAAGTTTTTTTATAAAAAAATCATAATCTTCATCATCTTCATAGTCGTTTAGTGATGGGTTACCCATCAACAAAAGCCTCATGACCTTGGTCCTCAATTCTTACATACTCCTCGTTCTCCTCCATAGCCGATGCATATTCATTAGGGAGTTGTCTTTAGTTGCAGAATATTCACATATTTCAAGGTAATTATAAATAATTTTTAAACTAACAACTTCATCTCACCACCATGGCACAAAAGAAGATAATTTTGGAACCAATGAGATGACCGATAACTCCCAATAATAAATTAATTTGATGCTTGCAAGCTCAGTGATGTGAAATTAATGGGAGGAATGACTTGGCCATTGCTAGAACTGTGCACATTAGCTAATAAAGAAGTGGTTGGGTCTCTATTGTCCAAGCAAAGGCTATACCCTCCATCACAATTTCTGTACATGGAACGGTCTAGCTACATGCAAGTTTTATTGCCTCTTTCGTTCCCGAAGTGCCAATGATGTCTATGTATGTCACGTTGTGAACTTGAACAATGAAACTATGATTGTTGCATATTTTTAACTGATCGTGGCATCACAATGGAGGGGTACAGTAATATTGATCTATAATAATGGGATTTGAGATGTTAATCATGTTCACATGTTGGAACATTATTTGTTGGGCATACCCAGATTCCCCTGCCATGTTTTTATGTGTACTGATTCATTTTCTGTGCAATTGAGAGAAGATCCATTAACAACCATGTCTCAAATGTATCTTTTGAATCCCTGTTGCCAAGACATCCAATACTTATTCCGTGCCCAGGCCCACAAACTAGTTTGTTGATTTCAATGTCTGAGCTTTGTGTAACTACAGAAACACAATCATCTCCTGTTGCAATTTTGCAATTTTGAATCACTACATGTCGAGAGGCTGAGACGTGAATTCCATTTGTATTTGGACTATCCCCAGGAGCAACAATTTCCAAGTTTGACTTGAACATGTGTTGACCAAGCTATTTCAAAATGGATTTTTGGATTGTCCTTGAACTTCAAATCTCTCAAATGTACATTTGAGCTAGAATATACCATAAATGATGTGGGGACACTGTGGAAAATATGTTTTTAGTCTCGTTGCAATCACCAACCCACCATTTTTGGGCCATCCCATCAATAATGCCTTTGCTATCAATAGCTAATCCTTGGGCCTTGGAGAACATAAGTTATTCATTGCAGTCTTGGATGAATTTGGTAGAATATATTCTCCTTAGACTTGGCACCCAAGAAAAGGGAAGTCCATGTTATGTGATGCATCCTCAAACTTTGGGAAGTCATCGAGAGTAAATAGATATCTTATTGACATTCCATGCAATTTTTGGGAGATAGTAAGGCTAGATATTTGTCATGTTAATTAGTGGTCAAGAAATAGTCATTCTGCAATTGATGGCACAGTCTATTAGTGGTCGTATCTTGTGGAATATAATTTTTCATACATGATTTTTTAATATGGCTGCAAGGATGATAATCATTACATCTGATTATGCAACACATTATGTCTGAAAATGTTTGCACTGTGGAGAAGTTAAATTGGAATAGGGGCAATCTTGTTTGTTGCAACCACAAATATGACATTCTTTTATACCAAGGATCTTATTATGCTAATTTTTTCTCTTTCAAGATTATTTTACTAGTAGTGTTCAATGTTCTAAAATGTGTCGTTATCAAAATTTGACTTTTGAAGCCAATGGTATTTTTGTTTTAAAATTACATCTCTAGAAAATATTTTGTTTTTCTGGACATTTAATGTAGTTATAGTTTATAAGCTTCAAATTCCATGAGCACTGATTATAATTTAGTTCACTTATCATATATTGGCAATTTGAAATTGCATCGTGATGCATGCCAATCATATAAATAGTAAAATTTGCATTTTAGGATCCTATAATGAATTGTGGAACAAAATTTTGTATTTTCATATTGAACTATAGTGTTCAGTGCGTCCATTTTCATAATTCTATTTGTAATTGACAAGAACTAAAGGGGTTGTTCAAATTTGAAGGTTGTTGCTACCTTCTATTGTTGGCCATAGAGTCTGTTTGATTTTCTGTTTTCAATTTGTTGTGCAAAATTTCAATTTATTTGCATGCAATTGTTGGGTTCATAAGTCATTTTTTTATTAACCTTGTTAGTGCCCAAATCATGTTACCATAAATGGAATCACAAGATATTTTTCCAAGAGATGATCAAGAAACAAAAGGAGTATTTAAAAACATCTATAATATTCTTTTAGAAGTACCATAGTACACAATAACATTGAGTACTATCATGGGAAAGGAATGTTTGGATGTAAGTTTGGTTGCATTGTAGGAGGAAGGCTTTCCTTTTAAGTAGCCTTGAGTTGAGTTGTTGATTGGATTGTTTAGACTATATAGAAAGAAAAAAAAAAAATTGTACTTTGTGTTTAGATTATATATGAAAATTAAAAATTCTAACATTTAATAAAATCACAAATCTCATGTACTTTTATACCAATTTTTGTTCTTTCAAGATTCTTTTCCTAGCATTGACTTTTGAGTAGTCTATGGATGGAGGAGAATCTAGATTAAAACTTGAAGGTTTGAGTGCTAGGTGGGGAAGTTGTTGCTGTAGATTGTGAAGACTTGAAGAGTTTCCATTGTATAATGCAAAGTTTTCATGACTTTCTTGTAAATTTAAATCATGAAGACTCAACAGATTATTAGGATTGTTACCATGTCTTTTGAGAGGATGGATTAGAGCATTGACCATTAAGTGGATTTAAGATTGAAAATGCAAGGTTGGATGATCAAAATGGTAGTTAGAGACACCATTTCCAATCAAAGTTAAAATCCCCAAATATTTGTACTATGTGGAGTAAGGATAGAGCTAAACATTAATGATTATAACTATAGGTAGAGTCAATTCTCACTCGATTGGAAACTATGCTTGATCATATTTTCTAGACTTGAAAATAACATATTCAACAATATCATAGGATCATATCAACGTACATCAAAATTTCCAAATAGCATGGCATGAAGTTGTGAACTAATATGGACAAAGTTCAATTTGTCCATTATTAAGAGTCAAATCCAAAATCGTGTTTCAAAATATGGTAATACACAACAAATATAATAGCTTAGGAATAAGTGGCAAAGAAGGCCCTCATGCTTTTGTGCAGTGTTGCTCCAATTGCATGAACTTATTTTTTTGGATATACTAGATATTGGGCCTCTTAACCTTGCTAAGCAGTCCTTTTGAGGTTGCATCTAGGTTGCCCATGTTAATGATAATAAGGTAGATGTATAGTATATGAAACTAGTCATGATTTTGGTTTGTCTCATCAATCATAGTTGATTTTTTCTAGAAGTGATTGGGTCAAGCATATGTGAAAAACCAAACTTAATCTTTTCAAGATTTGTTTTTAATGTGTTCCCTAAGTATTAACAATATACACAAACACTAATAAATTCCAAAATAGTATTGGAAAATGAGATGAAACCAAACTGCCATTTTGGTGAGAGACATAGTGGTTGGGTTGAAGTGTGGGAACTATGGGATAAAAAAATGATTTTCTCTTCCCTAGAGGACCCTCTTAAAATTATTTGGGACAGTAATCCAAATAAGAAAATTGAATAATAAAGAAACCTTTGGAGTATAGATACACTTCATAGTAAATGTTTTTCTAGTTTGAATATATCCACTTGTACAATTCTAATATAGGTGTTGTGAATCAGACTTCAGTGCATGTGATTCACAGAAAGGGTTTGAGACCTCTTGCTCAGAGAAATCTACCGTTGTGACCTTTATAGCTTGGGCTCATAAGGAAACATGCACATTTAAAGTGCATGATAATAGAGGGCGTTTATTTGCAACATGTTTTGTAGTTTTTTATTGACCCATTAATTAATGACATCTATCATTAATAACTCTTTGGTAATTTTAAATATTGTAAACTTGATTACAAATTGTAGTCATTGAAGTGGAATGGTCTATTTGAGACAGTATCCTTGAAATAAATAGTCTCTGAGGATGAAAACACACGTTTTCCCATCACTCCTTTTTCTAGGCACAACACCAAAATTAGAATAGTGTCTTTGCATATCTTAGACAATAGATAATGGTCATCAAGTTGGTTTCCTGCAAACAAAGTTATTGTTGCTCTACTTTTTGCTTTTTATTTACTATAAAATCAAGAAAGTTCACCCAAAATATTAAGGTTTTCCCTATGATAGACTTGACAATAATTTGAAAGCTTGCTTTGATTTGAAAGCCCTCTCAAATTAAGGTCCCCTAACATTTCCATTATTACCAATTTTTTTGTTAAATATTTTTTGTTCAAATATTTTGTTGAACACTTGCCATGTAACCTCAGGTCCAAAGGAAATGTTTTGTTTTTGGCCTAAGTGATCTTGATTGAAACGTGTTAACTACCGATCTATCTATGAGTACATCCAAGAATAATACTTTACCATACCCCTAAGAACACATCTAAGCCATTATTTTTTGTGCTTGGACTATCATGTTAGTCCCCTAAAGAGCAGTTTGGGTTCTTCCATTGCTAATAGAAACAATCATTGAGCTATTTCCATATGAGCCATGTTAACATATTTTCAAGTTTCTTTGTGTATGTCAGTTCCTTTGAGCAAACTCAAACCAAAAATAACCTAGGTGCCTCTGTTTGCACTACCTTTAATCTCTGACACTTTGTGATTGCCACTTCAAGGCATTCCTTCATTGTGCGAGGCAAAGGATGTGTTAACTAGTTAGTGAATAGTAAACACCCAAATATTTGTGGTGTTCTCGGCTTTAATAGCTTTAGTATAAGGCTTAGAAATTGACCTTTGCCTAGAGGAATAACCATAAAGATCTAGGAAAGTTTTGGAGTCACTCCCAAAGTTCCCTCTATGGCTTGGGCTCATAAGGAAACATGCTGATTTAAATTCCATGATAATAGAGTTCATTTCTTTGCAATAAGTTTTATGGTTTTATCTTCACCCCTTAATTGATGACATTTATGATTAATAACTCTTTAGTAAAGTTTAATATATTGTAAACTTGATTACATTAAATTATAGTATTGGAGTGTTAATACTCTAATATTATGCACTTGGATAACTCCTTATATTTAAAGGTACCCCTTCAATGGTATTTTAGGGATGTCTTTGAGAAAGTGGCATTCATGGGACACCTACCCTAGTGGAAAAGATGTGTCCTTGACCCACATGTGTTTTTATGTGTATGTGTGTGTTAAAGGGGCTTCCAATATGAGGATGAGTTGCATTACCCTTGAGATGCATTATCCAATCACTTATAAATATGCACATTTAGATTGGGTTACTTGTTACATGGATGCATTTATTTTTATTTGTAAATAATTTTATTCTCCCCAAATTTTCACAACTTCATTGTGCTTTTAAAAATTTTCATTATAGAATAAGAAAAATTTGTATGGTTAAACTGTATTGCACACACACATTTGTCATTTCCTCTGAAGGACCCAAATTTCTTGGATAATGATACATAGGATTGAATTGGAAATTTAAATGGAAAACAAAAACTAGCATCATTTGGACATAGCTAACATAAGTTGCTCCGAGACATGTTCGGATTTGCTAGAGAAAAAGAAGCAAGTGCTAAAAATGTTATGTGTTATGTTATTTGTTATAACTTATTTTCATTTCAAACATTTGTACAAACTTTTTCAGCTGATAGGTACCCCAATAAGAAATTGAGCACAACAACATTAACACTTGTAGATTCAACATGTACGATTATAAAATTTTGCATGAGTCCTTCCTATTATCACTTTGTACTTCTTTTTATGCATGCGAAATAACTGTTTAGGTTGACCCTAAGTACCACCAATAAAACTACTTAATTTACACCATATGAAAATACTTGAATTCTATTGATGGAAAAATAATTGTCTCTTTTATTACTTGAAGCATCCATTGTATCTATATATTGTTCATAAACATAACAATTTTAAAAATAGGAGTGAAAAAACATCTTGCACAAAGAAATAATTAGATCATACTAGCAAGCTAAGAACCTTCAGATTATTAATGATACCATTGCGCAAAGATGTAGATAATGGGCATTTAACACATGCCTCAATCTTGATAGAATATAAATTTTTGAATGATTGGTTTCATGTAAATGTACTCCACAACATGCTATATTATGATATGTGTGCGCATATTTTCTCAAGATCCACACAGAAGAAGGTTTGAGAACTAAGGAAAAATATTTATGATGTTACTTGTTTACAAATTTGAGAAAGCCTCAAGGTTTACAATCAAAATCTAGAAATTTTGTTTCCTGGTGGAATGTGAGACATTCTTGGATTTGTATAGTGCTTCAATGCTTGTTTAGGATCTAGGTAAGTGTGAATGAATAAAAGCTTTCTATCATTGTTCTATATTGGATTCCCATTCTCTCTAAGTTATCAAAGGCAAGTTAAAACCTGATTAGACTAAGGGACAACATATTTCATTGTCAAACTTTAACCTTACAGGGAAGTGCACTACACTTGTTTGATACTTCCACACATTTTGTGGGCATGCCAATAGAAATGTTATTATTGTTGGATACACTTCCATTGGTTAGTTTTAGAAAATTTCTCTTTGTCAAATATGTTTTTTTCATGAACCAATATTTCCAACCAAGAGGATAAAGACTTGGCATGTCTAGGACATAGTGGTGTTATTTCTTGCCTGTATTTGTGATTTATTAGTATTACACCACTAATAAATTCATTACGTAGTTGTCTGTTTAGTAGTATATTACAACAATGACTTGTTAAAGGAAAACGATTCTAGTTTGTTTGAACGTCATAAAATGGAAGGAAATCTAGCTTTGAATTAGAAAATGGAATATATTCTGAAAAAGATGTTTTTTGATCAAATATAGGCTCGTTTCCTGATCATTAAAAAAAACAATCACGACAATAAACAATGATTTTGGACACGATGAATTACGAAACACTCCAACTCAAAAAAAAGTTAGCATATTCTGTTTTGTCTGCATCAGAGAAAAATGAATGAGTAACCTTAAGTTTTCTTTGAATATTTATCGAATCATTTTAGAGATTCTAAATGGAAATTGCGTGTGCTAATCTTTCTCAATTAATTACATGGAAAACAAGGGGCATACATAATTTTTTGGCTTATGGGAATTAGATTCCTTTTCCCTTGGAATAGTACGTTGATAACTGAAGATTACTATATTGAAGCTATATTCCCGGTTAGTATCACAATTTACAAAGTCTTGTCTTAGTCTTTTTTAGTTTCTTGTTGTAATCTTGTGTCAGCAATACTTTGCTCTACCCATTAGATTTTTACTAACCAGTTTTATTTTTGAAGTGTCACTGCTTCTTAGAGATAAGTACTAGAAGAAATGATATAACTATAAAAGTGGAGCATGAGACATTCTTAGTAGAGATTTCTAGCTTTGTTTTGTTTATTTGTGACATTTTATTTGCTTTGTTTATATAGGTCATCTGGCCACATAGTGGCCACTATTTCCCAACTAAAGAAACCTTGTTTGAGTTTCTTGCTTTTATGGGGGAAAATGACATTAACAGTATTGCTGATGTTGAGGTATATATCGTATAAATCCTTTATAGTCTACTTTAGTTTATATTCCAATGTTCATCGAATTTCATGTCTTATACTCTTCATTGTAATTTTTTTGTTTTCTTTTTGCAGAAAATGGACTCAGTATTGATGGTAAGAAGAAAGGATTGAAGAAAGAGGGGAACAATAACACTAGAGTGACAAAGAGATAGAAGTGTGTTGGTCTAGTGGTACCCGTAGAGCCAATATCCCACATAAGACACACACATAAAGATGGTCAAGTTTTCAGAGTTGGTGAATTTGCTTGCAATTCCTTGGCAAGATAATGATAGTGTTTTGAAGTGATGAACAATATTTTATGTGTAAATTGTACTCCAACCAATATTAAGTTGGAAACTTATATTGTAATAATTGACATTTTATATAATATAATTTATGTATTTGGAATTATTTATAGTTGCACTTGATATTACTTCGTATTGTAATTAACATATGTAAATTTGTGTTTTCATATTAGATGAACATGTAAATTGTATGACAACTTTTTTTTAAATTTAGTTGCAAAATCATACTAATTAATTTATGTTGATTAATAATGAACACATAAAATCAATCTAAAACTATTAAAATAGTAGTTTATATTGATTAATGATAAACACAAATAAAATTAATATACTACTAAATTAGTCATTTATAATTATTTTTAATGAAAGTAAATGAAATGAACATAAACTACTAAATTAGTCGTTTATATAATGAATAAATGACTACTGCAAATGATAAATTTGTGACCACAAATGACGACTCAATTTTGTATATATACAACTATTAGTAGCTAATTTACAGTATCTTATAACACGACTAAAATTTAGTCATATTTCTTCGGTCATTAATTGGTTTCAAACGATGACTAAAATTTGCACATATATGACTATTAGTAGTTAATTTACAGTATCTTATAACACGACCAACATTTTGGTCATATTTCTTTGGTCATTAATTGGTTTTCTCAGGTGATCATATACTAATATATTTTGTTGTATATTTGGTCAATAATTGTGACAATTAATGACCAAATCAATGATTAAAGCAATGACCAAATCAATGACTAAATTAATGATCAAATCAATGATTAAATTAGTGACTAAATCAGTGACTAAATTAATGACCAAATATACAACTAGACAACAAAATTGAGATAACCAATTAATGATTAAACTAAAAATAACCAAAAGTTGGTCGCGTTATAAGATACTGTAAATTAGCTACTATTGGTCACTGACCGAAAAATAGTCATCTATATGAAAATTTTAGTCATTTTTTTAGTAACTAATTAGCCATTTTGTACTAGTGTCTGCATATTTGAAAAGGCAATTTGTTTGTTAAAGAGGAATGCAATTATCTAGAAAAAGAACCAGTGTTCAAACAAACAAAACTAAAATTAAAGTGCAATATGACCATTTTGTGTCATGTTCTGACATTGTTTATTGATATGCAATCTTAGTGCTGGAAGAAGTGCCCATATTGTTATTTTGCAGTATTTTGGAATATGTTGTCTTGGAAAAAGATAATTGAATTATGAATCTATCTTGACCAAGTGAAAACATGGTCAATGCAAAAAATATTTCAAATGAATATTGTGCTCATAAAAGGGAAACAAATCTACAATAAGAAAAATCATAGAATAACAACTAGTCACCTTGGCACATTAGTGAAAGCATTGTATCACATGATTTCATGTTATTTTATAGGTAAAAATACATATATGCAATAGATTTTATTGGAAAAAAAATTCGATTGCATATCAACCACTATCCAATATACAATTTGTATCAAATAATGATGATTTTATAGGTAACAAGAATTTAACTATTAAGGAACCTATAACATACCTAAAAGTTGATGTATTTAAAAATGTAGTAAGAAATGGTAGCAATAAATATATTTGTAACCTTAGTAATTATTCAAGGTAATATAATTCCTGCGGTAAGATAGATGGCATGATGGCTTGTCCAATATGCATCAAAGACATAAAATCCAAATTTTGCAATGGAAAATTTGTCCAAAATTGTTTCTACATAGAGCCAATGGACTATAAATGCAGACTGTGTCATTCCCAATTCCATAAAATACACCTATAGATATTTGGACATATTTCATGGAAACATTAATATTCATCACCCTAATTAGATTGTGAATGGTTGAGAAAAGGCAGAGGGGTACTTGCATTGTTGGTTGTCTTTACAAAGATTTACTCTCACTACCACTGAAAACTCTAGATGGCATACTCACCCAACCCTGCCACCCCTCCTCGGCACAAAATTCTAACCTCATGTTAGCACTCAAACATCTAATAATAAAAATGTAGAAAAGTATTCTTTATAATAATCCGAAAAACCAGAATTTTTTTTTTTTTTTTTTTTTTTTTTTTTTTTTTTTTTTTTTTTTTTTTTTTTTTTT